>NNCF01126388.1:50917-206786 GCA_002313205.1 Laupala kohalensis | reverse complement strand
TATATATATATATATATATATATATATATAATGTTGTGCATTGTTCTGTCTTGAATAAATTACCCTGTATGAAATATCTAATTTTAATAGGTACTCTGACTATTAAGGTTAAACTTAGAATACGGTCTCTTCAAAATTACTTCATAAAACATGTTCGACCATTCCCATGCGGTGGTTCACTCCCCCAAATATGTCCTCCATTTTCGCTCTTATAGCAACTGTTTACGAGTCCTCTCACCATTCCCCTTCGGATAACATTCGAAGATTCTGTATCTAAGCAATAAGACGGTAGGCATCATCGTCTTCTTAGCAGTTATCAACCACCATTATAAGCACCCTGTCTACCTCCTCCGTCATCGCTCTTCTACTTCCTCCACTATCCTGACATCGCCACTCCCTCCAGCTCCATGCAATCGATATTACTAGCGGAGCGAGAGGGACGAGCTGAGGCGGTGGGGCTGGGGGTGCGTGAGAGAGAGAGAGAGGCAGCGAGTGGGCATCTTCCATGTGAACAGTACGTGACGAGCGGACAGATGTGAAGCAACTGCGAGGCTCCCTATGCATCACTCTGTGCGTGCGAATCGCCCACAACTGTCGGATGTGAGGAAGAGGGAGGAATCAGCGAAAAATCGAATTTGTGCTACTTTGCAAGTTACGACTCTCGTATTACGGCCATTTGAAATAATCAGCCATTGATTGTCTGAATGAATGCATGAACAATGCATGAATGAAAATATTAATGATGAGAGATGGAAAACTCTTGTCTTATCATTATTGGATAAATGCGAAAGGAAAACACATCAACTGGGCTCGTTAGTGCCATTTGTTATTCAGGTATCATACCGTCGACAATTTTCCAAATAATTTGCTGTTATCTCTCAGTGTACTGCTAGGTGTTCTCACGGTCCATCAAAACCTTGCTCGACTCAAATACAATCATCCAGCTTCCTTAGAGGATAATTTTAGTACATTCGGTATCTAAACCTTCTCAACATGGAGAAATTTTGGCCAAAAAACAAAAATCCATTCGCCACAGTAATTCTAATAATTAGTACATAAGAATTAAAGATATTTATGAACAGGATAAATTAATAGTATCGAACCATCAATATTATTTAACATTTCTTACAATTAACGTAATCAGAAAATCAGATTGGGAAAGATTTTTGACACCATCATGTGAGATTATCGTCGCAAAAAAGTTAAGTAGATTCTCCCAGTGAATTGGATAGGACAAATTTTTAGTTACCGAAAGAACAGAGATTTGTATTCCGTGTTCATACTACTTGGATCAGGAAGGAGATACGATAATTAATTTTAATTTCGATTTCAATTTATTACCAGAAAATATCATAATACAAAGCATATATAATCATGATACTGCAAAAGCAATTCAGTTGCTTGTTCGCAGATCTCACTCTGAAACAATCATTACACTACTCAGCTTAAAATTAGCGGAATCGTTTCAGACTGCACAGGTCGGGACCCTCCATTATTTACGCGGTTTTGGCCTGGAACTTTGTAGTTAGGCAACTTCTGGGCGAAGTCTCTAATGCGACTATTGCTTAATAACTGTCTCACTTAAGATTGAAATTATAAATAAAGTAGATGCCATCTCTGGAAAAAACAATACTTAGGTCATCTTCGAGAAGTTCTTCACAAATAATTCATTAAAATGATGGAAGTCGAAAACTATTTCAGAAAATTATTGGTTTGTAAAAGACAAATGTTTTTTGCTCTGAAAGCACCAAAACCATTTAAAGTTAAACATTTTATTACTTCTAAAAACATCTAAAAACATTGCTACTTTGGTCAAGTTACTTCAAAACATTGTACAATTGTCTTCGTTTCCCTCACTTATCTTTCAATTTGTAATTTGAAGTCTAGTCTGAAAACATTTACAGGACTAAATTATTTACCACGCTGACGTTTGATCCTTTCAATAAGCAAAACTGTTAAAAGAAATTTTTGAGTTATGTCATTACTTCATTTCTATTTTCTGTAAAATAGATTTCTATGGTCTTCAATGACAGTTACAACTAAGAGAGTACAAAATTTTTTCAATGGAAAATCTATTTTTAGCCAGCGAACTTCATAACCCGCAGAAAAACAACAAATGGAAATAAGGATGCGGCCCAGATTTACCGGAACAGGCCGGGTGGATGTTGCGTACGGACTTGCGAGTCGAGGCGGGTGGTGTAGTGGGAAGCACACCAACCGCCAGTCAGGATCCCGGGTTCCAGACCCGGTCCATCGCAATTTTCACCTGGCCGCTGACGATGTATACATTGACATATCTTTACTCCAGCGCTTCCGTTTGGATATAATCGAGGTCATGTGATAAAGTTAATTACAGATATTTCTTTTATTTGCTTCGATAATTTCAATACGTAGTTTCAATACGTTGTATACAGTGTGATGAAGTTAATTACAGATATTTCTTTTATTTGCTATGTTAATATCAATACGTAGTGCCTCATTGTTGGAGAATTTCTAGATTACTCATTTTAGTTAGTGCGTACAATAATTCTCGGTGTTCGTTAAATTTTACAGCAGAGCTTTTACAAATTTTGTTTGTAGAAGAAAATTAGTAAAAAGATACAAAGGTCAAGAAATATATTATTCGACTTGGGTGATCATTTTCATTTTTCGTAAAAATAAATTGTCTCTCCACTCGAAATCACTGAATCTTGAGAGTGAGAAAGAATCAAGTCCATGGGAATGTTATTCAAAACTTTGTATCAAATGTTTGGGTCTCTCTAGGCAACAAATCTCCGCATCTAAAGTTGCTGTTCGCCATGAATGTTTTTTGTTTGTATTAAAAATCCATCCTCAAACAAACAGAAGACGAGTGTCATCGGAAGTTGAGTTTATAGATTCAAATGAAGTCTAGAATCTGCAGACAAAACGTTGTGATTAAAAACAATTCTGATCTACCAATAAAAGTCGTATATTTATAATATATTGAACTGGAAGAAGAAATTAATTTATTAATTATTACTGTCCCTACCACTGTCCGGACGGGTAATTAATATCATATCCTAATCCCACGAAATAAAGATTCTGGTCGACCTTCCAAGTAATGAGTAAGGGACTCAGTCCCTTCTACATAGACACATCCATGTTTCTTTCGCCAAGTTTTATCATTGTGTTTCCTGTAGTAGTTTTCAAAGTGTCATTTGTCATTTCAAAGTAGAATTAAATAATTATTTGGGAATGAAAAATTACTAATAAACTTTCTAAAATGTTTACCAAATACGGTCAATATACACTTGTGAGACCATTTCATATTAAATTTTTAAGATACTAAAAATCAGGGAAAAAAGTTTTAAGGAGAAAAACAATTTGTATATGTAAAGCAGAATGAATATACAAGCACTGGCGGGTTTACGGGGACCTGAACTCTTAAAAGATAAAATTAAAATTGATAAATGGTTTACTTTGTAAACGTGTTATCAGATTAATAATTGTTATTGTTATTAATAATATTAGATTAATAAAATTAATAAAATTAATAATATCATATTAATAAAATTAATAATACCAGATTAATAAAACTAATAATACAATATTAAAAACTTCAATAAATAATTATTGTTATTAAGAATACCAGATTGTTAATTGTTATTTATTTTATTTATTGAAGTGTAATATTTATAACATTTGTGTTGTTCAACCATAATTTTTTAACAAAAATAATTTTAACAAAAATGAACTGCAAATGACATTAAGAGTATTAGTTTTATTTGCGATATAAGGCAATGTTTTTTCTGCGTTCAATGATCCTTGTTTTGAGTATTTTCTTTGCCCATTCATATAACTTCGTTACAATTGCACTTTCCTTCACGAACAAAGACTAATCAAAAAGACAATATTTTCATTAGTCTTCATTAAATTCAAAATTACTGGTATATCTATAAATGAAATGTGGAAAGTAAAAAGTTTTATTTGAAATTTTTGATTGCACTATACCTGTGATACGATATAAGGATATTTAATTCAAAACGTGTTTGAATTAAGCAAAAATCTCGTAATGCAATTCATGACCTCAATTTTAATTTTATTAAAATGTTGGTTTATTTGACGAATATATGTGGCTGCGTAAGTTGATTTTACACACATTATAAAACCCGTTATCGAGTAATGGTGTCAATAATGATAGTAGAACGAAAATAATTGAGTGTCATTTTTCCCCTAGCTTCATTTGCTCTGATCCTTTGATCTCTTAGATCACCAAGCTTCCAAACTGGTCATTGCAAGGTTTTCATTGCTGTGTTACTCGTAATTTTCTTATCTCACTTATTGTCTCTCACCTTCCTCATAAGATTTCCATGTTTCAATACCAAATTAATGTTAACAGTTAGTATAATAATGTGAATTAAGCATCATCTGTTTCCACTTCCAGTATCTCGGATATGCAGATGGGCCTCCTCCATTCAGTACTATTCATGAATGTCTTCAAAGCTTCCTCCTTTACTTGCGATTTCAAGCTTTGCATTGTCCTTCCGGCGGGTTCTAGGTATTGCCACCAGACATCTTCCTTACACTTCGCTCTCCAAGTGTAGTTTGGCCGTTCTCTAGGGTTCCATTCCTGCACCACATGCCCAAACCAACACTATCAAGATGTTCTGATTATGGTATTTATGCTCTGATTATGGTGTCTTTATTCCAGCCTCCTTTCTCATCTCATCGTTTCTTATCCTGTAGATGTAAACAGTGGTTCTCATGAAATTCATTTTCTATTACCGCAGTCTCTCTAGGTCTCTCAAAATTACGATGCATGTTTATTATTTATTTATTTGTCCACAACAATCATACACCAAAAATAGAAAAAAAAATCTTATGATCTATTTTCTTATTGTCTCAATACCCTGTACTTGAGCTTATAGCAATTACCAGGGTTTAAAAATTAAATCTTTCTTTTCCGTTTTCCTTTCTTCAATACCTCCATTTTACCGTAGCCATCTGGTATTTTTACTGCCTTGTCGAGCTTAATCTTTATGTAATCTCGCGAGCTGCACTTCTGATCAGCATCGATTCGGTCACATTTTCCTCGAAATCTCCAAATACAACTTAATCCTCTATATATCTTTCCAAGTTCTTGAGGTTAAAAATTCCCTTTTATTTTAATTTTTTAACCCTCTCCCTCGCTCCTCTCCATTTATCATGCAATCAAACAATACATGTTCCACATTATTAATAGTGTCTCCACATATACATCGATCAGAATTTTCATTTCCCCTCTTGTGGAGATACGCGTTCATTACCCCATGTCCTGTCAGAATTTCTAATGTTGGTCTATTAGGCTTGAACTATTTCCTATTCTTATTCGAATAAGTAACCACCCTTATAAATCTATGTAGGTCATGCCCCTCTTGTGTTTTTTCCCGACCTAATTTGCAAATGCTTTTGATTAGCTTCCTGCATATCACCATTTTCCATCCTGCACATTTATTCGATATTCGTTCTCCGTCAATTTCTATCCCTTCTCCGATCCTCACTATGCTATGCTGCTATGCTCCGGTAACATCCACTCCATGTCACTAAACATAATCTCTGCGCACTACTTAATTTCTTTTCATTGTGTATTAATTCAGACTTTTCATGCCCCACACTCCCGCAATAAGTTAGTACATGCAACATAGCCCCTTTGTATAGTTGCACCACATCGTTTATTTTCATGTTATTATTATTCAAACAATTATTTGCAATTTGTAGACAATTTTTTTTATTTTTTCCCTTATATATTCTACGTGTTTTGTGAATTTTACGTTTTTTTACTACGATCTTTTTCGACATTATCCATCGTCTTTACCTGATTATATCTTCACAACAGGTGTATTTCCGTATTTCCGTTACGGACGCTCTGTCAACGTCCGTCTTCAGGCGTCCGGAAGCACCGGTACTCGAACCAGAGTACCTTGGATTTTAATGCGAGGACGTTACTATTGTGCCACTGCAACTCGGTGGTGGAGGTGATATGTTTATCCTCTTGTGTTGTGCTGCTCTAGTATTAGTACCCTTTATTATTGGCAACCATAGGGGATCTATGTCGATTGAAGGTTGACTTATTGGAGTACTACTACATATTCTTGAACCTATACCTGTTCTCTTCCTACAATACGGTTCTATTCTGTGTAACATATTCTCTTGTATCATATCTATAGTTCTAAATAGATCTATCTTATCAGTATTATATTTCTCTCCTTTGTGTCTTCTCTTATTCCACATGTCCCAATGATCACGTCGATAATTCACAACCTCCTCCTCCTGCTGCTCGTCTATTTCCCTTATCGTGAATTGTATAGTTTTATGGTCACTCTATATTGTTCTATCTATTCTCCAGACGTGTTCTTCCGTTGTTTTTGTGTCATTGTCAAATAAATTATTGATTTCCATTTTCCATTTGAAAAGTAGCCTCTCCAAATGTATTGCAAATTCACAAATTCTATTTCAAAATTATTTTTTCCAATATTTTACCCCTCTCGTTAGTCATGTGTGTCACCCCATAATTTAGATCTCCCGTTAAAATCTCCACATATAATGATACCTTTGTCCTTGACATTTTTTATAGCTTTCTTCTACTTCATCGAAAACCTTTCTTTCACGACTTACATAACGCACATACACATTTACCAGTAAGACAGTTGTTCTTTCTTTATTAATTAACCCTGTTTACACATCCTTCCCTTTCTTATCCTCCATAACCATCATTTCTACTCTTGTTGTTTTAATAATTCAGCTGCACTTTCAAAGCCTCCGTGTACATTAACTTGTATGACATCAATCAAGATCAATCCTTCCCCGTATTTTACATATTTCTTTCTTAATATCTTCCACTTCTTTGGAGTTACGTTTCAGAATTGTATTTTCTTTATTCAACGTCACTATATCCCCCCACATTTGCATAATCCCATCTCGCAAAATCACGTGGTCTTCGAGACTGTCTTTTGAAATTTAACACCCTTTATAGTCTGTACCACTTTTTCATCTCTCTTTCCTGCGATGAAATTGTATTTGTGTAAACTCTGCAGCACAATCTCTTCCCATCATCCGTTTCTTCCGGTCTCCCTTCGCTTCTATTTCTAAGTAATATTTATTTGATGTTCCATACTGAATCCATTCATCCCACGATATTGTCACAGCGTTTGCGTAGAATAGTCATCTTCCCCTTTCTCGTCCTCTTCTTCTCCTGTTTCTCCCAATTATTCGTTTGCTACGCGTCACAGTCTTTCTCCTCCCATTGTGTTTACTTTCCTGTTTATCCTTCATCTATTTATTCGAATACAACCTATTCATCAACTTTCACTGACGTCCATCATGTGTAATCCTTGTAAAATCCTTCGAAACTTGCATCCCATTGCGTATCATAAGTTCTCGAATTTCACATATAATGGAACATACCTTGGTCCAAAATTTTTGTATCATTCTTAAATTCACTCTGCACGTTCCTTCAATCTTACTCTTTTACTTGCTACTATTAACTTTTGAAGTTTACCAGTGGATTGAACGTAAATACTAACAGCAAACAACAACATTATCATAAACACAATCACCGTAACTTCTGTTAACCATTACTGAGATCCCTCTGGGCCGATATGGTTAAAATTCGGCCCAATTACGCTTTTAGACCTTCTTTCGGCTGGTATACTACTCATTCAACAAATTAACCATGAACAGAACTTTATTCATGTATTATACGGAGCCTCCTTTTATATGTGTTAACCTGGTTGCTAAGATACAGATATAACGATGCATGTTTACAGACCATATGCCAATACTGGTAAATTGTAGAGTTCTTTATTGGTCGAGAAGCGACATGGACGTCGCGTCATCCGATTTGGTCTGCGGAAACGCCCCAACTAGTAAAATGACAGTTAGGTGACAGCCATTTTGTTCACATTGCAGAGAGAAACCAATGTAAACAAAATGAAAGGGTGGCAATTTTTGTCTCGATATGTGCCTATTAGATGATGTTACCGAATCTTCTCTTTACTCATTAAAATTTTGTTCGAGTTGTCGCCTCTCTACATATAAAAAAGTCTAGTGAATAGCATATATTGAACATTGTTAACTTTATCTTCTTTGGAACTTAGGAGTCCCACAGAAGCGACATCAAAGTTAGTAAAATAGAGAGAATGGACTTCATTACGTCATCCATCAGTGTCATGAACAGGTACACGAAGATTGTAACTCCTTTTCTCAATCGATAGGCAGTTTGTTGTCCTTTCATATAGCATTTAATACTCTGTGTAACCAGAGTGCACCTGCTGCTTTGGTCATATGGGAACTAACTTTATCTACTCTTTGCGACTTTCCTTCAGACACCCTCTTTAGGTAACTTCTGTTACACTTCCTGTTATTTGGGGTTCCTCATAGCATCCACTTATCTCCAGTTGGATGTTAGTTCTGTTCAAGAGGCAACCAAAATGATTCTGTCAAACTTCAAGACTCCCTGATATCCTCTGCCTTCCTGCAAACCTATCCTCAATGTTGTTTGTTTTTATGACTTTGCAGAATGTGAATTAATAAATTTTAAAATTTATTAAAAACTTTTATCACACCATTGTCATAGCATTTGAATATATTTTGTGCTTATTATTTATAATCATAATACTTTTTACCATTACTCAATCAAGACACGATGGTGTTCGTGAAAGATTTGTTCCCATCTCGACCCTAGTTTTTCTCCCGTTTTCCTTGGTGTAGAAATGGGATGGCCTCTTGCGTAGTAATGATAACGTCTTATTGTCCTCCAAGTAGTCATATGGAGTTTTTAACTGCTTATAGGGATATAAACTGTAACATCACACCTCAAACCCTGATGTGTTGTTATTATTTCTTTGGTAGAAGCGGGATCCACATACATACCAAAATCCCTATGGTAGTTTTTGTCGCTACCACCAGATCGGTTTCCCCAGCAACCAAACTCACGTGTAATAATAATAAATAATGATTTATTATAAATTACATGAAATCTGAATTGTTTACAGACACAAACTCCCAAAATCATTAATAGATCTAATAATCTGTTATTAGACAAATAATGCTGACAGAGAGCATTGTTTATACTTTGTAAAATATAGTTGAAGACAACTAAATTTAAAAAAAAACCCTCAGGTTATCTGTTCCTTCGAAAAGATAAGTTGTTTTCCCCCAACAACTAACTGATACTAGTTACGACCCTCCCACCTAGTAATGAGTTCATTAAGTCTACCGCAGCAGCCTTAACAATCCTCTAGTCTCCACGACCTAAACTTAGTACAGTCACTTGTCCGTGCTGACGGATCTCTACGTTCCTTTGTAAAGCATCCCCGATACGCTTCACTCCTCCCAACATATACTGTACCAGACGTCACGTGATCAGTGAATAACCACGCCTTCGCCACCACCGTGCAAACACTCTTTTTGTGTCACCCCTTTTGCTTCTAGGAATGCAGAGGACGCGCCATAGAGGACGAATCGTCATGAGCATCACCTAGGCGCTTCGCAAACACCCTTTTCGTTCTTCATTCATTTCTTCGTGGAATTCGTCTTTAATTTAGGTACACCTGAACCCCCGTGGGTCAACGTCGCCGACTGCATTCTTCGAATACACTGGTACATACTTTCCTTAAGATGAAAAGTGTTCGTTCGAACAATACCTCCACACGGAAAACTCGTCGCACGTCCGTCTTAGCGCTGACCGGCCACTTATTGTAATATTCTTAACAGCATCCGGCTTGGGAAATACAAAGAGCTATTAATATTTCGCAAGTTGATGGCATGTCCTGGCGCCGACGTTGCAAAACTATCTGAGATAAAGTAGAAGCTAGAATTAATTAAATGATATGTAAGTCATGCGGAAAAATGGAAATTGAACCTACAACATTTGGAGAGTTATGGTTATTACCAACTGCTACCACAAGTGAAAATAATTTCTTCCGTTTTTCATTTTCTATATAATTTATTGGAGCGTTCTTACAAAATGACAAATTTATTTTACTTGTCTAAACAATCTGAATCATCTTACATAAAATAAGTATTATTCACCTCAAAGGATAACATCTCTATAACGTCACCCTAATGCTCTCTCGTATCTCTCCTAAACCATTGCAATGAGACCAGGTTCGAGAACAGGTCATGGCATGGCGTAGAGGTACCTGTTCCCGATGTAGGACAAGGGACGAGACAGAGAACATGGAACTCTTTCAGAGGCTGCGGGTGGCGGAGGCAGCGGAGAAGCAGCGAGTCATCTGACACCCGCTACCGCCGCTATAGTGCTCAATGGTTTGGACTTCCTGTGAGCTGGAAATCACGATTCGACTTCCTGTGCGCTTGCAGAGTGAAGCAGCGAATACTCCTTGCTCTAAGACATAAGGGATTATCATTATAGAATGGACTAAAGATAATGTTATTTTTGTCGTGATGGAGGGAGAAGGGAATTTCAAGTCATTATTTGAAGACATCCATGCGGGAAATTGTATTCATCTTTTGTGATTTTTATAAGTAGCTTATCTCCCAAGAATGCCTGAAATTTAAAAGACAATTGGAGCAAGAAATTGCAAAAGAAATTTGAATGAATTATGAGAAAGCGAATTAAAAAATATAGCACAATTAATGATTTCCAATTTCTATAAAGGATGAGCTACGGCGAAGTATCCAACCCCCGTATTTCTGACCAAATGAGAATAATTATACGACAAGTATTCATAAATCATTACAAAATAGATAGATATACCTATGTGGAGAATCCAAACCTTCCATGTTCGGACACGGTCGTGAGTGCTGACAATATAAGAGAAATGTATCGCACTTAAGAATGAATGGTTCAGAATATCTTACTCTATAGAAAAGATTATGATGCAGAAAGACTTCCTGAATAGGAGATAAAACCAAGTAGATTAATTAACAATTAATCTATGGAGACGGCATTATAATATTGTACCTCTTATCTCCTAAATTTGAGAATGGGAGAAGCAGAGAAATGGCAGTCTCATAAAGTAGTTGCAGAATAGCAATAAAGATACTAACCTGATGAATACCGTAAGTGGTTCTGTGGTACATGACTTCTCTAATGATTTTACTTCTGCGTAGTATAACACCCTTTCCCCCGATTTAAGAAAATGGAACCACTAGGTATTTGATGCGAGAAAATAAAATATAACCTCACCCACGCGAAAGTGGAGTTGTGTTCAAATACCTTAAGTCATCATCAAGTAACCTCAAGATTTGTCAGGATGTATTTCTCTGTCAGGATAAACTATTGAGCTATTTGTGTCCGGTAATATGCTCTGAATGTTCCTCAGGCGCACGCAAACAGTTGTACACGCTCAGTGAACCATGCATGGACGCTTCAGTAGATTAATGCTTCGCCGCTCACTAAACGCGCAATTTTCTGTCTGGGTAATAAAATTCGTTTTTGGAAGCATTCTAAGCACATTTCTTACGAGTAAATTGAAGAAATTAATTTTTAGATTAATAGTTTCGATATATCATTCGCTATATCATTCATTAGAAATAAACATTTTACCTAGCAAAAGGTCGTGTAGTTTTGTTTATTGATATGTTATTTTTGCCATGACCCTAACTTAAAACCCAAATTTTCGACCTCGACGTATTGCCTTGCGTCATTTGGAGCGGAGTAAATGTCGAAGTTTTCGAACTTGCCCATGGGATAATGCCCTAACGATGTAGATTTTTTTTGTAAAGAATAGTACATTACCAAAAATACAATTGTTCAATGAGCATTGTCTGTAGAATACTTATCAATATTCAGCTTTTTTAACAATGTTTTGTTTCAAACATTGTTAGAGTTGTCAATTTACGTCAAACATTGCTAAACACTTTTGAAACGACAGTTCCCACAACAAAATTTGTTTGAAAGAAAGAAATTGAAAGTACTGAATTTTCTATAAAACTAGCACATGTACATGTTTGTAATACGAGTAGTCAACGAGATGCAACCAAAGCTGTCAGCAGACGTTTTAAAAATTGCATGAATATTATTCCACATTATATAAAGTATAAATGTTTCTTTCATTTATTATTTTAATAAATTATGATTAAATTCCACGGAACCACATAGTCTCGTGCTTTTCTTTACTTTGTTACCATCGAGTTGAACGGTTTGACCAAGTCGGAAATTTTACCAATCTAAGAACAGGAAGATATAAGTCTAAATCCTCTCGAGTATCTGAGTAAAAGAGACTGGGATGCAGAATCGTTGCTCCTGTTTTATTAAGCATTTATAAGATCCGAACTTGGTTATGACCGTGTTGTCTATAGCTCTGCTCGTGCAAGCTATCTAAGGATGTGTGGTAGTGTCCATCATGCAGGAATCCGACTAATCCCGCGGGAACTAGTTCCATGCGGAGTTAGTTTGTCGATAACTATATATTTGCCTTCAGCGCCTGTTATTTATCTTCTTCTGTCCTCCTACTTACAATTAAACTGATGGGAAGCCACCTTAGAAAATCATCCAAAACAGTTTGGGTTAGCAGGTGAAACACTGACAGAAATAACTTTGTGTTTTTCTAAATTGGAAATCCATAACCTCGAGACAACTGGTGAAAGCAAAGCCACCGTGCCAATAATAAAATGAATACTGAATTTTCAAAAAAAAAAAAAAAAAGAAATGGAACGTAGAAATCAATGTTTCAATAAAAACTCTCACTCATAAATGTATTCAATAATTTAAAATGAAATATATTTTGCTCTTAACCAAATCTTTGAGAAAATTGTATTCACGTCTTCGGGAGAGCATACCATTTTAAAGTGTCAATAGATGAGGGTTCCACGTGATGGATCGGTGGCTTGCTCAGGAAGTTTGGCAACGAAGGGGAGCCGCTTATTTGTCAGGATAGGTCTTGAGCTAGGAGACTTTTTGAGGTATACCGAGGTAGTAGGCAATAGCGTACTCGCACCTCACGAGGCCCAGGGCGGGAGTATGGTCTCTACACTTAAAGTTTTGGAACCTCCAATTATAAACGTGTTTGCATGGTTACTGGAACGTGTCCAACGCTACGAAACGTCAGAATAATTCGAGTGGATGACGCGTGTTATCTTCTAAGGACGAATTCTAAGAAAACAGCGCGGGATGGAGGCTAGACCACCGTTGATGTGATGCAATAGATGTCTAAGTTTGCAAATTTGACGTACGCTTTATTGTCATGAAAATATTAAAAAAATGTAGATGATTACTTCGCATGGATGTCTATTGTCATCCCTAGAGTTAAATACAACTAAAGAACCTACAAATATTTTCTAGTGGACCTATGTGCTATACGTCCAATGTGAATAGTTTTACAGATAATGACATTTTAAAAACTGTAACTATCAAAATGAATCATGAGGTAACCCCATTTATGTTTACGTTTTTTAACCTTCCTGGAAAACATTTTTTCATTTATGCTTGTTTGTGGAGTGCGGGAATAAGAACAATACATATTCAACTCTTACCGCAATGAACAGTCCAATGACAAAAGCAGAAATGGAAAAAAAAGAAATTTTAATAATAATAATAAATTTATTGTCAAAAAACAGTACAAACTGCGTATGACCACGTGGAGGAAAAAAAACTAATTTACTCTCCGGAAGCAAGCAAGGGACCATCCCTTCAAATTTTAAGGTTTTCAAAATCATTACAAATAAACCAATTTATATGTTTATTACATCAACACCTGGGTGGAACATCAACGGTTTGGGTGGAAATGGAATGCAAAGCTGAAAGGTGAACGATTGGCGCAGTGGTTAAACTTCCTAAAATCAAACCAGGAGTCCAAGGTTCGATTCCCGGGTCGTCGTCATTTTTTTATCTGACCGAAAGTGATCTCAACTTGAAGGGACATGGAAGAAATAAATTCACAAATAAAAACGAGTTACAGGATTATAAATTATTCTTGCTCAGAACAATTCAGAAGAAGGTAAAGCCTTTGATCTCGTCCGTGCCCGCCCTGGAACGCTTTGGTAAACGCATCCGTCACCTTGGATGTCATCGTCGCCGCGCCGCCTCTACTTGCTAGCCGCATAGAGGGAACCACGCCGGGAACCACGTGGCGATGGCGAAGCCGCGCGAGCGCCATCTTCCGTCGCCGCACGGAAGCGAGCGATGGGTGTGCTGCTGCCTGCAGGCCGCCCTCGCAACTCGGCGCCCTTGGCCCGACCCCTCACATCGTGGTTGCACCCTGAAGTGGCCCTGGTGAGACACGCCATGCCACTGCCAAACGGCCCTGCGGCGCCGGAGGCAGCGGCGCTGCCTCGCACGTTCCTTCCCGGGCGACCCGACCCACTCGTAAAATGTTAACATCTTTTGTTCCCTGGGCTCTTAAAAAGTGCTCTGATTAGGCGGTTACTGCTTTAGAGTGGATTTGTTGCTGTTTCGAAAAATTTGAACACAGTAGAACTCCAATTGTGCGGTTTGTCATTTAACCGGATCGATAGGAGAAAAAATTGTATATTTTTAATTACTATTCTAATTACTGTTATGTTTATTGTTCTGAGCTATCTGCAACCACTACAGACATACTATAACATTCAATTGTATTTTTAACTGTGTATAGTTAGTTTTTGCTTATCTCTACACTATGATAATTGTTTGTCATTTTTCCTTAAAAATAAAAAAAAAATAGGGAGAAATCCAATTACCCGAATATTTGAATTCTCAGATCGGTTGTGGTTCCAGTTGAGTCGGATAATTGGAGTTCTTCTGTACATTCTATTCTACTATTGTCTAATACTGATAAATTAAAAACCATCCATTCTTTAAGCATGTTCCATGTCACTCAATTAAGAGTTACTTACAGATTGAGCAACCGGATAGCGAAATTTGCAATCTCTACATATCCTCTCCATCGTAACCAATTTCCATTTTCAATTGTTCAGTTGTTTCGTATGCTTTTGAACTCTTGAGGAATTATAGCAAAGTCGGAAAAAGAATTGTTAATTGCAATTAATTCACACGAAATTTTAAGGAACCGAGATAGCTTCAGGGATATTAAGGTTAGAAAACTGAGAACTGACGTTCTCCGCAGTGTCTCTGCCCCTCTTCCTTCTACTATTCAGCCACTTCGTGGAAAAATAATTAACTTCCTTCGATAGGTCACTCATGAGACTTCTAATAGATGACCATTCGCAAAAAGTGACGTTTTTACGTTTTCTTTGACTTGTGTAACTAATTTGCGATCCTGATTATCTTGTTCTCGTGAACTAGTCGACCAATTGCTAACAATGAAAAATCTTTAATCTATTGCACAAAAAATTATTGGAAGAACCAATTGATTTTGATGTGAGTCTGGGACCTAGAAAACGAGGATAAAGGAATATTTGTATATTAGTTCCTGTAAGTCCGTACAGTAGGATTTGCGTGATCTAAAACGAACAGACAAAAGAGATTTTTTTAAATTTTAGTTATTTGAAGTATTATAATAAATAATACGCTAAATAAAATCATTTTAGTTACTAACACATTTATTTATAAAAAAATGTTAATTAATATTTTATTAGAGTTTCCTGTTGTTTGTTTTTTCGGAGAAATTTTTCAAAATATCTTCCGCAGTAAAGATTTCTTTCCCTTTTTGTTTCGGTATGAAGCTAAGAGGTTTTGGCGAACCACTTTTGTGTCGGTATGCCGCTGAGTCATGCTTTCACTCTCATGACCGAAGAGCTTCTCCCGCATCCAACTGAGCTGACTGTAGGTACGATTCCAGATAAATAATTTTCAAACCTAATGGCATTTCATCCTTTAGCACACAAAGAGGCATGAGACTGTTTTAAATCAAGAGCTGAATCCAAAAAAGGCTATTCGCTGCATATTTCGCAATTAATTTTCCAGAACTCTCTACTCTATGCCCCTGAATCATTGTCCCGTGCATTATAGATATATGACTATCAGTCTATTCTCGACATAAACTTCTGGGGAGGACACCATGCACCCACTACTTGAGGCATTGAAAAAGTTAAAGGAATTGAATGGAAGGTGTTAAATTTTCCCATACTAACTTTCTCATGAGGCAAACATTCCGAAAACCAATAATTCGGAATGTTTGCCTCATGAGAATTATTGATTTTCGATACATTTGCGTTAAATATCAATCTAAGGGTATGTTATCGAAGGATTACATGGCCATATTGGTACTGATGCCATGTGAGATCACAGCAAATGTTTCCTTAACCTGGTCCGTAGAAATATAGCATTTCGAAACTATTTTATAGAATTAATTTTTCTTTTATATAAAAGGTGAATGCACTGAAATATTTTACTTGATAAGTTGTAAACATATCTATCCCGGATAAATTAACTTCGAGCTTAAAATAAAAATTAAAAAATCTTTGTATTGCTGCGACCCGCATGCAATAAGTGCAATATGGGCAATTCTATGAATAGATATGAATAAATAATGTCTTTTGTACGATACTGTTACGGCACACCGCAAGCCCAGATGCGATGTGGGTATTTTTTGGGTAGAAGCGGGATTCAACCATAAACCACAACCTTTATGGTAGAGTTCGCTGCCACCAGCTTGGTTTCCCCAAGCAATCAAACACACGTGTAATAACAATAAAATATTCCTTTAATACAAGTTAAATTGAAATCTGCGTATTTACAAATTTGAACGAATTCTCAAATCATAAATACAAGTTTGAATTTGTTATTACAGAGTTATTGCTATCTGAAAGCAACAATTACACACAGATATAAATACTGGTGTTATCAATTAACTCGGAAATCTACCCAGATTATCCGAATCTCAAAAATTTACAAGTTGCTATCCCGAAATAACTAACTGTTCCAAGTTACGTCATTCGCGCCTAATAGCAATGTAATAGAATTACCGCAGCAATTCTCAGTGGTCTGACGACCAACACTAACCAAGTCACATCTCAAATAACCTGGGTACTTCCTAACACTTCCGCAGAATGTCTTAAAAGTCTCTGAGGATCTTCAATCCTCCCAATATATATAGAAGCGGAGGTCACGTGACCACACCCTCGCTAACGCACTGAGCACTCTACATCCGCTGGAAATATTCCACTCACATTCTCCACGCGCTTCTGCAACATTCTTCTGAGGGCATTCCTACTCAATTTTCAGAAGTAGATGGAAACTGTTCAGCCTCTACACAATGAACGGGAAGGCTTAGTGGCGGGTATTTTTCCTTATTTGGCGGCGACTGGCCCGACCCTTAATCTCCTTAGGAATTTCCAGCTAGCAAAATGCTTGAAAATGTTAATATTTCAAAATCTATAGACTGCACTGGTCCTGATGTTACCGATACGTATCTTTTGAAACTTATTTTTCAATGATATATTTTTTAAATATACTAATGGAATGTATTTATTTTTAATTTCTTTTATATTTTTTTACTAACAACTAACTAATTCTCCCTTTGTTTCTCGGGGGTTTGAGATGGTCTCTTCCCAACACCTTCTCAGAATTTCACGTAGTTTGATAATAAATATATCCTAAAATAGTCACACTACCTATCTAAAGTTGGACGTAGAATTACTCGGAAAGTGTCTGTTTCTGGAAGGTAATGCTGAAGCACTTGATATTTAGCATGGCAAATATCTATCAGTTGATTACTATCTTTTAAACATTTTCTTGACTTTTATCACAAAATATCGAAGTGGAATAAAAGAACACAGTATTGTATTTGAAAATAAAATCTAAATACTGATTCTCAGAATTTTGCTGTAAAATATTGTTTTGATTTATTTACGGTGAACCACCCGCTGTTCTTGTTAAATTACAGAAAAGGATAGACGTGATTATGGTTTGCATTGTTTAAGTTTTAATTTTTTAGTTTTAGAATTATGTAGACTTTAAAACGTTAGAAGCTTTTAGCAGACAAAATAAATCTAGTCCTGAAAACACGACTATCGTGCAACCGAAATTATCCTTGTATTATATTTAATGATGTCTTCTCAGTACCAATTAATTGAGCGGAGAGAATAGCTGGTTCTTCAATGTCAAAACATCTCAAGGTCAAATGGAAAAATATGTAAATTAACCGTGAAGATTTAACAAGCTGCGGTCACTCAAGAGTCCAAATGTACATAACGATAAAAAAATCGTCACTATAAATTTATAAAGGATTTCGGTATTCGAATCACAGAAGGAATTTTATTAAAGTAATTGTCTTACTGTGAGTAGAAAAAAATTAATGTTTATTGCCATCATTAATCGTTTTGCATATCATTTTGTCCCTCAACTTGAAATTTTAGTTATTGAAAATCGTAATGTCCTGTATCAACGTAAGAAATGTAATAAGATAACAAGGCTGATGTTCAGTGTCAAGAATCAAAACACTAGAAGAGAAAAAAATAAGGTATATTCGGTTTAAGCAGATATATTTGTTTAAATAAAGAAACAAATAGTTATTATGTTTGGGTCAAATCTTGTAGCTGAATTTTAAACTAGTTCTCCCAACTGATTAAGATGAAATTTGGAAATAAAACTGATCATAGTGCAATATCTGACTCAAATAAAAACTTTTTTAGAGTTTTTTAATTACTATTTACTCTGAGATAAATTGAGACGGATTATTTCCGGGAACATCACTTGAAATGCAATCCGTCTCTTCATACAAATAAGTGTAACGAATTGCATAACCTACGCCTATTCTTTATAAGAGCGAAGGAACTTCTAATCTTATCATTACGATTGCTTCTCAAAAGATGTTTATACTATCGGGAGGTGTATCACGAGGACGCTGTAACATTTATGATATTTATTTACAGAAATAAAAGTTTGGGTTAGTACTTTTAGTATTACATACAATTGAACAGCAAGGTAAATTATTACGGCAAATAAATAAACAAATTCTAATGCTAAAACGTATAACATAAAATAATGAATAAGAAACCTTGTTAAAAACAAGCTTTTATGCAAGCCATGTACCAAAACGAATTAAATAAGTTTAGGTTTTTATTAAGGTAACGCAATTTCAATTTCTAGTACTTCCTCATATATCACATTAGTTGATCCTAATAAAAATAAATATACTTTCTATCTTTATTGCTGAAAATGATTTAACATTTTATGTTGAATTATTTGTCTTCAACAAACTTGTCGCCCGAATTGTAAAGAATATACTTATTTCGGAAAGTATATTTTTTACCAATGAAATTAGTTGGTATCACTCTCCTATGACATTAGTTGGTATCAATTTTATGAACATTTATTGTAAAGCTTTTTGAAGACAAATAACTCAACATAAATTTTTTGAAATTTCTAATTTTAAAAGGGTGAAATAATGTAACATAACACAAATTTAAAAGGGTGAAATAACTTTGCAGCCACTAGTTTTGTGAAAGTGAAGCGTTGAGTGGGCTGGCTGTGAGATCAGAAATAGGAAAGGATACTTACGAAAATACTAACAGGTAAATGTAAAGGGAGAAGGCAGAGAGGACATCCATGTGCAAGATGAGATGACTTGGTTAGAGAGGATATAACAACCCTGCCGAAGGTCCGAAGGTCTGAAGTTGGAGAAGACAGGAATCGGATGGATTACACAGTAATGCAAAAATTCAGTAGGCCAAGGCCTGACTGCGCTTGAGGAGAAGAAAAAATAATGTACAATTTGAGTTTTCGAATTTTTGCAATTTTCACTATATCTTACGAACTAATTGGTATATCTAATTCATAAGTCATATCAGTCTTTGTATGCAAAAAATTTGACTTAAATATCTAGAAACGAATCTTTGGAATTTTTAATCTTTCTCTTCTGAATGGGTGCATAGGGCCTGAAATGATTCATATTTTTGTTGTCTGCGTTAACACGTGGTATCTAATTCAGGAATTTTTATATTTTCCTTTTTAATTGGTGAAAAATTATGGAAAAGTTTGGTGAGTTGCCTGCATGACTGACACATCAATAATTTTGTGTCTTGATTTAAGATACAAACTTTCATTTTTTACAGATGTTGGATTGGACACTCAATAAAAAGGATTTTTCTAAATTCTTATTTTAAAGAGATTATTTAGGGTGAGATGTGATTTTATGAAGTTTCGTGATTTTTACTACATCTCATGAACTAATTAAATTATCAACTCGGTGTTTGTATGTAAACGTTAATTCTTCTATTCAGTAAAAGGTATTGAGGATTTTCAATATTTCATTCTTAGAGTTAAAGAAGGTCTTTGGAAGTTACACTACTTTCGCTATGTTTCACGAACTAATCGAGATATTTCTATATGTAAGGATTTCTAAATCAAATATTTAAAAACTGTTTTTAGAATATTCTATATTTCAATTTTAAATAAGTGGAAAGGTATGAAAATGTTTGGTTCATAATCCGTATTATATGACGAACTTTTCTTGGATTATTGTTTATTGATAATATACAACGTCTCCACACTCATGCCATTTCCTAAACGCATTCTCTCACAAGCTAATATTAATTGACAATCTGAATTGCAATGTGGTCCCATCCCTGAGTTTTTCCTACACGAAAAAATATCAGATGAGTGGTATAAAGACTATTGATGATAACAAGATCAGTAGATGAAGATAAAAGTCGAACGCAGCAATTTCGAAAAAATGAACATATTAGAAAAAAAAATTAAGGTTATAACACAGAAATTTCTCAAAACTTCTCTCTCCAGAAATAACATAAGTAAATCAAGTTCTTTTAAAAAGACATAGTTATTCAATTTATTATAGTTGTTTTTTATTGAAGTATATTTTTTATTGAAGTTTATTAATGAAGTAAATATCCCGACCATATGTTCTCCATCTATGTGCGAACTCAGTAATTCACAAAGAAGGTGATATGGGATATTGCCGTTACAGTTACCTGGTATAAAGCTGTGAAAATTGAATTATGAAGAACTAAGCGATCTAGGAAATGGTTTACGAATAGGAAACTACTTGTGGTAGGAGAAGGTCTGATTGCGGAATGTCATGTAATCATAACAACATATTTATCTTAAGTGATACGTGTTATCCCGTAAACAACAATACCACTACTGGAGAGCTCGTTACGAGCTTCCGGAACCCAATATCCTGAAATTTAAAGCTTTCGTAATGAGAAAAAGTTTTCTACTTCGTAAACAAAATGCACTACCAATACATTTTTTTATACATACCAATGTATTTGTATTTGAATACAACGACTTGTATAGAGCCAAAATTCTTATGAAAATTAAAATTAGAATGAATCTTGGCACCTAATGTGAAATATTTTCTGGTACTACATCTGTGTTCATCAACTAAATCTGGGAATAATTCATATTCTTTTCAAATAATACTTATGTTAGGAACTTATATTCTGAACAGACACTAATGCTAGGAATTAATGGAAACGAAATAAGACTCCATATGTGTTGTTATTAAAAATGATACTGTAGTATCGCACGGGATGATAAATTCTGTTAAGTTTTTGTATCTATTTTAAATCTAGAAATTTTCTCAATCTACATAATTTTCGACATCAATAGGGCAAAGGTAAAAAATACATCTATTGTAGTTGAAAAAAAAAACAATATGCCACGAAAGCTACTTTTGTAAACTCTTTACTCCCAGGAAGTTTCATCCTGAGACCACCATTTCGGACTTCACCCTACCTAAATACCAAGCGTTGGTACCCTTTCTCCTACGTATCGACAACAATGAGTCGTTTTTCGCAACAATCCAATACTTGTGGAGCAAACTAGGGGTTATTTCCCTTTCTTAAAGTTTGCTGGTAATAATAAAATTGTGACTGGGCAAACATTTGTGTCAAGGGCAACACTGTGAAACAATTTTTATTACAATTTGATTGAATTAAGCACGATAAAAGGTACCATAAAGTGAACAGACCGTCTTTTCACTTAACACAAGAAAGCAGGAAGCGATTCGGTCGCATGCTTGCCTTGATTAAACATTATTTAAAAAATTATATAAAAGGATTTAAAAATTTTGAAGTTTCGTAAAATTCTAAATATATCCATAAGGTTGTTTAATGTTTTCCAAACCACTCGTAATTGTCATGTTTACATTGTAATGATCTAACATTTCTAATTCAAATAATAAGGATAATTGATGAATGGGAAAATGATTTTTTAAATCTGGCTGTGACGTATTATTTCTATTGTAAATTTTTGTTCCGATGAAGTACTAATAAAGAAAATATTTAGCGATTATAGTAACATATTGTAAAGTAGAATAGCTGTTAAAATGGAAACTTCTTCCCCCGTAACAAAGCAAGAGCACGTGCCAACCTCTGCAGCAGCCTCGTGAGCAACATCACCACTTATATAAAAGACTTCGGACCCCCGGGGAATCGATGGCTGTTCGTCGGTCGTATCAAGGTCTGCTGTTGCGTGTGTGAGTGCAGGGAGCCGACCACGCTTACAGCACTGATCCTGCAAGAGGTGATGGAAGTGGCGGTGATGGTGATACAACAAACAAAGGTAATGGGAGGATATTGCAAAAAGGTGTAATTCTTAATTCTGTTCACAGGGTAGAAGTTCTTAGCTCTGACGGATAGGTTTAGTTCTCAAGCCCGTACTTTCTCTTATACAGGTAACAATGTTGAGGGAAATAATAAGAGAATAACGATAATAATAAGCATGATTCCATCGTTGAAGTGCCTAATGAGATACTTCGGTGAACGGAACTTGTCTTATCAGATAGATAGAAGGTATCTAATATACTTAAAGGTGACTTTGGTACTGACTGACAAAATATGAGGCACTAGCCCGCGTTGTAGAATTTTGGTTCCGGGTTCTTTAAAATCGTCTCGAAAACAATTGGGAATTTTTGAATTTTCACATTTTTTCCTCAGTTTCACGTAAATATTTACTTTTGTTGTTGTTTACCCATTTTTACGTATAATGGGTCTGAACATCTTCAAGAACATTATATGCTAAAAGGAATAATTGTGAACCAGTTGGTTGTGGGGTTCCTAATCCAATACTTTCTTACGAGGATTGTAGAAAGTGGATAATGTTTGATAATCCCGGAGGTAGTTCTACGATGATACTCTGAACAAGTATGAAGCAGCTAGACTTCACAGAATACTTACTAAGGACAGAAAGGTCTGGTTTAGTAGTTCGGTGGCTCCGGAGAATTTACATCAATTGAGGGGGAAACTCTGAACCTCTTGCTACATACTGACTTCCCTGGAAGAACAACCACGAACACTGGTGTATAATCAATAGGATCCCACTGGCCCGATAGGGAAGATTGGAATTAGGCGGCGTAGATCGTTACCTATAATAGAGAGAAATTAGCAATATCATCCTTTGCACCTTTCAAAAGCACAGGAGTGGATGATGATTTCCCTGCACTTCTTCAGAAGGGTGGGGAAGACATCATACCACATCTTCTTAGGATTTACGGAGCCTGCTAAACCATGGGATATGTTCATTCCCTGTAGTGACAGGCCAAACTGGTCTTCATACCCAAACCTGGTGGACCATGTTATAGCAGGCCTAAGGACTATCGTCCTATCACTCTGACTTCCTTTCTTTTGAAACCCTTGGAGAGACGGGTGGACAGGTACATCAGGGAGAAGGTGCTGAGAGATCGACTGCTGAATCCTCTCCAGCATGCTTATCAGCAAAGGAAATGTGTGGCCTGGCTCTAGAGTGGGGATGGCTATTACCAGGCTAATCAGCATACAAAGACTACTTTGCTTAGGAATAACCGGAGCGCTGGGCACTACTCCGGTCAGTGCCATGGAGGCACTTCTATGCCTACCTACTCTGCACTTATATATTAAGGATATAACAAGCATGGGCGCATACCACTTGTGGTCACTCGGTGGGTGGTCCAGTAAGAATCATCTTAAAGGATACTTATCAATCCTGACAAGACTCCAGGTAGCAAGACCCTTGGCAGGAATGATTGGGGACCTGATGGGGCCCGGATACAATTTGGATTACAAACTCTCCGTGGTGATCCCCACGAATGAGGATTGGGTCACAGGTTTCAGGACTAGTCTCCAGGCTGAGGGCCACGTTTGCTTTACGGATTGTTCGTGGACGGGAGCGGGAACTGGTACCCGGATCTGGGGACCTAATACAAGGTTCTACCTCTCTTAAGGGGGATACACCACAGTTTTCCAGGCAGACGTATTTGCTATACTGGCCTGCGTTAATCATCTGTAAGAAAATATATCTGGTCTTAGTGGACGCATTAATATATGCACCGACAGCCAGGCAGCACTAAGGGCACTGTGCCTATAGAACAACATCCAAACTTGAGTGGCAATGTCAAGGATACTAGACATGCTCTGTGAACGAAGCCTAGTGACCCTTTGGTGTGTTCCTGGGCATATGGGAGTCAGGGGAAATGAAAAGGCAGACGAAGTGGCTAAATTGGGATTTAAGGGACACCTTGTTGGTCCTGAACCCTTCTTTGGAATATCTCCACGAAATGTGAGACTGGAGATTGTCAATTGGAAACACCAGCAACACCTCTGGAAGTCACAGAATATAGCAAGGCAGGTCCGCGAGTTAATTGCTGGACCAAGCCGAGAATATAAGTAGGTTCTATTAAACTTAGGTAGGGGTCGTATAAGGAAAGTAGTAGGTCAACTAACATATCATAATACCCTACGGAGACATTTATGACTGGGGATCAGTCAGAATCCAATGTGTAAGAGATGCGGCATGGAGGAAGAGACCTCCGCGCATGTACTCTGTTTGTGCAAAGCTCTTGCTCGAACCAGATACTGTTATCAAGATTCATATTTCCCGGATCTAGAGGATAGAGGGAAGACTGAAATCCAATCTATGGTGTCCTTGGCGTAGCGAGACCTTGGGGTTGGAGTAAACCTAACTCTACTAAGGGGTACAAAGGGCCTTTTAGGTGTACGTGCGGGGCTTCTCCAGCTGGGCCCACCCGTACTCTTAATCTATCTAATGTTTGATATTTTTTTGAATTAATGAAGCAACTCCTCTAGAACCTGTATATGAGGGTCTATCATCTCTGGAAATGTTATATCCCACAAAGGAAAATTTCCGACAGGATTGTGAATGATTTCAGTGACTATGTTGGAATGCAATTGTAGTGTGATATTAAATAAATTAAGAACAATTTTCAGTTGTTATACCGTTCCAGTTGAGTAGGGTTAGTGTATCAAAATTATTAAGGTTATTTTGGAGAAGCATATTGACTTTTGGTGTCACCAGTATATGTATTTGGCGAATAATATCTGCCATAAATGAAGTAATCAAGTAATAAAGTTTAAAATAAATCTTTTAAAAATAAAGGAGTCAAGTGGCGTCTATTCTTCATGTAATTTGTAATTCTGTTATTTCAGAAAGGAAAAGGTCTCAGATGAAATAATAGGAATACCTTTTAATGCTCTGACGCACAGTACTTCATTTGTGTGGTTTGTTCTTTCTTGTTACGCCAAAAAGGTACGAAAAATCTAGGCCACATTTGCATATTAATGTATGTGATGATTATAAAAATATTAATGAATGAACATTCAACAATTTAAGTTTATTTGAATCAATATTTAAAAAACCAAAAAAGAACAAAAGTTAACCTGAAAACAAACTGAAATTAATAATGAAGTCAAAATAAAACTTATAAAACCACAATTTAGTGGGAATACTGTTTGATCAGCGGTATCTACAATGAACGAATGTCCACATCCAGCTCAGATATTGCTAATCTCAAAAGATGCAGCAAGGAAGAATCTGCAGATGGAAATTTTGTTTTGATATTTAATAATGAAAGAAGAAACACTTTCACATATGTACGAGCTCCCAAACATTTTTCGTTGAAATTGACTGAAGTATGAGTATTATTCGCTGGATAACAGTTTAATGTAATTCCTTTTCTCTGTAGAAATGCATCGGCTTGTAGATCACACAGACCAAGTTGTAGGTGTGATTCTTCACTTCACGAGTCACGAATAAATATTTATTTACTTCGTTTGCTAAGTTTCGCCGTTTGGATATAAATGTATTTTGAACGAGCATTTAAATATTTGTTTCATATTTCTTTCAAAAAACATTTTTGTGTGTTTCTAAAAGCTTTTGTGTGTTTCTAAAAGCTTTTGCGTCACTCGGACCGCCAGTTAAAAACCCCTGGTATAGGATAAGATTACAGAAGCGTCTTACTCTGTTCAGCGATGCCGCTATTGATGCCATAGTATGAATCAATGCTGGTGAGCTATAGCCACGGTTTTTCAAAGCGGTAGTGTAGTATCCCCCTTCACTACGATGGACCACGGATTGGATCCCGCGCTAGTTAGGATTTTCTTCATGTATTCCTGACAAATAACGACCCAGTGTCTTTATAATTTATCATTAACATCTCCCAACACCCGAATTCCATAATTATTTTCGTAAATATAAGACTATTCTTCGAAAAGTAGTCTATGCAGCTAAAGTAATGGAAAACGACAGGCATATACTAAAATCGAACAACCGGATGAAAGCCATGTGGAATATTGTTAAAAATTACACGTCAACTTCTGAAAACCGCGAAGAAAATGTTTCTTTACTAAACGATGGCAAAATCGTAACAAATCCTTAGGACATCGCAAATTTGTTTAATTCTCACTTCTCAGAAGTTGGTAAAATAACGAACTCAATATATCCAAATCAATGTCCTCCAATTATATCCACCCACGTACCCAATTCTATGTTCACTTCCGAAACTAACGCCAGTGAAGTCATGAGAATCATCAGCTCCTTAAAAAAACAAATTTTCAAGACGCATAGATGATATATCTGAGATTATTGTTAAATTTTCGTCCCACGCTATATTAAATCAACTCATAAATATTTTTAATAGTTCTTTATCGGAAGGGGTGTTTCCCAACATATTTAAGAGAGCTAAAGTGAAACCTTTACACAAGTAAGGAAACAAACTTAATATTGGAAATTACCGACCAATATCTCTACTACCCACTTTCTCAAAAATCCTAGAAAAATTGTTCTATAAGCGTCTTCTAGATTTTTTATCAAAATATATCATTCTCTCTGACGATCAACACGGTTTTAGGAAATCCTTTTCCACTACAAGCGCCACATTTTCCTTCTTAAACGATGTCACCACATATCTAGACCGTGAAGAAAATTCTCAGGGTGTTTCTCTTGACTTATCCAAAGCATTCGATGTCATCGATCACGGAATTCTCCTTTCCAAATTGCATTCTTTAGGCATTCGTGAACTTCCACATCAATGGCTAACTTCTTATTTAAAAGATAGATATCAACAGGAAGAAATATCCTATACTAAAAATTAAATACTTGAGCGTTGTCTTTCAGAAACAAAGTCACTTGCTTGCGGAGTGCCCCAAGGATCAATTCTCGGCTCTATACTGTTTNTCTTTTTATTGTATGTGAATGACATGTCATCCTCCACATCAGATTGCAAAATGGTTCTTTTTGCTGATGACACTAATTTACTATGTAAACACGCCAATGCTCAATAATTTTTGTCCAAACTTTCGGCTTGGTTCCATGCAAATCATTTCATTGTAATCACTGACCAAATAGTGTCTATATTATTTGACAATAGTATCACAAAATCTGTACCCCAGGTTTCTCTTTCTTTAAACTGAACACAATTAAAAACTGTTACGAATACAAAATTCTTATGTCTCCATATTCAAGACAACCTCAAATGGAATGTCACGTTCACAATCTTAATTACCAATTAAGCAAATTGTGTTACGCATTCCGAATCATAGTTAACGTAGTTAGTCCATGTATTTCCTGTTGCGTATATTTTGCAAACGTGAACTCCCATTTACGTTTCGGCATTACCTTCTGGGGAAATTCCGATCAGAGTATTCAGACTTTGAGAATTCAGAAGAGGATAGTTCGGATAATTTGTAAATCTCTCCCCAGAAACTCTCGTAAACCATTGTTCAAGGAATTAAATATCTTAACACTTCCCTGCATTTATATTTATGAAACGGTCTTTTTTGTTAAGACCGAATTACTGAAGTGCCACCCTTGCTTCATACGAAACAGTCTCCTTCACGAACACAATACTCGCAATAGGAATAATATTCATCGTCCTAGAGTGTCAACCACTCTTTGCCAAAAAGGACCATATCATTCGGGAATCGTTCTATATAATTCCCTGCCCAAGAATATAAAAGACATTANTGTAAAAGAATTTATTGATTTTAACAAAAGTTAAATTCGTCTTGTACTTTATCACGCCATTGCTGTAGCACTTTTTAAATAACTTATAACAATTTCAAAAACTATTTTCTTGCATGATTGTGTTGGGTCTTGTGATTCACATTAATTTAATTTTATGTTTTCTCACCTTTGGCAGGGTTGTGTACATTAATTCTGTAACGCCGTCCTGGCGCGGGTTTTTCTCGGGTTTTTCTTTGGATACAGGCGGATTTCTTATACATGTTCTCTAGGTTTATGTTTGGGGCGTGTTTATTGTAACAATAAATCGTGAATTTAGTGGGTTTTTTTAACTCTTATANGAATAATCTATAGTTCGATAATAACTTGTACATGTAAATTTACAAACATATTTGCGTTAAATTACAAACATATTGACATTATATATGTATTATAACTCGCAGCTAACTTTTTATCTTATCTAGGAACTTTTGGTGAAATTTTTGTAATCCGCCTCTGCCTTAGGGCCCTTGATCGGAATTGATGGGATGGTCCCTTGCTTGCTTCCGGAGAGTAAGTTAATTTGACTGTCCTCCACGTGGTCATACAAAGTCTGTACTGTTTTTTGACAATAAATTTATTATTATTAGTTTTTATTTCAAATCAAGGGTTCTAATGACCTTGATGTTAGTGAGCCCTAATTAACAAATATTTCAAATCTGAACTACTAGAAGAGGGATAGAGGGATTGTCTGCTCGATATTACTATCTTCACGAAATCATAAAATTCTTAACATTTCGCTGACTTATGAATACCTTTTCAAATAAAAATCAAGACGATTAGACTTTTAATAATTTCCTTCGACTCCAAAATGTATTAAGGATAAATACTATAATGTGGGAATAGACTTTCGTAAATTTTCAAATTATCCTTTAAAATGAAATATATGAGTATCAAAAAAATAAGTAGAGATAAATTTCATCTTTTGAGTAGCGGAGCGGATACAGAAACAATGTTGCCCATGTCACAGCTCGGGACGGAATGGATGAAGTATATAGAATCAAGCATTTTAGTTGCCAGGTAACTTCAGACAATAACCTACGTCTCCTGTATGAATGACATTTAGGAGGCTGGCCTTGACTATTATTTGTATGTTATATGATGTCTATAAATTACTCAATGTAGCATCGTCTGCTACAAATATTCATACTTTTTTGTTGATGTTAATTTTTTTTGTTCTAGCTCTATAAACGTACGGCATCTTCATTACTTCTTGTTAATAAACAAGGAATTACCATTGTATCTAACCAAATATATAAATGCGACACCATTTTCGATGAAAAATATCTTCGTATTTTGATGGCGTTTGAAAAAAGTATCATGTGATTCAGAGTCTATACCACGCATTTTGTGGAGAAACTTGTCCTGAAGCGGAATGTTTGACAATCTTCAAGACTCCTCGAAACTTTTTTTTCTTTTCTCCTATCGTTTAAGGTGCTGCAACAGGTGCTTTATACTATTTTCATCGCACAAGTTTAGAGGAATTTTAAGAACATAGTCTATATAGAAAAGTGGAAGCTATTATTAACGTCTTAACATTGAACTGTTTAAATACACTAATTTCCCAACTAAGTAATCTATACTATAGTTTATTGATGAATAATTCATACATGAACTTCTAGTAAATTCTGTATCTTTTTATAAGCTGTCGTTGTCAATCTTTTTAAAGTCGAGAAGGTTTGTGATATCCAGAGTAAACAGGAATAAAATTCTTTTGCGATATTTTGAAGGGAAGATCTCGTGAGGGAATGTAACGCGAACGTAATATTAAAATTCATAAATACGTTCATTCGTCAAGCATTGGACTAGAATTTGAAGTCTATTGGATTTTTATCTTTAATACACCAACTTTGCTATAACTTGGAAAAAAGAGGAAGATAATTATGAGTAAAACATACGAAAGTAACTTAAATGAGGTAAAATAAAAATTTTTACTTTGCAGCATCAACTGCATAGTTTGAATATACGAATTGTAACAAGTTTGGAGTCCTGGGAAATTAGGTGAAATTTGGTAAGGGGAAATAAAAGATGTCAAACTCAAATTATCTTCTTCCATTTTTCACACTCACTTATAAGGTGATCGAACAATCTTCAAAATTCACCTCAAACGCAGTTGTACTACAAATTTAAAATATAAATTTATATTGTTGATTATTGTGATTTTGATGGCTTCATTCTCAGTAAACCATCTATTGTAAACATCTGTTGGGAAATTCTTTTTTAACATTCTTCTATAACTAGGGAAATGGGTAAAGTCCTAAGCATGAATCGTTATATTCTCAATTAAAATGAAAATTCGTTCTCGTTTACTCCTTTCTAACGGAAAGAATAATCGATGTTTCATGTAACGAAACATTTTTGCACATTCCTTTTCGCGTTTGTATTAAAAAAGAAAAGAACTCAAAAGAAACTAATTGTTTCAAAATCAACTGTCTCTCCCTTCCAATGGAATATAAAATGTACGCCTTTAAGTCAGCCTAGAGCCATCCTGTGTGGGTGAGCAGTGGGGGAGGAGTACGGGAGCGTGCTTCTATGGCCCTGAGACCAAGCGTCGCCCTTGGGCGTGCGGCAACTCCGACGCGCAAGCCATCAGGCGTCGTCGGTTGCCATGTGGCCACAGGAAACACGCAAGGAAATTTCGTAAAAACATTAAAAGATTCACGAAGATTATTAATTGCTATTATTAATTCTCTCTCGAAATAATTGGTAATTTGATAAGTTTCTCTTGCAACACGAGGAACTGTATGACAGAGAAACAAAATGGATTTTCTTATAGAATTCTATTTTTAAATCCCAATTCATTGACCGGTTTCCAAAAGAATCACTATTAAATATTCCATTCGTAAATGGTAATCGACGAGACACACTGTAGACAAACTTCATTTCCACGTATGCTATGATTATAAATAAAGTATTAAAAATGACAGTAAAACAATAGTTTTGAAATAATGACAGAAATTTCATTACCTAATTCAAAACTTTTTATAAGGAGAATCAATTCTTTCTCAGTTTCTCAAATAATTACAATGATTTAAACCAATATCCGTTAAGTATTATCTATCTATAATTTGTACTAACTAATTCATCAACGTAGAGAAACAAGTATTAAAAATTGGAAATCAAAATTTTGCAATGAAATTTCCATGTTTTTTTTTGGATCTCACTGTGAATTTTTTTTTTAAATTTCGACTTAAAAAGGGAGCATTGGGATGATATGTAATTTTTCGAATTTTTACGTTATCCTACGAACTAGGGTATCTCCAATGTGTCTCATCTTGGTAATTGTTTGAAATGTCTGAAATTCAATTTCTAGAATTTTGATACTTTTACATTTTAATCGAGTGGAAAGGGATTAAATATATTCAGATTTAAGTCAAACTTCAGTGAATTGATGAATACTGTGTCTATATCTTATAAAGCTGCTTTTCCTAAAATGCGAGAATAAAGAAGTTAAGGATTCTTGAAGAGAAATGAATAACAAATATTTGTACTCTTTAATAACCATCAAATTTTTTTAAATTTTTTGTATCAGTAATGCAATGTTTGAAATGCATGTTAGTGTAGTTGAAGGTTGAAAGTGGTGTACACTATACACGAATATACGCTATAAGCGCTTAAAAGGGATTTTGTATTCTCAGATAAGACCCAGAAATTTCCTTTCTTTAATCAACTTCATTTCACTAACACGTCTTACCGAACGAACATTTCAATATTAACGAGCATGTTTTGCCACACAACTTTATTTTTATCGATTGATGTAGTTGAACTAAAAAGTTAATAAATCACATGAGCGAGCCCATCACTGAACAAGAGACATACAACGGATATGTTCGGAAGTGCGGAGTGATATTATTCTATTTATACGGCAGACAAATCCTAATAAAAGCATATTTAATAAAATGTTTTTNTATATATATATATATATATATATATATATATATATATATATATATATATATATATATATATATATATATATATATATATATCCACTTTCCCCAAGCGAACTGCGTCTGTGGGTGGGAGGAAACCCACAACTGGCGTGTCTGCACTGAACGCGAAGATTAGCCGTCGGCGCTATCTCGGACCATCTCACTTGATTTGAATCCCAGATTTTCGCACTGCCCAGTCTGCCACCGCGTTTCAGTACTGTCTTTACTTCGCTTCATTCTGTTCCCTGAGATGACTTTAAATGATGAACACAATGGTTTCTTAATAATACTTGCCTTAAAAATCACGAACAACTATACTTTTTAAATTATATAAATGTGAAAGAGCACTTACCTACTTGTGAAGACTTATCTTCTAAATTTCTCTACTATTTTTGCTTATTTAATTATAAGCAACTGTGTCCCGGCTGATTCATCACTGGACCGAAATGTATTCAAGGTAGTTGCTTCTTTATTAGAGGCTTATTAAGAAAGGATCAATTTCAATCGGGTGAATTGGAGTGTTTTGTCGTTTCTTAAATTTTTGTTATACATCACAAACCTATTTGCAATGTTACTTCGGTTCTTTCTTTGTAACCATTGTCACTTCAAATGTATAAAAATATATTTCCGGGTGTTTTGAAATGTATGAATGATGATTATTTCTTTCAGGTTTTTATCATCCCTGTCTATTCCATTCCATGACATATTAATGAGACTTTGAGCACACACTTCTACGATTTTTTAAACTATTTTTTTATTCGATCTTAACGGTCTCCTTGTATACATAGCAATACGCAAAAACAGAATCTCTTACATTTTACTCTCTCTTTTGCGTTTTCGACACTTCACAACTTATCTGTAACAGAACGTAACTTCATAGTCCTCGCCACGTGGAGGCATTTGCTGTCATCTACTATCATAGACATTCTCGTATTCCTGCTATGCACATTGTAACGTACTCTAATCATCGATATTTTGTTTCTTTTGTTATTAATGTTCACTTCTATTTGATATTCAACACATCTTGTTTTTCATACTCCTTAATATAATCTGCTCTTTTATATCCATACTTTGGGCAATCCCATAGCACGTGGTCGGGCGTTTCTCGATCTAATCCACAGCTACATCGCTCATCTGTTTCCTTCCAAAATCTCTTCTAATATGTTAGGAAATTTCCATGTCCTGTAATGAAATCTTGCATTGGCTTTGGTGGATTAAACCATTTTTTTGTTTTTTACTGCATATTTTACATGTGGTATATATTCATATGTTACTCTTCTTCCTCGTTATTTCCCATCGTCTTTGCCAAGCTTTAAGTAGTATTTTAGTTAATTTTCCCCTTGACGTTTTATCCTCTTTCCTTAACTCCATCTCATTCACATTTAATTTTCCTTCTAGTTTTAGGAAATATCTTCCTTTGATCTTTTGCACATAGAGATCGATTGGCATCAAGCCTGTTATCACATTTAGTGCTTCAGTAGACACCGTCTTATAGCATCCACTTATGTGCATTAAAAGCTGTCTCTTTATTGATCTGTATTTCATAGCAGATGCTTTCCATTTTCTCTGTCCACACCACATATTCGTGCGTCATTATTTGCTGTAGTGCACCTATATATAATATTTTTAGGTCTTTCCTAGCTATACCATAATGGTGTATGCCTACAAGGAGCATACTATATAAGGTTCGTTGCACCCGCTTCTTTGTGTATTTTAAGTTTTCATTGAAGCTTAACTTGTCATCCAGTACTATACCAAGATATCTATTACTTCTGACCACTTGTTCTTTTGCTCCTTTAATTTTGACAATTAATTCCCTTCGTTTTTCTCGCGTATTCCCAAACCACATTACTCTTGTTTTTGATGCTGATATTTCTAAATCATATTTGTCACATATTTTCGTAGTTTTTTATTACTTACTTTATCTTTTGCTCTAATGTTCGCCGTGAATTTGCATATGTCAACACAGATCATCAGCATACGCAACCATTTGAACCCCTTTTTATTCCAATTCCCATAAAATATTGTCTATCACTACGATCCAATACAGTGGACCGCTCGATGAACCCTGTGGGCAACCAGTTCTGATCTCTTGAATTATTTCTGCATTCCCTATTTCTAACTGTATCGTTCATTCTTCAAAGTAGGACTTAACTATATTTAATACATACCGTGGTAATTGCTTCTTTTGTAATGTATTAAGTGTATGTCTCCTCCTGACATTGTCAAATGCTTCTTTTATATCAAAGAATAGACATCCGCGATATTTCACATCTCTTATTGTTATATATTTTAGTAGTTGGAGTAATGCATCACTTGTCCCTTTCCCAGGCATAAATCCATATTGTTGCGTGTGCATTGTGCCAGTCGTCCAAAGATGTTATTGTATTCTCTTTGTTATGATTTTGTCTAGCAGTTTCCCATACGTGGGTAGTAACAAAATTGGTCGATAGATGATGGATTTACTGGTGACCTGTCCTTGCTTTTTATGAACAATTTAAATTTTCTTATTTTCCAGCATCGTGGAAAATAGGACGTTCTTGTACATGTTTTGTAGATGTCTTGAATTGCCCCTATTAATGGATCTAATGTTTTCTTAACCATTTCGTGCGTAATGCCGTCATAACCTGGTGATTTTCGAATTGCCATAGTTTCCGCTGCTGTTCGGATCTCTTCCTGTGTTATTTCTTCTACTATCTTATTCAGCATGTTGTCGTATTGCCATATTTCCTTCATGTCTTGCCTATATAATGTATTAAGTAGCGCTTCCTCCCATGTTCCAGTGCATTCTCCTATTTTTTCTAATGTTCTTCATATATCTCTGCGACGTATCCTGTTTATACTTATTAAGTATGGGAGCCCCCATACTGATTTGGAGAATGATTTCTCTATGAACTCACGCCAGCTCTGTCTTTTCGCTTCTTCTATTTCTAGTTTATATTCAATCTTGATCTTTCCATACTCTTTCACCGCTTCTGTCCTACGATTATAAAATATAATAATAATACTATCTATAATAATAATACTATACATAATAATAATACTATACATAATAATAATAATAATAACAACAACATGACTTTATTCCGTGGCGAGGTATAACCCATCAGGCCTGCTATTCCGCCTGACCACTATTTGCATACATACAGCACACATATACAATAATATAAAATAATAAAACATTCATACAACATAAAACGTACATAGATACTATACCTACAATTGGAGGATAAATTCTACTTTACTCTGGGGTAGCAATCAAGGGATCATCCCGGCATTTACCTTAAGCAATCGAGGGAAACCCAGAAAAACCTCAATTAGGATGACGGCTTAGAACCGAAAACATATATTTCAAAACCTTAAAAACTAAATAACACTATAATAGGTCAAATAGTGTTATATTTCAGTCTAAGACAATATTTTTACTTTTTTCAATATTTATATTTACGTATTTTATGATCACAAAAGAAAAAATAGCTTAATATTTACAAATCAATAATGAAAAAGTCAAAGCTTTGAGAAGCAAAATGAATGATCAACGTTTCCACCTAATAATTATCGAAAAATCTCCTGTTGGATGTCATAACAATTATGTTCGTAAAATATTTTGAAGTGGCTAAAAAGTGAATACGATATAAGCTGTATACGGATATTAATGGCGTTTCAAAAAATAGAATTTTACCAAATTAATAAATTACCCACGAGCAAAGCTGCATGTTTCTGTCAATTTGGAATAAAGCAGAAAAATCATTAAATTATTTTGCTTTCTTCCCTGATACGTGTTTAAATCTATAAGTGAATTTGATACCAAAAATTTTAGGAGTCCATTTCCTGTTGACACAATACTTGATAGATATAATCATATAAATTATGAGCTAATGATTTCAAAGATGTGATAATTAATTAGAAAAGCTAATCTGTTGAATTAGCTGTTACGATAGCTGTCGCAGGCAGATCAACAGAAATCCATATTCCATTCTACGACATTCCCTATCTCTGGCGGGTAAGTCACAGCTGTTTAAAAACTAATAATCGTTTGTATTTAAGATGAAAATATATGCAGCATTAATACTGCCTCTGCCTTAGGGCCCTTGATCGGAATTGATGGGATGGTCCCTTGCTTGCTTCCGGAGAGTAAATTAGTTTATTGTCCTCCACGTGGTCATACGCAGTCTGTACTGTTTTTTGACATAGTAATAATAAGTATTTTTTTATTATTATTACTATGAAAACATTACATCAGCAATTCCTCGTGAGTCGTCGGAGAGAACTTGTGAACTGTTAGAATCTCTCAGGAATGGGGGTGGGGTCAGAAATTTGAACAAACGCTGGAATGAGCCTTTCTACACTTTCACAGAGAATAATCTCTCATCGAAAGATCTAGACTAGCTAGCGCTAGTCCTCATGGTGGTATAAAATATTCCATTCCTACGTGCATTATCATTTGTGTCGCTTCTTCAACACCCTTTCATAAAACCTTACGAAATAGTACAGTAAATGAAACGTTTGAGTAATTGAAAGCATTTCTCTATGTTATGACCAAGGAACACGAGGGATGAGTTTCTTTGCCATGAATTATAATTGTTTAATAAGTTCATATCAATTTAAGATTGTTATAGTAATGAACAAAATGATGTATTCTGTAACTTCCGTTAGCTCCTTTCCGTCTTAACATGCTTGAAGTCTTTATCATCAAAGAAAGGCGGACTCCAATATTTATATTCTATGGTTAATGAGACGTTACGTAAAGACAAATTCTTGAATTTTCCATATTGTAATAGGTTACTAGTATAGGGTGTGTGATAATTTAATTCTAGTATGCCAGCTTCAATTGTTTTATAACATGGATCCACGGCCGGAAATATAAAATATCATAATAAATTATTCCGAAATGATGTACTATCAATAATACTGTCCCTAAGTCGTGTGAATATTAGGATTCCTCCTAGTTGTTTGGGGTTTAAAACTGCTGAAGTCGCCAAATTTGAAACATTGTCACAAAGACATTAAAACTAGTTATACTTGGTCTATGGCGTTAAAACCAGAAATACAATTAATCTGAAACAAATCTGGAACAATCTAAAAAAAGGTGAGTGACTTACATAATTTACCCAGATCGTGCCTGCACAAAATTAGTTTAAAAATTTAACACACTGAATAAGACCTCTGCTATCGATACAATATGAAAAAAACACTGTTTCTTCTAGCACAGTTTTTCTCCCTTCGATAGCATTTATTGAGTAGAGCTAGTTTTTGAGATGACGTCAACAAAGACACTGCGAACGTGTGCGTGATGTGACTGCGTGTGCACGCGTACCGCCCCTCTCCGTCGACTGCATCATGACCCAGTCACCAATTGCCATCCGAGCACTCTGTAGCACGACAACAAACGCCCTACGGCTCCAAGCACAAATCATGAAATACCATTACTTTCATACAACATGAATAATGGAATATTTTGAAATTAATTTCTATTCACTGTTAAAAGCTTCAGGAAAATGTAACCGTCCTTCCGGATAATAAACATCCAACCATTTGATGTTTTCACCCGGAAAGGATTGGAAAATACTTTATTTTTGGTCATTTCAGTTTTTGGGTTACTGATGAGAAGTTTTTGGATATGAATTTCATCTGCTACCTAAAAAGTTTAAAAATATGAAAAACGAAAAAAATATGCTATTTTTTGTTTATTTGATGAAAAATGTGCACTTTTAATAATATTTTAAAGGTATGTTTTATAATAATAATAAATAAAAACGTATCTGTGTACACTTATACAGCTTATATGAGACAAATAATTTCCGTCGTAGAGAGTGTTGAATAAACACTCAAGAAATTTCCCGAAAGAGTAGGAGAAGTTCTTACTGTTTGCTCTTATAATTGTTTTTTGGTTCTATTTCAAGTGTCAGATGTTCAAGAAATATGAAAAAAGCAGAACACAAATCACGATGTCTAATGCTTTATCATGGATCAAACTTGTGTTTTGCTATTTTTAGTGCGGTATTTTTACTATTTAAGTAGAATTGTGATTGCGCACACCGTTGAGTAAAGAGCTTCACGTTGAAACATTATAGTTTGAGCGTATTTAAGAGTCCAAAATTACATTTCAAAGGAGAGTGACGTTTTGTTATATTGTTCTAGAGAAAAATTCTACTAAATTCCGTACAGATTTTGTTAGACGCAGGTTCATAGCCGAGTGAGAGTTTGAGGGACTCGGAAACTCCCAGGGGTTTTCAAATATGAAAACATTTGTTGCTGATACTCACGAAAAATATTATACTTGTATAAGTTATTCTTAATTTATCCCTGTGATCTAATTAGCCAAGTGAGCAAACCATTGAACAAATTTTTTAGCTCCTTCGTGGACAGATTCCGTAAGATTTGATAATTAATATATGTGTTATTGGTTGACGAGAACAATATAATTTGAAGACAATATAAAACATTTTATTAAACATTAAAATAATTGTATGATACAAAATAGGGAAATCGTTGAATAGGAGGATAACTTGTGTCTAGAATTTCTGAGAGCAATCCACGCTGAAAACACCTAATCCGGTCAATTGCAATACCAAACTGAGACCTCGATCCAATATGGCTTAACGCCATTCTTTAGATTTCCTTCGAAGAATTCCATGATTTTAAATTGTCATGAAAGTAAATTGCAAAAGGTGGAATGAATATGTTGAATTGATTTTATGCTCTAAATATAGGAATACTCTCCTTCCTATGTACTGTATATTCTTCATTTGAGCGTTGAAGGAGCTTGAAAGATATCTTAACAAAATAATAAAGAAGTTTTTGTTCTATTTGATGATCAAACCACGTTTTTAGGACTTATTGGTTCAACGTGAAAACAAAAGAAATTTACTTGTTCTCGGGTGAAAGTAAATAAAACTTAACTTTGGAGAGGAGTAACATTACTAACCTCATGATAGTCATAAACACTTGGACGAGATAAAATAGCTCTTTCCACTATTTCATATTATCCCTCAGGTGTACAAATAAATTCCAATTCTATAAGATAATTACAAATAATAGTTTCCCTTCTCACGAAGTGTGTGTTAAAATACAATGCAATAGTGTCGAAGAGAGTATGATTTTACTGCGGAACGGGTTTTCAGTCATTCTTCCCTCAAAATAAACCACAGGTTACATAAAATAGCGATATTTCCCTCTTGTATTTCTTCGTGTTTATTGGTTGGTATCTTAGTGCCTTTAAATGGTAATCTCAGTGTTTCACTACGGCAGTCACCATTCCAAACATTATTACGTATCATTTTTCAATAATCCCGAGCATTGAGTAGTGTGGAGGAACGAAATTCCTTAAGAATAAGCCAGCGCCAATTCATGTCATTGCTTATAGATTTCTTTCCCCTCAATGATTTTTGTTACAGCCAAAACATTCCTTGTCTCTATCTCACTAGATAGAAACTTATTCTTATTTACGTCCCGACCCCCTCCTTGTGTTATCTTTTGTCGTGGCACTCCTTGATCCTTCACCCTCACCCTCATTCGTCGCTGTCCTTCCTACCCCGTTCCTTCTCCCTGTGAGACCTGCGCGGTGGCGCTCTCCCCGTAAGCCCAGAGCGAAGACCACCGTCGCGTCGAGCCACCGCCTCTGCCATCGTCGCACCGGGGGGAACAACTGCGAATGTGCGCGCTCCCCAAAATAGCTCCAGCGCGAAGAGAGAGAGAGAGAAACGGCGCGTCGCCGCCCGCATTGCGCTAGCGAAACGTCGAAGGGGCGAACTATCGACGGCGGCGGTGTGGCGCGGCGCAGCAGCCACCAAGGCGATGATGGGCGATCTGCGACTCTACCTGCGGAACACGCTTTCATCTCAGAATATTTCATTTCTTTCCTGAAAATATGAACATTCTATAAACAAACTCTGATACAATGGGAGATGGCGTCCACCACCATGCGGTACGGTTAGAAAAGTCACGCAGCCTCTACAACATCGAAACCACAGACGAAGCGAGAAAGTCACCGTGATAAACTCTGGAGCAAAAAAAAAACAGCAACTGAAAAGACAACGTTGGGAAAGGGAGTTAACAAATTCAGTAAATGAATAAATTTCTTTCTTGCAATATATCTTATTGCAACTCTCCCCAGCTCTCGAGGTTGCGAAGCAAACTTGGGTACATCGTCTCTTACAAGAAACCAGTTTTAATTCTCAAAACTCCAACATAAAAATTTATGAAGAAATAAATAAGAAAATGAAATATTTAACTGAAGAATAAATGTTTAATTTATATTTGCGTCTCATCTAATACTTCCAAGAAAGATTCAATGGAATGTCCGAACGCTGGTTAAGTGGGTGATATTTTGCTGTAATTTTTGTATCCCTCTACGGCCCTTGGCGATATTTTATACTCATGTCAGGGTTTTGATATTTGATGGGGAGGTTGGTGACTCATGGTACCGGTCTATAAGATACCACTCCATTCGTTTTTACCATCTGAAGTAAATCTCCCTCTCATAAAGTACATATTTTGAAAGGAAAAAAGAACAAATTAATTGATATAGCAAAAACTTTATTCTTATTTATGATGATTTGTCCGTAAAATTTGCGAGCACGCTGCACAGTTTAGCATGTCCGAGAGGAACTCGTGTGTCGCAAGGGGAGAGCTGCTCGCCCGCCGGCGCGCGTGTTCAAAGGGTTGCTTGCCGCGCCGGTGCCACAGCGCACGCGCAATGGAAGCGAGGCTCAATGGTTGCGCCATGAAGTGCGGGGACAGAGCGGAGGTGAGCGCGGCTCTCGGCCACTCCACTTCCAGATGCTGTGTCAACAAGCGCCACTACGTCGATTGCACGAGGCGCAGGAGACTTATTCCTTATTTATCTTGGGCAAAGGCTTCGATCACGTTAGGGGGATGGACTGAGGGTATCCCGTGTTTGCTTTGTTTGCTCATGTATTTATAATCTACCCTCATGTGTTATCTATGCAACAAGTTTGTTACGATCATTTGCAAAACACCTATATTTACGAAACAAATTTTTTTTATCCAAGAAAATAGCTCAGACCACGCGATTACATATTATATTCAATTAATATAATTGCTCTATTAATTTGAACACCATCAAATACTGATATACGATTAATGACGCTAAAGGTGCATATTTACGAGTTCCATGGGTTAGAAGAACAAAATATATATTCTCACGTATTATTTGATTTTATACTGCAAAAATTCTAAAATCAGAATAAACATTCATTTTCCCTACAATTTGAAATAATAATAATAAATCATAATAGACAATGATTCAATAAATATTTATCAAATAAATTTTCAAAACCTAAATTTAGACGTGACTTAAAATTTTATAATTCCACTTCTATTATGGTACTAATTCAATTATTTTTATGTTTCATTACCACCTATGGTACTTCAAAATAAACCTTTCCTTTCGGACAAAAGATAAGAAAAAATTTTGTAATTCAAAAATGTATATATTACCCAGTTTTCAAATTTAAATTATATTCATATGAGTAGCACTATATAAATCCTTTAAAATATGCTTTCGTATGCTTTCGTCATATTTTAAAGGATTTTGGATGTTATTCTTTTGTGATATTTTCCACTTTTAAATATATTTTTACTTCTCGTAAATTAATAAAATATTGAGAAATTTGTAGTTATTTGCATGTCCCATGTAAAAATTCTCTGTTTCGCATTCCGTCTTTTACTCTTATCTTGGTGAATCCAATTCATTTGCATTTTCATCAAAACAATTAGCCTTCCCTTTTTCGATGAACGCAACATGGCTAATCTGTGCCTCTTTGTTCGTGCATATTCATTTTGCTCTTCTTCCGTGTCTCTCTCATCCTGTCCTCCCTGTGCGTCGGTCGCGTCGCCGCCGCACTGTGCTGCGTTGCGCCGGGCGCGTTAATTGCGCATTTGCATCAGGGCTGCGGCGACGACGACCACGATGACGACGGGCAGCGCGAAGCGGCGCGGAGGGCACGGCGCCGGTCGATCGCTGCGCAGACGCGTTGACGCAGGGGCGTCGCTCGCTCGCACGGCTGGTCGCCGCCACCTTCAAAATGCGTCGCACTGCTGCCCGACACTGCGGTAGAACTCACGCAATGACGCATTGTCAACTTAACAAAGCAAAAATATTTCGGGTAGCCAGAACATTTACGTCAAAACAAAAGTCATCACAAAATAAATTAATAAATGTGGCGATGATAAACCCTGTGGAAGCAGCATTTTTGTAGAACACGAATATACTATAGAAAAGGAAAATAAATATAATTCTGACATATTGAAAGAGTTCCGAAAAACAGTTTTGTACAATTTACTTAGGAAAATAAAGTATTTTTGAAGATCAATTCGTTCGTATGGGATCGAAGGACCAAAACATTTCACAAGTACACATGTCATATCACCACGAAAGGCTTTAAGTAGTTCAAGTCATCTGAAGCTATTTTCCTAAATATTTTTTCTTTATTTCACAATCCAGATATTTCTCTGTATAATTAAGAGAATAACATATTATCGCATTTCTTTTACTCGTTAACTTGAAGATTTTAAGATGCTTCACTTATTTGATCTTTAAAACTATTTGTGGAGTAAATCTGCTTTGAAAATGTGCACTTATATGTAATTGATTCCTTTCAACTGGACTCAACATAATGAAATAATCCAAAGTATAGACAAAATGAAAATCACCATAATTACCCTTTTCCTTTCTTTCCCCGTATTAAATACAGGATTCCTAGGAACTCTCATGGGATTCTCTAACGTAATCCTCTCGTCATGTTAACAATGATACACAAACAATGATAATCCCTTAAAATATTTTGTTATTAACAACGTCCACTAATTTGGTTCTCTAAATCAATTTGTCGAATTTCCGCGCTGTGGCATGGAAACATGCAGAAGGTGGCCTGTATAGATTTTTCTTCATTCAAGTGGGTCAGGAATTGAAAACGAGCGATCGTAGTGTAGCAGTTAATGCGTTCAAATACTACCTTTGGAGACGGTCGTTTACCTCGCTATTGACCACCTCCTTTTACTTTTAAATCACTTCAATTCACCCCCACGAAACCACTTCGCATTCTCGAGAGCCCAGACATAAAAGAACGATAGGGAAATTATAAATGTGCAATCTCCTCACATTCAGCGTAAAGACGTACACGAAATAAACAAAATAGACATCGACGTAAATAGTTTATTGTTCCATATATTTGCATGAAAATAAGTTTTCATAATAATAATATTAATAATAAATTTACTGTCAAAAAATCAGTACAAACTGCGTATGACCAAGTGGAGGACATTAAACTAATTTACTCTCCGGAAGCAAGCAAGGGACCATCCCATCAATACCGATCAAAGGCCCTAAGGTAGAGGTGGATTGAAATATTTCACCAAAAATTCCCAGATAAGACAGAAATTTAGCTACTAGTTATATTACTCATCGAATATCAACATGTGTGTAATTTAACACAAAAAAATTATTTTACAAGTACGAATAATAATTGAACTATAGATTACTCTGAGAATAGAGTTTAAAAATTATAAGAGTTAAAAAACCCACTAAATTCACGATTTATTGTTACAATAAACACGCCCCAAACATAAACCTAGAGAACATGTCTAAGAAATCCGCCTGTATCCAAAGCAAAACCCGAGAAAAACCCGCGCCAGGACGGCGTTACAGAATTAATGTACATAACCGTGCCAAAGTTGAGAAAACATAAAATTAAATTAATGTGAAACACAAGACACAACACAATCATGCAAAAAAATAGTTTTTGAAATTGTTATAAGTTATTTTAAAAGTACTACGGCAATGGTGTGATAAAGTAAAAGACAGATTTAACATTTATTAAAATCAATAAATTCTTTTACAGTGTAGAAGCACTGGTGCAGGAGGTAACTTTTAACAGAGGATTTGAAGAGATTCAATTATATAATATTTTTTAAATTTCTGTGGAGGGAATTGTACAGAACGATTCCGAATGATATGGTCCTTTCTGGCAAAACGTGGTGGACACTCTAGAGCGATAAATATTATTCCTATTGCAATTATTGCGTTCGTGAATGAGACTGTTTCGTATTAAGCAAGGGTGGCACTTCAGTAATTTGGTCTTAACAAACAAGACCGTTTCATAAATATAAATGCAGGACAGTGTTAAGATATTTAATTCCTTGAACAATGGTAAACGAGAGTTTCGGGGGAGAGATTTACAAATTATCCGAACTATCCTCTTCTGAATTCTCAAAGTCTGAATACTCTGATCGGAATTTCCCCAGAAAGTAACGCCGTAACGTAAATGGGAGTAAGCGTTTGCAAAATATACGCAACAGGAAGTACGTGGATTAACTACGTTAACTAAGATTCGGAATGCGTAACACAATTTGCTTAATTGGGAATTAAGATTTTGAACGTGACATTCCATTTGAGGTTGTCTTGAATATGGAGACATAAGAATTTTGTATTCGTAACAGTTTTTAAATGTGTTCAGTTTAAAGAAACAGAAACCTGGGGTACAGATTTTGTGATACTATTGTCAAATAATATAGACACTATTTTGTCAGTGTTTACAATGAAATGATTTGCATGGAACCAAACCGAAAGTTTGGACAAAACTTTTTGAGCATTGGCGTGTTTACATAGTAAATTAATGTCATCAGCAAAAAGAACCATTTTGCAATTTGATATGGAGGATGACATGTCATTCACATACAATAAAAAGAGTATATAGCCGAGAATATATCCTTGGGGTACTCCGCAAATAAGTGACTTTGTTTCTGAAAGACAACGCTGAAGTACTTTATTTTTAGTAAAGGATATTTTGACCTGTTGATATCTATCTTTTAAATAAGAAGTTAGCAATTGACGTGGAAGTCTACGAATACCTAAATAATATAATTTGAAAAGGATTATTTCATGACCGATGACATCGAATGCTTTGGATAAGTCAAGAAAATCACCCTGAAAATTTTCTTCGCGGTCAAGAGATGTGGTAACATCGTTTAAGAAAGAAAATATGGCGCTTGTAGTGGAAAAGGATTTCCTAAAACCATGTTGATCGTCAGAGAGAATGTTATTTTTTAATAAAAGATCTAGAAGACGCTCATATAAAAATTTTTCTAGGACTTTTGAGAAAGTGGGTAGTGGATATATTGGTCGATAATTTCCGACATTAAGTTTGTTTCCTTTCTTGTGTAAAGGTTTCACTTTAGCTCTTTTAAATATGTTAGGAAACAGCCCTTCTGAAAAAGAACTATTAAAAATATTTATGAGTGTATTTAATATAACGTGAGACGAAAATTTAACAATAAATTCGGGTATTACATCTATGACTGTTGAAAATTTGTTTCAATAATTTCAATATCTGTCAATTTGTTTGAAAGGGATTGGACATTATAATGAAATATAATTATTTTATTTTCGCAAAGAGTTTGTGATCCTCGAGAAATGGAATTGTAGTTATATTGTGGAGGGGAATTTGAATTTGGCACAGCTTGTAGTCCCGGATCAAGCCCGCACACTGCACTCGAACACTATTGTCACCTTCGAGTGCCATATCGTACTTTTGAGCGTAAGTTGTAACTGTGTATGGAGGCGGGAGGAGATGTGGATATAGGAATAGATAAGGACGTGGGAGATGAGAAGCAGTAGGTGAAAGAGCGGGGACAGTAGAAGAAATGAGTGTGGAGATATGAGGAGGAGGAGGTGGTGTTGATAAGGTGGCAGCAGGAGGCGATATGGGAGTGGGTAAAGGTGCAGGTGGACGATGTAAGGTCAGATGTGAAGCTAGGAGAGAATCGAAGTGATGTTTCTCAGACAGTCTCAGATGTAAACCGTGCAGTCCTTGGTAGTCAGGTGTGGTTGCAAATCAAAAAATGTGATTTTGTCTATTAGGTGATGATTTAGGGAGATGTTTGCCAGGTTATTTGTGGAATGTTGAAACGTGGGGGGCAGGCTAGAGAGTTCTATGTTTGTGTGCTGAGAGGCCGTTTTTAGTTTTTTTACATGTTCAGAATCGTTGAAATGTCCTCCCAAATTAGTATCGTGATGATTTTGATGATTACTGTGTCTCGCTCTGTGTGTCTTAGTGTATGTGTCCAATTCTCTTATAACATCAGCCAAACGAGCGTTTGACTTACAGAAACCGGAGACTTAGAACTGGCTGGGAAGTAATCCACGCAAAACGGAGGACATGTGGCGACAGTGCGATTTAGCTAATATGTGCGCGTTTGATTTTTGTGTGGAAGTGTTGGCTTCATCTCTGGGTAGTTTACGTGATTTTGTTTGGTTGTGCTTACCAGTGCGTGGTTTATGAACAGGTTTTAAATTTTTGAGAATATGAATATAAGTATTTTGATTGTTCAGTTATTCCGCGTACAGATTGCTAAACCACATTTCTGACGTCGCGCCGTTTTAGAGATACAGCGAAAATTTATTGTGCAACTTGTAGGCTCCTTTTTTATATCAGTCTATAAGACAATTGCAAAGAGTTTAAGGTGGAAAAAAGTTCATGCAATATCTACTTGAATTTACAGGTATGATGTTAAGGAATGTACTATGTGAGATTAAGAGTATAAATATGCTTAAAGCGATTGATCTTTTAAATATACTATGAGTTTGATAATTATATTATATTATGTATTCTTTATTGAAAGTGTTTTTCTGTTTTCTGATATTTTTATTGCTCTTTATGCTTTTTAGTTATATTTTCTTTTTGTTATGACTTGTAATTGGAAAGCTGAGTGGGGCACACTAAAGACTTCTTCTGAAAAAGTAAGTTGTATATACAGCTTTATATTTTTTGCAGTTGTAGATACATGTTAATAGCATTATCGAAATAAATATCAATGTTCTTTCTTTTATCTTTTATTGTTTACGATTTTTTTAAAAAGAAATTTTTTCAAAATTTGTTAAGCTTAAGTTTAAATATATCCGATGGGACTGAAGAAAAAATTCAGAAAAATGCACATCTTGCGATGTTTAATATGAGGTTTATGATAACTAAAACATAATGAAGTTATAGCACCTCAAATATGACCAAACACAACTGAAAGGAAAAACGATGTATCATACATCACGGCTGTATGGCTTGGATTTCGTGATTTCAATGGTGTTTTATGCTCAGAATGAAGTTGTCTGTGTTGACAAACGATTGTCCTACACTTTTCACATTAAGAATTAATCAGAGAAAAATTGTTCTTATTTATTCTGAAAATAATAATAATAATAATAATGTTGGAAGTATTATAAGAATTTACAAAATAACTATCTTTGAAGAACAACTTTTTTTCAAATTTACCAAATTTCATTTTTCGTTATCCCCAGAACTTCTTTACATCTCAAATGTGAAGAAAGTTGACATCTTGGCTTTTGTATGAAAATAATGAGCGCCGTGTCTGATATTTCTGAAGAAATTTGACGCAGATGTCATTTCTTTAGGAGCGTGAGATTTTTGCGAAATATTATGGTTCCATTTACAGAGTGATTTCTCCGCGACTTACATGAGATACGATACACGACTCATTATTCCTACAATATAACAGTAGCAACGAATAAATATTTTTAGACACTCTAACAATGTAATGAAACTGCAAGGCAAATATCCAGTACGACAAAATACAATTAAATTAATTGTTATTGTAATTTAGAATTGAAAGGTTTCACCAGGTTAAGCCTCATGGGCCAACAAAGACGTATGCCGAATCATTCCAACTGATTCGTGAGTGTACGAGTATCCTTCAAGAGGTTCCTGTCCTTAATACACTATACTTAAACATTTCACTGATATCACCTTTCTTTACGATTAATTACAAAGCATGTGTAAATTTTGTTTTAACAATTCGTCATCCAGATATTTTTAGAATACATGCTCTTTGACAACTGTTAGATTCTTAATATATTAATGGCATAATAAATGTCATCTATATTTGAACTCTATTAATATGTTTCATTATTTTACTGCGAGTGAATAATTTGCTAAGATTATTTATATAACGGCATTTATACTTATCGATTTCAATGTTTAAAAAATTCAACCTATTTTACCCATATATTTTGGATGACAATGTTTTTGTGTTTCTCCAGAGACGACTTCGTAGTGTCAAACATATTTAAAGACTTAATTCTAAATTCATGAGTACTGTATCGGCAAAATAAAAAACAAAACAAAACTCACTTTTTTCTTGGAACTATTAACAATTCCAACTCGATTTATAACATGAAGTGCAAGAAACTCGATATATATGGCAAATTTGTTGGATGGAAAAGCAAAAACGAGAACTTGATATTCCAACTCAAAAATATCTATTCAGTTGATATTTGATTTTTTTAAATACCGTAATGTGTTGTTTCTTAGAGAATTATTACTTATTTAGGTTTATCTTAATGTCCATGGATTAAATAGAAAACATGCAGTTCAATTGTACGACACAAGAGACACGAAATGCTAAAGAAGAAAAAGTTGTATTCTTAGAATGTTAAGTGTAACTTAGTTGAGTTATGGTTATTTTTGTCCATTTGTTACTTTGAGTTCGAATGCACCTTGAAAGTTAGAACGAATCGGATCAATAAATTGATTTTAGTTCTATTCTTAAATATTCATTCTCGTGGTTTGAAAAGGAAACCACAACAAGAACACGTAACTGGATTCGAAGAAAGCTATGGATGTAGAACATTTTTCTCCAATACAATTTTCCCTTCCTTAGTGAAACCACACATGATAAAATAAGAAAATCGTGAAAATGGAGAAAAAAACTGGCAAATAATCGATTGCAATGCGTGATCATTGTATGACCAGAAAAAAAATGAAATAGACCGTTGGTAATATGTTCCCCAATAATTTACACAATTTAATTATTTTTCTTGTTTTAAAGAGCCTAAATCATATTTCGGTATATTAAAAACCTTCTTGAATGTTCATATAATCACATGTTTTGATCATTTTAGCTGGCGCTGAGGCTTTTTACTTGCGTGCAAAATTCAAATTTCCCTTTAGAATTATGCTACCACATCAAATGTAGCTTTTCTAATAACACTATTCGAGTACCGTGAAGAAGTATCAATGAAGTAAGGATATATTAGATGTACAACTTTGCTTCCGGCGTTTATTTTCGATATTCGAGGCTTTATTGTAAAAAACTAGTTTTACATTTACGATTCAAAATATTGTCCATCGCTGGCCACTACTCTCTCCCATCTTTCGGGCAGCGTACAAATCCCGCTTTGAAACAATTGCTCATCTTTTGAGTTGATCCACGTATCGATACGATTTTTCACTTCTTCATATGAACGAAAGTGCTGGTCAGCCAGATCGTGTGCCATTAATTGAAACAAGTGATAGTTAGAGGGAGCAACGTCTGGAGAAAACAGCGGGTAATGTAGGACTACCCATTTCAACGTTTCCAAGTATGTTTTGTCATGCTACAAAATCACTTTATCGGGTCTCTCGTAGTATTGCGTCCGTGATTGTCGATCCAATTTTGATCCTGCCCATTCTTCTTGCGTTTGACACGAGTCTTCATGAAGTAATGCTTACAATTCTGCATCTTTGAAAATCTTCTCTTCTACCGCCATGCCGTTCTTCGATGTCAAAATCACCGTTCTTGAAGCGTTGAAACCACTCACGACACGTTCTTTCATTAAAAGCGGTCTCGCCGTAAGTATCTGAGTTCATTCGGTGAGCCTCAGTTGCAAATTTCTTCATATTAACCACAGAAAATTAAAACCTCCCACAAATGACGAGAATGAGGCTCGGAAACTGATATTATCAATCGAGAATAACTAAGCGATTCGGACACAAATCGACTAATGTTTCGATGGGGTTATGTTGAAAAATGCCCAAGCTTATTATATGACGTCTACATTTGTTTATTTCCACCACCACACTCCACTAAAGCCATCTATTGGAAAACTGCGGAAGCAAAGTTGTACTTCTAATATGTACTACCATCGTCTAATAATTTGATAAAAATACCTTAGAAGATACAAGTAACATTTGAAAAAAGTAATGTCTCTATTTTTGAGTGAAGAAATTTTAAAATTAGTTACATCAGAATTATTTAATTAAAATACGTTTTCTGTGAGAATTAGAAAGATATAGTTCTATAACAATGTATACAAAATGATATTTTCTAAGAAATAAACAGGTTTTGTAAAATCGATTGTCAACTATTTACGCACAGTTGATTATTTCAATCTTATTTTAACATGTTATATCAGTTTCCAAACATATTATATTTTATCTTCCTCAGTGTACTTAAAATTCTTCACAATTTGGAGGGTTGTGGCTGTGCTTGTGCAACATAGTTAACAATTGGTCAGAGAACTCACAAAAATAAATTTCATATGTTGCAACCTATCTCTTCTCGATTGGAAAATACCCAAATAGGTTAATTCTCCCCAAAATGATAATTTGTCATATTTCTTTTTCATTTAAAGAAGAAATAATAGGAATGAGAATAGTTACTAGTATATTATATAACTTTGATTTTTATAATGAATATTATTTTGATAAAACTAAACTCTATAAGTAAAAAAGTCGTAATGAAATATAGAATAATATTTTGATATAAATAAAAGAATAATTTAAAATGTCGGTATACGTTTCAAAACGTTATACTGGTTAATGTAGTTTATGCCATAAACACGTTTCGATATTCTTACAAATAAGTAAAACAAAAATAATTTGACATACATAATTTCAAAGAACTCATTACCCTCATTCTACAAACTGTAAATTAACTCATCTAAAGTCCCTGCATGAGCTCATTTCCACGCTCTAATTGCTTCACTTCTCGAAGTCTTTGATCCAGAGCGTCAACGAAGAACCTCTATAAGAGGCACTCTGCTCCTGCACTAGTCTAGTTCAAAGCGAAGCGTAATAAAGCAATAGCAAAGGAGGAATAGATGATGGAAGCCTGAATAGAATCCGTGAATAACAGAGTCGAAGATTGGAGAAGATTCCCACTGCCGTCTCAAAAAATATATTACTCTAAACGAACAAATAGTACTACATAAAATGATATTGACAACTTTCCCAATAATTATATTGACAACAGTTCATTGGTCTGATGAAATTTGTTTTTCTTCTTTGTGAAAATAGGAACCAACTGTTGAACATGAAACAAATGTTGAACCAACTAGTACATTACAGAACCTGCAATGATATTTCTTTACTTTCTTCCCAGGTGTCGCAGACTCTATGGATGGAGTGCCGTGGTATTGGTAAGAAATTGCAAGAATGCCTCAGATCTATTGTCTTTCGAACAAGCACCCGTTGTTCTTTTTTCTTCAATCCTACTTTGGATCTGCTGTTTCTGTTCCAGGAAATAAGATAATTTGCATATTAATCCCAACAACAGATTTCATAGTGAAGGTAAAGAGTTCATTACGAGTTATTGAAATCATAGAGGTCATTTGAGGTAAATATGACACCTAGGCTTAAGGTTAGGTTTCTTGTATGTACCTAGTGATTTAGTTTTAAAAATAGAGAAATTAAATTTGTTCATACATAATACAACAATAAATCATTTTTGAATATCTCAAACTCCATTATTTGCATATTTAATTGAATATGACCCATTTCTAATGCCAGACACTTAAGAACAAGGAACGTTTAATGGATTACTTCTATGGCGTTTTTTGTATAAGTAAAACGTGTGTTTCTCTTTGATGAGAATATGATCAATCATTCTTGGATTCCTTCATCTATTTGTTGTTGATTTCATTGTAATCAAGTCGTTTCCAACATATATTTCCCATGACCAAATTTATTTCGTAGAATTTTAAACGATAAGGAAAAGACTTTCTTACGTTATGTTTCGGGTTTCAATCCAAAAACTGTTATTAGAAGATCTTTGGGCAAATATATTAACATAAATGTTATGATGCTTGTAAATTTTTTATTATATATAGATATTTTTCCCGTTAACCAAAGTCAAACTGTCTCCTTTGGGCAGCCGAAGATGCCAATGGGACTTATCTAATTTCATTTGGGGTACTAATTTCCTGATACATTTTCTGTCTTACATCTTATCTTTAATAATCAATTTCGTTTTATCAGTTTAAAGCGCCGGAGAAACGCGTAACTCGGTATCTACGACTAATCTCGCGTCTACACCCTACTAAATCTCCAATTCCTGAGTCACGTAACGAACTTAAGCTAATAATAGTAGTTGATGAAGATTGATCACTTTGAATACATTTTGTATTCTGTAGATAACTTCTATAAATCGAAAGTTAACATGAAAGCAAGGTAGTGCCCTAGACAAGTACGTGATGGTAGACACCTGACGATAATGTAACATTTCCATCACAACAGGAAGCGTTTCACCCTCTTTCAGTTTCCTCATAATTTCACATCGGAATCAATAGATGTCTGAAATTAACACTATCATGACCCTATACATTTTGTGAATTCGTTGTGTACAGGTTACTTTTTCATGTACCTCCAGAATTTAACAGTGTCGATTTTCGGTATAACAGTACACTCACAAAAATGTAAAGTTAATCTGGAAAGCTGAAAGTTGGTGTAGTAATTGGACATGAGACACTGACAAAGAAAAAAACTAGTGGTGCAAAACCATTGCACATACTCTCTCATATACGTTTCTGAGACTGCACTGTTGAGTGTCAATAAAACGTTCTACAAACTGTAAGGTTATTTTTGGCACGGTACTCTACATTTTTGAAGTCTTCTTAATGTTACTATATTCGATTGTTTATTAAAGAAACATTTTAACTACCCTCGACTTTCATTGAACCGTTTGCAATTTACAGATTCCGCCATATGGCAAATGAATGAGATTAGCTAAGTAGGATAGAAATTCTATTTCAAATCATAAATTAATTATTTATTAGTTATTATAATATTCACACAAACCAAAGAAAAGAGACAAACTACATCCTTATTTAATTTTAATTATGTCAAAAATAAATTTCTTTTCATATTAGAAATGAAAATTTCTGTGAAGAAATCGGATATACGATCAATCTTACACGAGAAAGTAATAAGTGAAAAAATTAACAACTTTCTTGCCGGCCTCCGAAGTTATTTAGAACACAACTTTTTCGGAATCAGGGACCAGGAAACGGATATTTCCGTTAAAATCCCGCGATCGAATTTTTTACGGTTCTCTATGCTACGTATATGACACAAATAATAAACTAAAACTAACATTTTACCGAGCTCAAAATCAATAAATCAACTTTCTTACTGTCTTTTATTTGAGATTTGAAAATAAAACAAGAATTCATAATATTACGTCAAGAGATTAAGCGATTTCTAAGTCTTATAAATATCGTACAAATGTTTCGTAAATGTTATTTTGTTGTACGCAGAAGTTGATGTAGTTTCGTACCTACATTGCGTTTTCTGTCCTTCTATGTATTTTATCAGTATCATAACTTTCACTTCAGTTTACCGATATATTCTACCTTCGCTTGGTCCATTTACATTGCTAAATAATATTCAAACTTCTCAAAACAGTAAGCAAATGTGTATGTGCTTCAGACAAAAATGAACTTACTGCAGCAATTAATTTAAAAAACTGCACATTTACTGCAATTAATTTAATACTTATAATTTAATATAATGATACTTAACAAACATAAAATTTAAGCAAACTTGTTGGAGTCATTTGCGAGAAGTATACAAAAAAGTACTTGGATCTTCATGTGAAGTACCCTTTGTATTAAAATGAAACAAAATAGAGTTCGCGCATCGATTAGTAAATTATACCGTAAATACGAAATTTGAATTAAAATTATTCAGCCGTTTCGTCAGAATAGCTGCGCACTGACGGATAGACAAACCTATGAACGTTAGACCAGAAATCACTTTTTCGGAACAAGGAACCAGCAAAATGAATATTTCCGCCAAAATCTCGCTCTCCATTTTCTGCACGATTACAATACTTTCTCAATACTACTAATACGTATATGAGAAAGTAAAAAAAGTAAACTAAATCGTAAATCATAATATATGGGAGTGAAGTTCCTATCAAAATTTGTTATAAAAATAAAACAAAACACACAGGTAAAGTAAAAGCTGTATTGATTGCTAAGAGAAACTCACTTCAAAGAACATCATTTCAAAATAAATAATGACATTGAAACATTTACTACATTATAGTTAACATTATTATGTACTTAATATGAAAAGTTGTGTGGCGTATTTTGTTAACAAACATTTCTGAATAGTGCCATACTTAAATTTTGCTTGGCGACTGCTCCTCAATATTTTAGTGATTTTTGCGGTCAACCTGTTTGCTATTCGGAGTTGGTCTTCTATTTTTATCATAATGCTTTTGGTGTGATATGTGTGATTTTGATGGGATTAGTTTAAGAATTTATTTTTGAAGCGTCATCCACTTTAGAATTGTGGTATTAAGATTTTCAAAGAGGAGATATGATTTTCTGAAACCCTTCTCGGAGATAAAACGAAAGAGTCAAACCATTGACTGTTTGCCTTTGGAAACATGAAGAGGGTTAAGTAGCAGAGAGGTAAGGAGATAAGATGACCCTGTGGAGAAGAAGATCCACTCCCGTGTAATACTGGCCTTATAAATTGGCACAAACTGCGACTGACGCTGTCAACGACGTAATTCATTTTTAACGACGCTCGGCATCAAAGGGCGAGTTCGCCTCAGCGCCGTTGTAGAGTGTAAGCTGTTGTCTTGAGATTGTGTGCACCACGAAATGTTATGGTCTAAACAGTGCAGTATTTTCAATATTTGTTCATAAATGAGAAATTCTCCTCATTTGAGATAAGTAAGTTTCAATAGTAGAAATGACGTATTCATTGTCATTGAGAACACACGTTCCCTAAAGATCCCCCCCCCTACACACACACACAACTACGTTGAAAAGGAGTCTGGATGAAGCTATGTGTACGACTTAAAAAGGAGTTGGAAGCGAGTTGAGTGTTTTATGTTCTCCTGAACACATGATCTTTTGTTGAAAGTATACTTAAAATATGAAAAATAAAACTTATTTGCACTTGTAGTTGTTTTGTTGTTGTTGTTTTTTGCATTTTTGAGAATATATATTTGTATTTATAAATTTATTCTGAAATCAAAAAGAAATCCGAAACTTACATATCATCTCGATGACCTTGATATATTCCTCCACGTAAAACATTTTGTTACTTATTACAGTATTATATTTTATCGTCCATGTATTATATTACTAATCTGATCAAAATAAACAAATGGTAAGAAATGTGTATGTGGTTCTTAAAACTCTAAACATAGCATGATTCACGGCAAAATTGAAATTGTATGTAATAAAAAAGTGAAATTATCAACCTTTTTCATTTCTTATTCATGATGTGTATACTGCGCATGAAACACCGTTTATATTGGTTGTGACTTCTAGGGGATATATTTTGTGTTACGTGAGTAACGAATATATGGAAGGGAAACATCTCACAAAACAAGAATTATAATTGAGAAAATCCAAATAAAACTATTAGTGATACCAGGTTTGTTCATCCAATAAAGTACTCTACTGGCCTTACAGACCAGTAGACACTTAAAGACACTTTCTATTGCTATAAATTATCATTAAATTTGACTTAACATGGAAACATTTTTCAAACTAATTTTTTAAATGTTATTAAATATATGGAAGTTTGGAAACGTCACACAGATTTGAAAGACATTTTCTTTAACATTTTATTAAATTATCGCAGAATAAATCGAACAGGAAAAAAGGATTTTTAAAAAATTGTTTCATGACCATAGGTATGTGACTAATTAGGTAAACGATCATATTCGCTTGGAGATGAATAAGAAGGCGACGGTGGTGGTGACAGTGCAAAGCGTACGGACGGGTGCGGCTCTAGTGCGGCGACTACCCCTCCGCTGTTCTCGCCGCCTTCGTCTCAACCTCGTCGCCAACACGTGCCTCCGCCGCTGCCCGTGCCTGCTGCCGCTGCCGTGTGGGTGATCGATACTGCAGGGGCGCGCCGCGTCGCCGCGCCCGACAACGCTGCCACCACCGCCAACCCCCTGCTTCACCCCGTACCACCCATACCACACCCACCCTCGCTCCTCACCGCGTTGCCACGTCCGTGAGCCAGCCAGCATCTTTCAGAGGTGCCCGCCGCCCGCCGCCCGGCCCCCGGCCCCCGGCAACCCATCACCCGACTGCGTCCTTCGCCGGACACTTCGCTGTTCTCTCCGGCTGTCGCGGCTCTGATTTCCACTTGCGACGGAGAACATTTGTTCATATGTCTCGGAGAGATAAACAAGGCTGAGAATGAAGAAGCGTGTTGTTCAAAGAGATGTATCTCTGAGTGTTTGTTTCTGGTACTTCCTCTCCATAACCAGGTGTATTGTTACGCACATTTTAACAAAAATTTATGCAGCTCAAAATTTCATTGTTTCTGAGGGCATGTAACGAGATTTCATATTATTTATCAAAACTAATCTTAGCTTATTGTGATTCGTGTCACAAAAAGTATTATAACTATTATAGAGGTTATGGGGGTTAAAAGTTGCTGTAAATCAACAGTTGAGAAATAATACGTCTCCAAGATCTTCATTTGGAAGTTACGTATTTAGAATGAATTCTCAGAACGAATCACCACTATATGTTCCATATTCATGATGTGAATATTTGCCTAGAGTACTTTCAACACACTCGTTGTACGTACCTATAACCATTAAGACCTACGGTTATCGAAAACTATGAATTTACACAAATAGCAATAAAATATAAATGTTATATTGTTCTTAAATTAGTATAATTAATATCACGTGTAATATATTTAGAGTGCAAATTCCGACACCTTAAGTCCTCAGTTTGAATCACGATTGAGAATTGACTTGAGCAACTCTTCTCGTACGTCCCCCATCACTCTTAATCACCAAATTCATTTTGGCAAAGGTACATGAAATGCAATCAAGGCTATCAGCATCCTATCAGTAATATCTAAACCCCCATATAAAATGAGGCAAGGTGAAAGATGTATTTATTTAACTAATATTAATTTACTGTCTGAAATTGCACATAATAAAGTACACGACGTGTATCTGTAAGAAGGAAAGAGAGACTAGTGAACATCGCTGGGGCTGTCCCGTATATGGACCGGAAAGCAGAATATATACGACGAGTAAAAATCATAGGATTGACCACACTACAGGATCATCACGCACGAATAAGTACTTAACAAAAGTTTGAGTTATTCCGCAATTTTGTAACACAACTGAGCCTAATTAGAGACATATATAAAGAAGAGCTAGAAGGTAGATGAGCGTTCGCCTCCTTGTGACAGGGACGGAAATGTTGTTCACAACAGATATGAGACGCTAAAAAGATTGTGAAAACAAATGTAAAGGAGAAAAGATAGAGAATGAACCTTGTATTGACTTGGTTATAGACTAGGCGGTCTTTGTACCAAAGGCCAAAAGAAATTAATAAAAGTGTCCGAAATTTCAATAAGTACATGGCATAACTCAAGAGGTTGTGGCTCCCATCTCACCGAACTCACACGACATTTTGATAATGGCCAAGTCAACATGTCTCCCTCCCAATCCTTTCGTCCATAACCTGAGTCTCACCACATAGTAAAATAAGACAAAATAAGTAAATTAACGAACTAGTTCATTAACAATAGCTGAGGAAATCGTGGAAAAGGCATGGTGGAGATGGGCGAAGTCACAATCGAAATGATACAATTCAGAAGGAGATTTCGTTTGAATGAGCCTAGACGCAGGTCCGTGCGAAGTCGCCGGTGGCAGGAAGAGAACTCCACGGTGGCGCCGCCCCGCCCTCCAACGAAGTAGCAGCAGCAGCAGCAGCAGCAGCGTCTGCCGCAGCGTCTGAGCTCCGCCGCCGCGAACGAGTGCCCGTTGCCACCACCCCCGTTGCCACCCTGGCGCGGAGGGCGTGACCCCGCCCAGTGCCGCAGCGCTTATCGCTTTCCGCCTTCACCCCTGCGTCCCTGGCTGTCGCACCCTCGCTATGCCCTCCTACTGTCGCCTATACCCCGCTCTTCGCTCATTCGTGTTCTTGCTTCTTCTGCCCCTCATTGTTGTTGGTGATGAAAGATTCGTGAAAAATATCCTCGCTCACAACACATGACCCTAATTTGTGATCGTGTTCTCTGGAGAAGTAACCTGGAGGCCAAAGGAGCACACGCGAGGATCAGGATCTACGTCGTATGCTTTGAATCTGAATTCACGGTAAAGTGGGTTTGTATACGTAAGAAAAATAATATTTTCACTTACAGGAGTGGTTTCAATTTTCAACAATAGTTCGCGATAGTTTAGCTTCATCCCGTATCGCCAATTAACGCTCTTCGAGAAGTTGATGATCTACTACAGAAAATGAGGAGTAAAATTTTGATAAATTTGAAAGTAAGACACTTGACAAGCAAATAAAGGCATATAAATTACCTTATTCAATATTAATTCTATTTTAAACAATAATTAATTATTCAGCGGACCTAATATGAGAGTTAATCTTCCTATAAAAACAATGAATATTTTTGAGTTTCGTATCTCCTTTGGAGACCATTCCATTTTGATTCCTGAATCTCATGGCATTAGTATATCTCTCTTTCATGTATTGTGATTTCTAATCTCTTTTGGTTATTTTACGCACCATATTAATTTTCTGACGCTTCCTGTAAATTTCTAACCCCAGATGTACGAAAAGAGTATTTTGATCCTTTCTTCAACTAAGTTAATTTCAGGATTCGAAATTGTTTACCAAGAAATACCCTACTCCTATCCTATAGTCTATGTAGACCATGAAGACAGCCGATTACATGGGATCATTCGATTAAACATTCTTTACCGAAAAATTATTATATCATCCCTTACAACCATATCATTTATTTCAAAATGTGTGGGAAAGAAATCCCAAATTTTCTCCTACATATTAAACATACGAACAACGGTTGATACGGTAAGTGATACGAAGTAGATTACAAAATTCAATAAACTCTTCTCAAACATAGAAATCTCCTAGATTGCGGTGAACCTCACCGCCAGGTAACAGATTAAACATGTTACGTCGAATGAAAATGGGAGACCGATCCCCGGTCCCGTCTCCCATTTTCATTCGACGTAACATGTTTAAACGCTTCTCCCAAAGTTTTAGAACATAGTTTACATCATTTAATGAAAAGTTACTGATTCTAAAATATAAAATACCCCACAATGAACTAGAAAAGTTTTGTTCCCTATTCCAACAACTAACTGGTCAATTTTGTCATTGTGATGTTGATACTGGTCTTGCCCATATAGAAAAGTCTCACGTATACATTGTCATTAAGGAGCACTAACGAATCAATTTATTTTTGAAAAACAAGTTGCCAGAAACCCTTTCAAAATTTAAATTCCTCTTGATTTTACGTTCAAGTTATATAATGTTAATTTACATAGAAACGTAGGAAAAAATCATCATACAACACTTTCAGAGTCCATTTCATGTATGTCCTCTCTTCGCCTTTATCCTCACTCTCAGCTTCTCCGCTCCCTGACGATGTGGTTCCGCAAGGGTCGTGCGTAGGGCCACCCTCGCGTAGGCTGATGCCCCGCGCTTTCCCTTCGCTCTTTTCCTCAGCGTCTGTGTACGTGGCTCTTGACACGTCCTCTCGAGGGGAACCGAGAGGCCTTTTTCGGCGCAGAAATTTACGTTGGAAGCTGGGAACACTTTTGCGAGATGCTTGCTCAAGAGATGAGTGGGTCCTCAGCAAGTGAGTATATTTGAAGTCTGTTAATGTTTCACAGATATTTAAGATTTTTACCTCACGTTTGGACAATTAAGTTGAAGGTGCGGGTTAAGGAGGATCTAATGTTTATGATCAATAGCATTTTTCACACCAGCAAATATTTGAATACTTAATATAAAATTATATTGAAAGAAAATTTCAGTTAAAACTTTCATAACAATTTACAATATTAAAAATTACGTTCATTAATGCATATGTAAGTCTCTTGTTTACTATTAGTTTCGAAATTATTTCATGTACTACCCTAAAAAAATACTTACCAAATCATAAATCTAACAATACACGCAGCGTTTTCCTGGGTGACTCACTCACTAATTCATTCATAAATGCAGAGAAAAAATATCAGACAGAGACTTAAACTTGTGACAGGATGTTGTTTCATATTGTAGACGCTCATTAAGAAACGGCGTTATGTTCCTTAATTCCATTTTAAATGGGGTTATTTAGGGTGATATATTCTCACTATAATGGTGTTATTTAGGGTGATATATTCTCACTATAATTTAGAATTACTCTAGGTACCATTACGGTTTTGGTACGTGAACGTGCTGTTTTTGCCTTCTCTAAATTTTAATGAATGGTTAATATTTATTGTCGGAAACTCTCGATGCGAAGCCGATCAGGGTCGGTTCGTTAAAACATATGCCGTCTAATCATACAATAATAATACGAATTTTTCTTGTTGAATGATTAAATTTATATAATGATTAACATTTACTGACATAAAAATAAATCTAAAAAAATATCTCCAATCTGATAAATTTGAATATAATAAAATTGTGCATATTTATTACAATTCATCGAACGAAATGTGGTTTTAGGAAAAGTGTTAATACAACTAAGAATAAAGTATTGATTATGAGGTATCCATGTAATTTGTTTGGACTTAATAGATTTGTTTCCTTTAGTATTTATACATGCTCAATAGCTCGAGGACGTTATTTACTTACATGTAAGTTACTGGAAGAATATGATTAGCTACCACAGAATCTTTTTTTTTTTCAACTTTGTTGGGTCCATGGAAAAAAACTTGAAACGCGTGGTGTCGCAGTATGACTACTAACTGGATATTATATGGATATTAACGTCAGGTATGTACATATGACGAAGGTGGAAACAATATATTCAAATGACGATGAGGATGCGGGCGCATTCTCCGAGAGTCAGTCTCCGCCGGTCGTAGGACGTCCCCGCCCAACCCCATACACTCACCTCTCCGCTGCTCGCCTTGCGAGCCAATCAGAGACTGCCAACGAGGGTGTGCGAAGGTTCCGCCAACCTCCACCTCCTCGTCTACCATCGTTCCAGAACCTTCCGTCCCGTTGCGCTTGCAGTTTTAGTCGTCCTTCGTTTTGGAATTAACTCCGGCTAATAAAATGAGAAACTAACTGGAAATATTATGAACTTTTCAAGATTTAGCTTCTTTCATTGTCATGAATGTACAGGTTTATAATTTTAAGCGAAGAAGGAAGCCCGTTTTATTCTTTTATGTGTAATTTAGTAAAATAAACTATCGCATATATTTTCTCTGTCACAGCAAAAGAAGAATCTATGGATAGTTCATCTTAAAATTTAAATCGGGCTGTATTTGTGAATTTCATTTTGCTTTTAATTTATTAATGTCCATTTTTATAAATACTGAACATGACCTGTATGATGATAGTTCGCCCATCTGCATACTCTACTCAATAGAACTGCGTTAGTCCAATATGAAACATTTGCTTTCTCTCACCCAATACTGGTAAAATGTAGTTAAACTTAAAGTCTCCAATATAATGAGATGAAAATAACACAACGCATGACAAAACAATATTAAAACTCAGATAATATAAAGTAAGAATAAATTGTTACAATGACATTATTTGCCTTATTTAATATCATTTTTAAATTTACATAAATTTATCCTTAAATATTTATTTATTTCGTGTCTTATGGTGTGGTTCGGGCCATGAGGCCTGCTCTTCCACCTAACCGTGACGTGGGTAAGGGATTGGGAAGAGAGGTGTGGGGTTGCCAAGGAATTTATGATACCGAACCGACATTTGTCTGGAGTAGGTGAGGGAAACCCCAGTAGAAAACCTCATCTCGTTCGGTCGAACAGGGTTCGAACCCACGCTCTGCCGCTCAACGGTATCGAAGTAGCGAAGTCGCAACCACTAGACCACCGCTGTCGGTAAATAAATATAGGAGTATTAGAAAAGATTAAACACGTGAGGGAATGTGACCCAAGTTTTTATTCAATTAATGTCTCTGCTGTACTTAGAAGCCCGAACTATGCTTCCAGAAGTTCAAAGATATAAACACGTCATTATTAATAGAGCATCGTAAAATAATACTTCCTTTTAGATGTCCGTTGTTGTTAAGAGAGGGTGTAACTTCTTGTTAACGAGACCTCAACCTAAAGGAGACGCGGAGGAGATGCGAATTGAATTATGATCCTTACAATTACTAAACTTATCATGTTATAGAGTCTTACGGGATAAGATGCGACACCGATGCCTCCAAACCAAAGGACAGGTTTGGTGGTAAAATCTTTGTGACGTTGGTTTTACCGTATTTTTCTATAAATGTGTAATGTCTGTATGTAATTCAATACATAAAAAAGTATATTATGAATCTTGTTGGTTCGCAAGGAAAAGAGCTCCGCGATTTCCAAGATTCACCACTATAAAACAGATCAACATTTCACACATTTCTTATGTAAGAAATATCTGGAACAGAAATGTGATATTTCAAAGCCGTCACAGTATAAACATACTAACAAAAATTATTTTACCGTGAAAAAAAAATTAATTCAATTCATGAAGTGTTAAATTGGCGGACGTATGTAATTACATATTATATAAAGCTTCAAAACAATAGCGAATCAGTTCAAACAGCAAAATTGATTAATCAACCACACCGTTTGCAGACAGTCACAACAGGTGTCCTCATCGCATCAGCTGAGCGGTCACTATCTGCATCATTGCCTCTTGGAAATTATAAATCGGTTCGGTGCGTAGATCGATGCGACGTTGAAAGTTCGTGGGAAAAAAGAGTACCGCACGGCGTCTGCGAAGCCAATGAAAATGGGATGGGTGGGAGGGGCTGATGGTTGGGAAGCGTCACGTTTAACTCGTGCAGCTGACAGGTCGCTGATTGGCTGTAAAGCTCTCTAAAATAAACACGAGACACTCCTCGGTTCACCCCTCCATGAGGCACTGCCACCGCGTGACGTCCGGATGGCCTTTCGCAGGTAATTGGAATTAGCACGAGTCGCTGCCGAGTTCGATCTATCGATTGAGGTGGTACGACGGGAGTGCCACTGCTCACCAGAATCCTAATCTGCTGCCTCATGATGAATCAAGAAATCATTCTTAAAAGTGTCTTTCTTGACGTGGATGTTTGATATTTCTATCATACATCACATACCTAATAAAAACTGACCACGACTGCTTATATATTTTTTATATCACCATCTTCAGTAGATTAGTACTCTCCCTCATTGAGAAGTATTCAATTAATAAAAATTAGAAATAAAACGAGACATTTATGGTAAAAATATAGATACACGAGATAAAATAGGTCTGAACTACATCATTAAAAAAGTTGAAAATGTACTTCAGGAGTATAAGTTTAGCTGTTCGCTTAATTCATTGAATCACTCTCTTCTAGATAGATAAATGGTAGAAATATACGAGAACTTTAACGCTCTCAATGTAGCCATTCCCATTTCTCAAATACAAGAATATATTCAATCTATATCAATTAAGAAAAATAAAATAAATTATTTTATTACAATTAACGTCCATTATATAATCAAATTACATAAATAATTCAAGACTCACAACCTTGTATTTACTGCTCGTCCGCAAAAGGTAGTAAGTCTTGAATTATTTATTTAGTGAGACATTATTTTGAGTACACATTCGTTGATAATATAAACTAATACTATATTTGAAAATACGGGATTTTACAGGTTTTGTTCTGCTCCAAATTAAAATGATAAAATTCCTTGAAATACATTTTCAGATCTATTATATTTAATTAAATGTTTGCCACGAAGATAATCTCCACAAACTGATATCACAAAAAATATATTGAAACATTTATTTAGTATCTAAATTTGTGTACATATAAAAGTTTATCTTTCGTATTCTGAATAGCTTGCAATCGTGGAAATATAGTATAGTTTTACTAATTACCTAACCTGGCAAGCCGGCTTTAGTATTTCGAAGATCCAGACTGGTTAGCCCATTATCTATTCTAGTTAAATTAGTTTTTAAAAAATAATCTGAAACGTCTCAACATTTATCTGATGTACGATATGCACCATTTCGTATGGTGGAGAAACATGCCAATGACGTCCTTGTGAAATACATACTTTTAGTTTATTTGGTGACATAAGTTGACCATTGCAGTACCGCAATTTTATGATACTCGTGACTCATATTTCAAAAATCGTAAGTCCCTTCTTCAGTTAAGACTTATCCAATAGTCTTAATACTTACATTTATAAATATGTTCTCAATGGTAACTATTCAAAACTCGTCAAAGCAAATAGAACTAAAATAAACTTAATAATTGGTTTCCTTATCATACAAATGTCATCGCTAAGGAGCATAACTATTTCTATGTTGCCTAAATTATTCTTTCCAAATATCTCTAATCCATAAACACTGAAATACAGTACAAAACAACACGAGGAAAAAAATATGTCCTAGTATAGTTTCCTCAAAATGTAGTAAAAGTTACGAAAAACGTTTAAGTAGAGAGACGCATGCCATGTTTTTCGGCAGTAATGTTAGCAATGTCAACTACCAGAAGAGAATGTTTTAAGAAAAAATAAAGATTTTGAGCTGGCTGGGTAATTTAAAACCTGTTAAGTTCCACATTCTAATATGTAGATATGACGTTTTCCAGCTATTTGCGTAGGAGATCTGTAGCGTAAATCCGATGATTGCAGACTTAAGCCGACCGCCCGCGAGTGCCTTTCCATGCTGCTTTGGGGCGTGGGTGGATGAGTGAGGTGAGTGGGGGTGTGGTGACGCCGGAAGCACTCACACCTCTGTCGTGCTCCTTGGGGAGACAGGAATTCCGATCAGACCGAGGATTTATGTCCGTAGACGTTCAGGTGCTGCAGGAAAAGGAGAAGCTCGATGTGTTCCGAGATGACCTAAGATAACGTTATTCTTCACAACGGAGATGCATCATCTCGCCAATATACGTAAATAAAATTAAAAGACTTATAATTTAAGGCACTACAAAAATACTCAAAGATAAAAATAAACTAGGTCCAATCGAAACGATCGTTAGAAGACGAAATATTTTTGTAAATATTGTCAAGGAATACTGGTATATTGAATTTGCCAAACTTCAATGCGTGGTCTACATATACAAACTAGACAAATTTCAATTCGTTGTTACCATGAAAACAAAGATGGCACTTTGGTCTTCTTTTATTACAACTTCAAAAATATGTATTTTATTTTCTATTTTAAGGATTATTTAAACGAAAGTGCTCGAGAATACTTCACAAAATGAGGTCCTAATGAAAGCATCAAAATAATTTACTTTTTTGTTTTCGAAGGATCCAAAATTCATATTACTTATATTTGACATTTAATCGTTTAATAAGGTAATTAAAATAGTGATTTTAAAATTAAATCGACATTAAAGTATGATGAGCAAAGTCGGAGGAGATGAATCACCCATCATAAATATTATTGCACCCATTGGTATCTTGAACTCTGGGCTATGAGTATTCTTTAATAGATTTAAGTACGACGCCGTGAAATAAAAACCGATAAATGCAAAACAAACTTGATCAACCTCAATCACTCCATACCCATATAATCTGATCTCTTTGACTAAGGGTAAAGGGACTAACTGTAGGTAGGAATAAGTTCCATAAAGGACCAATTCATAAAGTTATCCTGTAGAATATTTCATAATTTGTAGAAATTTTCAAAATTCATATTATTATATCTGATCACCTTTGAAGCAATTAAATATTGACGAGTCGTTATTCGTATCAGAAGATCTCGTGCAAACTATTTGGGTTTAACCATTTTATTACTTTAAGTATAAATATGAAATCATATTTAAGAATTTAATTTGAATTTGTTGGAATAATAGTTCCACAATTCCTCTCACACCTACAGATATTACCATTGTTAATTAATATTAGTAATTATTGTTAACTATTGATACACTTGAACCCCAACCCCTAACCTCATTCTTCGTCAGTTTTCCTCAAATACAAATCAATCGATGCAAAATCCTAAAAAATTGATATAACGCAGCTACTAAAATACATTTTAATGTGGTAATTATAAAAACACCGTTAAATCATTATCATGGGTTATTATTGGGATATATGTAAAATCTTGCCACTTGTTGCTACGCGTTATAAGAGCACGAATCCTCGACACGCACGGAAACTAGAGTACGGTTTTCATATGCGAAGCGACCAACACAATTATTTTTTTCGTTTTTTTCGAATCTTCCCCCTGCACCATAGGCTATTATCAGGGTGGTAATATCTGAATTCCATTTGAGTTTTTCATATTCGATTTAGGTTTTCCATATTCATAATCGTATAGCTATTCCATTACTTCTCCTCTTAAATCATATTTTGAACCTTGATCTTAAACTTTCTCCATTTCTCCGTCTTGATTCAAATTGTAACACATTCTTTTGTTGAACATTATGTTTTAATTGTATCTATTTATCTATATGTTCATAATGTCGATGGGAAGACTGCATTAGAAAGTTGTTCCATCGCTTCCCAACGCCCTGATTTGATTGGTTTTATAAATAAGGCTGTGGCTTCGATCGTGTTAATTTTGTAATATGTATGCAACTTTATTCTTTCTCACATTCCCATTGATATCCAGTGAGAATGTTATCAATTAGTGTTGGTGGTTTGATAGTATTAGTGTGTATCCTCTATCCCTTATTTTCTCTTATGTAATTGAGAAAGATTTTTTAGAAATCACCAATTTCGCATTTAACCCATTCATAAGGGTCGAATTTTCGTAATATCCTTTCTTGGCAGACATTTTCGATAAATTTTCGTGTTATCTTCTTTCCAACCCCAACTTTTAGGAGTTTCTTGCGCCTCACATGGTCGGAAGAGCACATAAAGTAATTGGAAATACAACTACTCATCTCAGAATACATAAAAACTATGGACTAGACCGTAATATTGTTCTTTTCTCGTTATTTTTACTTCCCACTTTCAGCTCTAAGGATACCCTGATCTCAACTTGACCTTAACGACATTGGTAGTTTAAACATCTCGTCTACCCTAAAACTATGGATTCGATGCAAAGTTTTTTAAGTGTTTCATTTCAAAATTAGTTTCCACTTATTTTTATACTTGAATCCATTTCCATCTTCCCAAGGGGTGCCAGTTCTATCTTACTTACATGAAGGCTTACTTTAGACTTGCAAGATATCTGGATTTCACTATTAACTCTGCAACGCCGAAAATTATGGACTAGTCACAGATATTTTTCATTTTCAATAATTTTTTCATAGCATCCCCTTCCCTAGGGATGCTGGGGTTTATACGAACTAATTGTGGACTTCGGTGACTTCGGGAATGTCACTACTAATTTCAGAGGTCCCGAAAACTAATCTCAATACTAATATCAGTCATTTTCGTTCATTTTTACATATATTCCCTTCCCAAAGGGACTGTCTTCCCTCATAGGGGCAATCGTGGAATTAAGCGGCGTTGAGAATGTGACTCTGCTCTTCTGCTTCAAAAAATGATGTTTTCAACACCACTATCGGTTGCCTTTTATTATTTTTACCTGTCCTCGTTCCCATCCCTACTCCATGGATGCTAGGGGAATATTAGCGCCAATGTGGACAATGTGAATTTAAATCATATGGGACGCCCTTATCCATCCCAACGGCATCGAAAACTATGGTTTCGAAACTAATATTAGATTTTTCCATTATTTCTACATGTCATCCTCTTCCCGCCTCCTCCACAAAGGTGCCAGAGATGTTTCACTCATGCAGTGCTTGTGGTCCAATAGTCAGTCATCTATGTATCAAGTTTGGTTGAAATTGTTCCAGACACTCTAGAGCAGGGGTTGGCAACCTATGACCCGAGGGTCACCGAGTGATCCATTTATAATTTCAAGTGACCCACTTTAGTTTCGAAAATAAAGTATAATATATAAAAATAAATTACAAAACATAAACATGAAACAAACATTTTGAGAATGAAAAAAATTGAAAATAGATACTAAGAACAACATTTTAGTTCTATTACTATGGATCTTATACACATAAGTGTTTATGTATATAATATCCATGTCAAAAATATCTCTGACCCAAACGTCTCTTTAATACTCACATTTTGGTTGATTTTTACCCGCGGTCAAAAAAGGTTGCCGATCCCTGCTCTAGAGTATGGTGGAATAAATACATAAAACATTTCAACCACTATTTCACCCTCTTAGGGGTGAATTTTTGTAAAATTTATCATTATTGAATGTCTTCAGTCTTAAAGGAACATATCTGTTAAATTTCAAGTTTGTAGGTTTTGTATTTCCTGAGATTTCGTGATTCGTCAATGAGTGAGTGGTATTTCACTTATAAATAGATAAAAGTTTCTCATTTTATACCTCTTAAAATATTATTTAGTAATAAGAAAAATATACTTTACTGAAATATAAATATGTAAAAATATATAAAATAAAAAGTAGATATTAAGTGACAGGAATTTGACTCACGTTTATTTAGTATCTACCCCTGAACAGAGTTTAAAATTTTATTTTGAATAGTGGACATGAATTTGGGACTCCATCACTATATGGCTGAAATTGTACAAGAGAATAGTCAGCAGTAGAAAGTAAAATTTTTCCTACATCTTTCGCAGATTCCAAAGAATCGACAACTAACTAGAGTACAAGTTTACCCTCGAAAGCCGACAATTTGAGCAAATATTTCGTGTCATTTATCTTAAATATGTTTTTAATTGACGTATGAGTTAAAATTTATTTTCTAAAAACACATTTTTAAAATAAGTCAATGTATTAATGACGGATTAAATCTTTTAAAAATAATTTTATTGGTGTAAAAATATTACAATTGGGAAAAAATACTCATGAGACAATTTTATTGTCTTTAAAATATTAAAAAATAACCACCAAACACTTGAAATTATCCAAGAAAGTAAAACATCTTTTAAACGCAATTTTTGATTTTTGATCTCTGAAATACAAATTAATTGAACCTCTAATGTGTCCTGATTCGGGAAAAATTGTGTTAGCCGAATAACCTGAGTACACACGGTGTTCAACACTTATTAAGTGAACGCTCCACCCAGTTGTATTGCTCTGAGGTGAGATGAATACCAATGTTGACATGTTTATAGTACGTTGCTAAGGCAACATCACTTCCACAGGGAAGTTTACTGCTTTTCGGCATAGAAGAGAACGCATTTTTAGTTTTAAAATGTACTGCAGTGTTTGTGTGTTTATTTGTCGTTATTACCCGGTCATTCGTTATGATGACGTGATGTTTCAAGAATAGGTTCAGTATTTCAATCCTGTTGAACGTAAAGTTCATTCTTTATTCATTTTTCAAAAATTCTTAAAGTTATGTTAGATTAAATAAAAATGTTTCTTATAAGTGTAAGTAGAATGATATTTGGATTACAATTCCACTGTTATTGAAAAAATTCATAATTGGTGGTGAACAAAGATAGTATATTATAATATTTTTGTGAGTGGGGGGTCGAATTTTTTCCGAATGTATAAAATACCAATGACAAAACTTATATTAATAAGTAAAATACTCCTGTTCAAAATTCAACGATCAAGACATATGTATTAAAAAATAATATGGAACCTTTCTGAGATAGATTGTTTTCATCATATCCATCATTTTTATAGGACCCAATTTTTTTAATTTTTGAACCGTAAATACACGAAATTCAAAACACTACCTGAAACTCGGTAAAGAACGACTTTCACAAAATTATCATTACAACACATAAAACTAGCAGCCTATACCTTCCCGGCAGTTTGACATATCAATATATCTCAGACTTTATCTCCCTTTGTATTTGTGCACGTTCGCTCTGTTTGTCACACTCTCTTGGGAGACTTTGTGTCAATTCCTCTCTCCTTCTACTTCGAAGTTGGAAATTTTCTTTTAGAGGAACCCAACTAAGAGATACTCTTTTTCTTTCAATTTCTCAGAGACATTTTTCTTTTTGTTTTTCCTTCCACATTTCATCGGTGACGACGATGATAAGCGACCATCAGCAGATATGACGTCGGCGCCTTAGGTAGTTGGCGCAGTGGTGCGGACAACGATGGACGAGGCGCCGCCGCCGGAGCTCTGCAGCTGTGACGTCATTGCATCTCGGCACCAGGGTTCGATTTTCAACCAGTGTTCCCCTCTTCGCCTGCATACTCCTCCTTCCACCACTTGGGTGCGCCTGCACTGCCTGCGTTGCGGCCCTTTGCCCCTCTCTCTCTCTATCAATCCCACCCCCTCGGAAGCACCCCGAATAAATCCTCGTTAGGTCAATGACTCCGACGACGCATTTCCTTGAGGATGAGGGAGGGAAGTGCGAGAGATCCGAACAGGGAAGCGAATCTCGGGCGAGTTCTTTCTCGCTTTCACGTTTCATTCGGTGTCGCCAGATTGTAATTTACTGCCACCTAACGATAAAGTAATGTTCTGAGAAAATGGACTCCCATTCGAAAGCAGTATCGCGTTGTGTTTCTATGAAGTACTCAGTTACGGTCGTCAAGGGAAATTTACGATCGGTGCGGGGGTGAAAGTCATTTGAAAGGATTACAAAGAGAAGTGTGTCTTACGTGACACAGACACCTTGTTAGGATTACTACCATTCCTAATCACTGTGATTCCAATTCTGCGCTCTTTGATCATTACATTTTCTCTCTCAACGGACCTTTGTTTATGACACTAACTGTAATCCTGTTAGTATGAACAATCATAAAATATTTTCTAATAAAAAAAACTAACTAATATAATCTACACTTTACGTGTCATGATTTTTTTTTCATATCATATATACACTAGATATATAATGTGGTTAAGTTAAAAAAATAATACTGATATTAGTGTGCTACTTTGACTTACGTATTACGTTATTTAATAGGGTGATTCTTTCATTTACCACATCAATGTATGGAAAAAATAGTAGTCTTGACGGAAGGATTAATGAAGAATTAACGTTGAAAATAAGTCAAATTACAAAGCACGCTGAGAAAACACTATGCATATGATTACCACTGGATTGGAAATGTGATCCAAATTCCAAGAGAGATAGGACAGTAAACCTTTGAATATGATATCCCAACTTTATAGTTCCAATAGTTAAAGTTGAGATGGCACATTCCTTTGAATTTGGATCCCACTTCCAAACCTGTTCTCTCATTGGAATTTATTCATAGTAAATATAAGGGGTTACTTCTCAATATACAAATTCAAATAAAACTAAAAAAAATCATATTAAAAGAATCAAAGATTAAAAAACGTAAAAATCTTCAGATTTCATACCCAACAGAGACAAACTTCTATAAAAACACATTCTTTATAAGATTTTCAGAATACATTTTCTGCAGGTTGACACTGAAATAACATTTTGGTATTGTACTATTTGTGAGTATGGTATGACATGAAACATTCTTCAAACGATAATGCTTAAAGAGATAACTGGGTGTACTGTTTGCACATTGTTATGGGTTATATTATGACATGTAGTATATTATTAATGTTATCACAATTGTGTGAAATGAGTGCAGAAATAAACAATCTATGTTCACAAAACATTCTGGTAGCTTAGATGCTCTAAAGCGCATGTCTAAGAATATTTTGTTTATTCCAATTAATACAATCATTCTTTCAAGAATTACAGATAAAATGTTTTACAAATTAACCTTCACAGGTTTTCCTTTACTTTAATTTCTGAGTCACCTAGGTTTTTACGGGCCAAATGCTTAAACTACCCAAAATCCCAGGATACTAAAGATCAACTCGAACTGTCGCATACCATACTGTGTCTTGCCTAGTCACACATTATTCTAGTTAATTTTAATTTTTGATCAAATTTGTAGCATAAAAATGAGTACGCCATCGCCACATTCAAAAATGTTTATCAAATAGAAAATTTTTGTGATTTAAAAGCTGTTCTTTCTTAGACAAGATAATTTACTACACAAGATACTTGATAAAATTAGGTCAATGTAAATTATTACCTCAAACAATCTGAGGAAATGCATGATTGGCAAGCGCGCATTAACTTTCTCCCGCTAATATATTGATGAGAAAATTTCAGGAGCATTGTGAACATTAATTTGATGAATGGCAAACAAAATTTGCTAATGCCAGTTCCACAGTTTCGGTGAACCATATCTTCATATTCTTGTTCAACAACGAAATAAAATTATGGGGAAAATCTATTATAAAGTACAACACCTTACTATCTCTGGAATGAAGATCATAAAAACGATTCATAACTATGTTTCCTCAATGGTACTGAAACCTTAGTTCTAGTTTGGTAGCATCTAAACTCAGTCTTCTGGATAACAAAAGTTTGTTAACTAGTCTCATAATCATTTTGTTTGTGACATTAGGATTTTTTTGCCATTGATTCTACGTTTAAACAATGATATCAATATTTTGTGTTTTTAAATGATGATTTTAATCAATGTATTACATTTTATTGGGGAAATTTACTGCAAAATATTATTTATATTTTGTCTTGAATGTGTTCCGTGAATCTCTTTTCGGGAATATTCTGATGGCCTGGAATACTTAAAGCGTGTACAGATCGATTTTCTAAATCTGGCTGCCCGCACATTTCCGCCACAGCCAAACTACCGCGCATATCGTCATGTTTGACCTTTTAGAACTTTCTACCACCAAGCACGGTTGTTGAGTTAATCTTAATTTAAAAGAAAGATGATTAAATAAAAAATGTGATGGATATGAATGCTTATTTTTGTATAAAATATGTACTTTAAAGTCAATTTTTATTGTTATTAATTTTTATTTCGAAATACGTTGTCCATTACATAAAATTAGAATATTTTTTCAACTTCTAAAATACTAATTCATGAATATTACATATCCAAGAATAAAAATAAGTACTAAAAATATTTTGTGGAGTATATATATAACATTAAGATGCTGATTCAATGGAAGTGGAAATAAAATACGATACTAAAATTCTGTTGAAGTAAGAGCAAGTACAGCAGAGCAGGGGCGATGCAACCCGGTGCGCTGCGTGGCATTGCGGTCGCGCATGCGGGCCCCTGCGACCGCACGCCCTCGTCATGTTAACCCACACTCCTCGACCCTTCGCCATCCGTCCGACACCTAGCCCCACACGCCCCATCGCCAGGGGGCGCAGACCCCCGTTCGATACTCGTCGAGCTTACGTAAGGGTAGGCGCCGGGCCTACACACCAGCACTCTTTCATACGCCCGCTGTCTGCCCCTCCCATCACCGCCACCCCCCTCGTGCGTCCCACTCGGCTGCGAGCAGGACTCACGTGAGCAGAGCGCTCCCAGGGACTCGCACTGTTGCCAACTTTCCCTATTGCGAGTTCAATTCACAACTCACAATGGAGATAGAGTATTTATTCTGTTCCTAATTTTTCTCTTTTCAGGCCACGTGACGTGTCCTAATCAATTCACTGTTCTTATCAATAAATTATGATTTGCTCTAATCTTCATGGAAGGATATTATCAATAGAATAGACAAAAATTAATTATCTACAAACATTAATTTCATAGATAAAATAAGAATAAACAGATAAACCTACGAAGAAAATTTGAGCACTATTGCGTATATAAACAACAAAATTCACTGATTTATCATATTTTACGACTCTTGAAATGAAAATATTTTTTTAATAAACATTTTGTATGTACCATGAAGTATACACGTTTTAACGATGAACCCGTTACAAGTTATCTTGTAAGTTTTTTCTATTATAAAATTATCATTACGAACGTAAGTTACCGAATCATAAAAAATAAATATTAATTGTCTTTCGTAATAAGTATTAAAATTGTTGATACCGCTTGTATTAATTTCACTTTGTATAAACTTCGGTAATAAACGGTCAATAAAACTGCATCGTAATTAAGTCTTCAGCAAAATTGGACTACGAATCAACTACTTGTGTTAACCACAATATAGTATTCTTCTTCATATCTTCTTTCTGTGCTCAAGTCTCACCGTCAGTCAACTCGTTTGCCCCCCCCCCCTACACATGAGGAAAAATTATAAAATAAAAACGAAGCTTAATTACAGTATGTACAAAATAGAAATAGTGAAATTATGTCTATGTATAATTTCTTCAAATTTCAGTAAACTATTACATATGTATTCGTCTCTTAATAATTTTTATTATTTAGACCTCTTTTGTATGTCTTCCCCATTTATAATTTTCATAACACTTCACTTTAAATGAGAATGAAAGGTCGTTTTGAGTCTGAAAGGATGTTTTAATATGCATTTAATCGGATTGCATTATTTGGATATGCATAACTGGATACAATGTTAATGGCACAAGTACGCTTCTATTATCTTTTGATACACAAGCATTCCATTCCCTTCCCTTCTATTAACTTTTGGTGCGATTGCCAATATTTACAACCACGATTCAATTTTATTCTGTAATGACTCATTTCACAAGAAAGGCTGTGAAAATGTTTCATGCATGAAATGTAGCAATAATCAAATGATCATAGCGAGAGCGAAATCTGAGATGTTTATGTCTCTTTTATGTTAACTGATGAACATAAACGTGGGTGGAACCCAGCAACCCGAAAAAGGGCTGAGTGGGAGTGGGATGAGGGAAAGTCGATTAGAGGTGAGGAGGCGGGTAAAGAGACGATGTGACGAGCGTCGCGATACCAGGAACAGCTAGCGTACGAATGGCGCAGGTGCGGAAGCTACTCGCCGCCTCCGTGTGCAGCACTGCCTTCGTCACCACCATCACTACCCGTCGTAGTTGTACGCTACGCACGTGAGGACCCGCTTTCGACCAATGGCGCCGCTGCTTTACCGCCACGCCGCCACAGCCATCCCAGCCGCTGCGCCACCACGACCCGCGCTGTGCCGCGCCCTCCCCGGGCGCGCGGCAGCGGTTCTATTGATGTTTGCGCGGCGTTGCCGCTCTGCGCCCGCGCCCTGGCGGAGAGGGGCTGCGAAGCTGAGGTTGGCGCGGCGGGAACGCGTCCGGAAGGATGAATTAATTAAGGAAGAGGTGTTGCGTCGCAAAGCAAGGACCTTATCTCGGCGCGGCACGCGTCGTCTCTGTCACCTCCATCGGCCGATGCGTCCCCTAGAAGCATTGCGCACGACGGCCATTCAACTCACAACCCACCAACACCACATTCCGTCAAATTTTGAAGGATGAAATGGGATTGCGGTACTTTAGTAGAGTGAATTTCGACCCGAATCATATGTGCGGCCCCTGCGGACTGTAATGCGCTGTAACATGAGGTTTGTGGCTAAACTTGGTGTTGTATCACGTTCCAGTTCTAAACACTTTCATATATGTTGTGGAGTTATGGGTTGTTAGATGGACTTCGATGAAGAGTATAATGGTTTATGGTGTAGTTATGGTAATGCAACAAAGAAACCTCTGAAAGCTTTTAGACGCAGGCATTTTAAAGTAAATGTGAAATGAAAGAGGAGTAAATGGATATAAACTCAAAGAAAATACATGGATGTGCAAAGAGATATGTACTCAATACAATTCGTCTTAACTTTTTTTAATGTCATCATTTGCAATACTGAAATCTTACGATAAAATCAAAATTAATGGGCGACATATTCGTAGGTATGGAAATCCAAATTGCAGGAGCAAGAGAATAATACATTTCTTGCCTCAAAACCACGCTATTTAAATGTTTCTAAAAAGGAATACACACAACAAATAAGCATTGTAACAATACACTTTATAAAAGAAAAAATATTCATGTAGGGAACATTTTCCTTCGTAAATGATACTAAATGAATATTTTTCAGCTTATAAGTGAGACTAACAACGACCTATTAGATTCGCTTGTTCTTAAATCATTTGAAGAGTTCGGGGAATGAGGAGGCAATTCTAACAAATTTTTCAGGGGATGACCTTAAAGATAGACTAAGGTCATACTTGTCATGTGAAGTTTTCATGTACCTCATCACATTCTACTACAATTAACGTCCATTATATAATTAGTTATTTGAATCACCCGACGACGAGTCGAAAAGTTGTGAGTTCTTATCACAAGATATATATTATTCGTCCATAAGTATCTCATCACATGTCTGATAATTACCGAGACGCACTTAAGTATTTCCTCTTCGTGTAGACCGACAGACGATCCAAACCCTCAGAGACATGGTATCAGTCTCCTTTTTCGGATGGGTAACTTTTCCTTGCATGTCATTCTTCAGAAGTTAGAACTTACTGATGTATTACGAACATTAAATTGCTTTCGTACCATCCCTGAATTCTCAACAAAATGGAAACCAATAATTTGTTGCGACTGATGCGACATTCAAAACAAAAATTTTACAACTTCATTTGGTGACTACCGGAAACTATGTGGAATAGACTATACCACTTCTCGTCCCAAAGCATCAAGGACATGTTCTGGATTCATTTACTGGAATAGTTTGAAAAGTTTTTTCAACCCCATAATCCCATTCAATCATATTTATCAAACGGTGAGCACTCACAGTTATGGTAATTCAAGAAATCACATCGTTATCTAACAATGATTATTTTACGTCTGCACTTACCTCACAAAATAGAAGTATTAATAAATAACATATATTAAGAATTGTATAGTTACATGGGGGTTAGTTGTAGTGGCGTAGTGTAGTGTGTAACGCGCTCGCCTACTACCTATGGGGACGACGGTTCAAACCCGGTCCGATCCAAGTAGAATCCGAGGTGGTGGACGGAGCGGTGTTCACGGAAGGTTTTCTCGGGGTTTTCCCGTTTCCCCTGCCTATCATTTCATTTCATTTCATAATCACCGCTTCAGGGGAGGTGCGTCAGGAAGGGCATCCGGCACCATGAGTATTCCCCAGCCAAATCCAAAGAAACGAAGCATCATATATCCACCCCCATTCGCCGACCCCACATTAAGTAGGAAAAGGCTTAGGTGAAAGAAGAAGAATTGTTTAGTTGTATTTATTTAAAAATTAAGTTAAATTATGGTATTCACTGCATGGAGTCATGGCTTATTTTTACTTTGAGTTTTGCGTAGCAAATATCTGTCAAGGGTAGAAAAATATTTAAATACAGTAGAAAGGGGCATCATCCCCGTCCTATGTTTATTTAACTCTTATAATAATAATAATAATAATAATAATATAAAAATAAAATTACTTTATTTAGTGGCGAGACTCAGACCATGGGGTCTGCTCTACCGTCTGTACCACGAAAATTACTCACTGTATTTTTAAGTAACATACATTTCCGAACTATTGAAGCTGCACAGAATTAAATATTCATTCAACACCTCTGTAAAATTATATCAGTATTTATCAACTCTTGAAAAATATTCGTTTAAATTTCCTGCGAACCTTGACCGCACGGGCAATAAACACCCTTCTTTCTCGTGAGGGTATGAGTGAGTTATAAGTATATTTATATCAATAATCAAAGCAATTTTGTCTCACCCCCTCTAGGGTAAGTGAAACCTTTCCGCTTGGGTATTTACATTCGGGTGACGATTGTCATCTTATCGTGCGCTTCCTTTCTCACCCCTGGAGTACAACGCGGCGCGATCGCAGCACTCCTGACGGAGGGCGCGTGAACAACGCGGATGCTGCATTGCGGCTGCGCCATATTTTTTCGAAACGTTCATTTTGGATGGGAATGTGCAATGCTTCTTCCCTTGATCAAGTGCTCTTTGAGGGCTGGTTAGTAAACATTAAAACAATCTCTTTTGGCCAGCAAATATTGTTTCTTACAATGTATATTAAGAAGATCATGAGAGAATACAACGTAAAATCAACTTGAAATATTGAGTTAAAATATAAATAAGAGCCTTATATCACAACTCAGTACTTCAAATAACATTAATATCTACCTACATAATTGAATTTCTACCGTACATAGCTTCTAAAGCCCAGAGAAACCTTTAAGTCACGAATTAATATACAACTATTACATTTAAATCATATTGGAAAACTAATAAATATAACTATACAATTTGCATACGGTGTTATTTCAAACGACAGAATGTTTTTTTTTATTATAAAAATTCATAATTTTTTTAATTATAAAAAGGAGTACTTTTTATATATAAAGTGCATAATTTTTTTTGTTACCATTAATATAAATTTAAAATGGAGAAAGGTGAAGATACAAACACAACGTTTTGCCTCATTGTTGGAGACATTATCAGGTGTGCCAGTGTTTACTAACAGTGGTGACTCAGCAAACTACACCCACGAAGGATAGGAAATCTACAATTATAAATTTCGAAGACGTTGCAAGATAAATTAATCCCGAGATAACATCTCATCAGAATACCCAGCTGTCTAAAAAAAATTGTACAGATAACATAAGTTTTAATTATCAGTTAAAAAGAAAAGTTTAAAAAATTAATCTGTTCCTGGTATTGTGGAAAATTTTCTGGACAAGGAATTGTTAGACAATGTCGGTCTTTTGGCATTCGAAACATTTAGTCTAATTTGAGATCAATATTGATAAAGGAATAAATGTTGGATTTTGAAAACAAATCCATTTTACTGAAATAAATCAAAAACCCCTCCATGAGAGCTTAAAGGTACAACCAATTTTTTTCTTAGCGATTTGCGGTTTTTCTCAATATATTCTTTACGTCCAAATAAAAAGTCAAACTTTTTCAAGTTTTTCCAAAATTAAAAATAATTAATCCCACCAGGATATTCTGGAAAATTTTCTACTCAAGAAAAGGATTTTCTAAGGTCTTTTATGCTCACGAAACATCTCGTCGATTTTTGAGAAATGGATTTTTGAGAATATGTCGTCGAACAAAAATCTAGTTTACTGATATCAATCAATCCATCAGGGTTGTAAGACTCAACCAAAAGATTATGTATTACCGGTATGTTTTGGTTGCAACCAATTCCTCATTTAGATACTCTTTCCAATTTCTTTCAGAATTAAAAATAAATTACTCTCATCCAGGTATTTTGAAAATAATTCAGGTGAAGGAACGAATTCACAAAACTGGCGAATAACGACGACTATCATCGTACTTCGAAAAGAAATCAAGTTATTTTTGAAAAATAAAAACCATGCCATCAATGCTTAAAAGCTCAACATAAATTGTTCCCTACGTACTAGTGACTTGCGTTTTTTTTTCAGTTATCACCACATATTGGTTTATTGTCCTCCACGTGGTCATAAGCAGTTTGTAACATTTTTTACAATAAATTTATTATTATTATTATTATTCGTAAAAGTACATTGTTTCCTGTGAATATGATTTTAAAGTAACGATATACGGAAAATACGCGATAAGATAGATATGAAATCAAGAAACATAATTGTTTTAAAATTTTGAGTAAATTTTCTGCGTTGTCAATATATTCCTCCAATTTTAGATTTCTCCTGATTTTCATTTAACACTCCGTCTTATTTTTGAATAAACTTCAAGCCTGTCGGTGCTTTCACAGCGCCCCTGACAACAAACATACTTAAAAAGTAAATAAAGAAAAACTCTTATTAGAATTACCGAAATATCGTCGAAATGCGCAACAACCCTGGAGAACACGTGTGCCAAATTTCAAAGTTTTAAAGTCTGTGCGGTAGACAAAAAAAATAAAACGTTTAAAATTTAAAAATATAAATAAATCTGCAAACAAAAATAATTTAAAAAATAAACATAAATAAAAGTCGATGTTCCAAAAAAAATAGGATATCTACATAGTAACCAACCCAGTAGAAAACGAATTGTAATTTTAACGTTCTGTTTTTTTTAGTCTCTGGGCTGGGAGAGAAAATCAAAATATCTCCTGTTTTTTAAGTCTCTGGGCTGGGAGAGAAAATCAAAATATATCCAACGTTCAATAAAAAATTATCTAAATAGAATTTCGAAAACATTTCTTGGTGGTGCACTTAGTCCTACCCGGAGAACGCTGGTGCCGAATTTCGAAGCTTCTCTAGGCCTTTTCGAAGTTTACCTTCATATTTTTCTGCGAAACGCACGCAAAGTTAATGAAAAAAATTAATTAAAAAATGCTTCTTATGTTCTTGGTTCCCATTTTTGTATCGCATGTGCAAACATTCGTAGCTTTTGATCCATCCGTCTTCGCACTATGCGGCGGAAAGGGGCACACTATGTTTTACATCATATATGTATAGATTGTCGCCCGTCATAATGAAGTAGTCGACTCATAAAATAATAACGATAATATTTATTTGACGCCAAGGTCGTTGGATGATATATGGTTCATGTAGACAATGTTTCTCATGGGTTCACGAAGTCTCATGTCTTGAAGACAAGAGTCAGGGAGGGGAAGATGGAACAAGCCTGAGCTGCAAAGTGGGTCATCCGCAAGGGTGGCGTAATCGCCATCCGATCCTCTCCCCGCGTCATTCCGGATGGCGTTTGGCCACCGAATAACCATCAGACTCGTCCTATCGCACGCAGATCATTTTGTAACACATTCTGACTCCCCCTTAGCTCCGATCGAGTGTTATCACGAAATGGCTGGAAATGTTCTTGATAGAGAAAGGACTAGGCCGGACATAGGGGGTTCTCTGGATTCTCCGCAATATCTTCTACTCCAAACAGCAGAGAAAAGTTATGACATCACTTGGTGTTAAGAAATGTATCTTTTATGTCATCGAGATAATTCACTGATTACGTTATGTCGGATGCAACCTATATTTGAAAAAAAAATTTTTTGAGATAAATAAATCTTACGACCTTTTATGGTCGAATAATATTTTTTATTTCCAGTGAATGTGTATTTGAAAATATTACATTTGTGTCATTTAACTGATCGATGTAATATGGATATCTTGAATGACATTAATGGGAAAAAAGACACAACCATCTTGAACATACTATCATTATTCATTTATTTGCAAAATAATTAATTTTAATGAAAAATTCCTCCCAAGCTGGGTTTCCAATTTCTCGTACTGTTTGACAGCTTTGTTTGGAAGAATATTTCGTCAGAAGTTTAAACGAACATAGTAAATGTATAAACAGTATTTATTAAAATGTATTACTCGTACATCGTGGTTATTTTTGATGAAATAGTCTTATTTTATTTAAATGAATTGAAAAGAGTCGACGCAACGGAAAGAGTAAAGAACATCAAAATATTACAATGATTCAGAAATTGTTAAAATAAAAGATATGGCTAAATTTAAAAAAATAACACGAATGTTTTCCAAATTATGTAAGTCACGTACACTAATAATCTTCCCACAATAAGCACAAGGATAATGCATTCAATTTAGTTTTAGGTTATCTCATAAATTGCACCAACTCCTTTGGTTAACACTGAATCATAGATCACTGAAACATACTATTAATCAAATTTTAACTTTTCCAAAGAAACAAAACCGATATTAAAGGTACAGGGTTTTTTTTTAGACAGTTGGGTACTTTAATACGCGTAGACATTGTACGTCACTCAGTCCCTGATGAGGTGTCATCTCGAATGAATTCGCATTGACATTGATTCTTCTTCAATTCGTTTTATTTCTAAACTCAGTCCTTTCGTTTATAATCATGAAGAATAATTTTAATTCAAGTATCCACTTGGGTAATACATATCTAGAAGTATGATGTAACTGAATAGTTCAAGCATACATTTCTTCCGTGTACCCTACACGTGGAGAAGATATGTGATAACTTTCGGTCAGGTGAAAGGGTGGTGTAGTGGTTAACACCCCTGCGATCAAAGCAGGAGTCCTTCATTGGAATCGTTTCTACACCCACTACTGTATACCTCAGCCTCCATTTGATGAGGTTAAATATAAAAGCCGTGTTCGCTAATATTTTGGAAAAATAAATTGAAATGAGACAACTACATATCTTACATTGTTATCGTTCACTGTATAGGCGATATCATCACCCTATAAATTTTCTCTTCTAATCGTTCATTCTAGAGATGTTATTAACGATCTGTCGTAAAATCAGTTATATGCAATTGTACATAACGGATAGTTTTCTGAGATATTATTCAAATGGTATTTATAATCTATTCAGGATATTTATAATCTATAAAGTATAAATTAATGATGAATGAAAGTTATTTCTGTTACTTTTGAATTATGCTTCCAAATTATGTTATAATATGTTATAATTTATTTACTTGATTGTTCCCCTTTAGGAGAGCGATTGAACTTTAATTCACGATTTATTTTTTCTGATGTTTTTCCTCTTTTCCTTCCAAATTCTCTTCATCCTCTCAGAATGCTCCTTTTTCGTTCATTCTTTTCCAGGTTACCGCGATGTTCTTTACTCAAATTTTACATTCTTGATTTTATTCCGGCACTCGGTGCGGTCTTCGAGATTTTCTACGTTGATCTGTTGTAGGACTCTCTGGACCTCTTTCAACCATTCTGTGCCGCATTTACTTGTTGTCCAGTAGCTTCTTTGCCGTTTTCCATCCTGTAGGTGTGTGTGTAAATTTTTGCTGGCGTTTTCTGATTTTTTCTGTTATAGTGTTGGTATTCTGATAGNTATATATATATATATATATATATATATATATATATATATATATATATATATATATATATATATATATATATATATCCTTAACGTGTATGTGGCGTAACGATCCCTTCCGGGTCCACGGTGCAGAGTCGTTTTTTACAAGCAAAAATGAAAAAGGTCATACATTGTCAAAATAAACCATCTGTATCTCATTATCTCTATTTACAAACCGCATCTTCAAGTACACAACATTTTTGACGCAGTGTTCATAATTCAACCCGGCGAACTGTCGCTTTTAGCAACGTCGATTATTTCGTTGCCTTACTCTCGATTAGAGTGGAGATGATTTAAATCATTACATTAATTATAATGATTCAAATCATGAAAAATTCAAATTAATCAAGAGAAAAATCAAGTAAATTAAATAAAATCTTTTATTGCAATTACGTACTATTTGTTTTCAAATCACTATGACATAAAATAAATATACGTGTATATTAACATATCTTTCATTATAATCTGATTTTATGATGACCATGTATAATATAATAACAATAATAATAATAATATTAATCACATTTCAAATTACATTAAAATATACTTTTTTTATACACTACCGATCAAAGGTGTTCGCCCATCTAACCAATGATATAAGAGATAAAGTTCAAATTGACATAACTTGTTAAATAAAATTGTCTAGTAATCAACTTTTGTTTGTTTTAAAGAAAAAGGAATGTACTTTAAAATCGTCTGTGTGAAATTCCATTAAAAATATATATCTTGAAGTTATGTGTCTTAGAGTAACATTATGCAAAACTTGAATACTTTATTTAAATTGGCTATAACTTGGTTAATAATAATCGAAAACAGATGAATTTTTTGTATCTCGAAGGAAAAAAATAAACTTCAAAATAGTATTATTAATATTGAATTTATTTAAGTAAAATTAGAAACTGTTTACAAAATGATCCAAGTTTAACACCTCGTTAACTGTAGCGACATCTGGTGAAAGGTTTAAAGTTGAAATAAGAAAATCACCAACTACATCAAACATTTTCGTCTTTACCCTACAAATTGAGACATTTTTCAACACTTTTTAATCAGTTTTCTCAAAATTACAGCCGTTTGAATTGTAATTTTCTTTAAGTTAGGTTCTTTAACTTAGGTTAGAAAATACCAACTACTTTGTAATAAAATTTATATGAATATTAATAACGTAATCTCAAATATTGTTCCTTTTCCTTCAACACGAAAGAAAAATTATAATTTTTCCGCCATTATTAACATTCTTACAGCAACTTGAAATCAGCTATTGATGTGTGGAATGGTCTTACTCTAACATACCTAACATTAAAACACATATTTTTAATGAAATTTCACAAAAATGTTGTCAAAGTGCACTCTTTTTTTCTTCAAAACGAACAAAAATTAATTACTAGACACTTTTATTTAACAAAGTGACGTCAATTTGATTTTTTTTCATTTCTGATATCAACGTTTAGGTGGGCAAATACTTTTGATCGATAGTGTATATTATCATCTCTTTGATCATAATTCTCTAATATCTATTATACTCTAATTCAACATATTATATACAGAAGTCAGTTTTATTATACTAGTTATTGAAAATAGTTTGTGATAATGAAACAACCAAGAAAAAATACATTTAAAATTGTGCAATTTACGAAACTAAAAATATGGATTTAAAAAAATCTGATTTAAATTTAAAAATCGATTTTTTTATTTTTTTATCGGATTTTTTTCAACTTTACTCTTTATACACAATACTTTCATCTACGCACATTTTTTGCGCAGTACTCAAAATTAAACTCAGCGAACTTTAGCTTTTACAAACTTGTCGATTATTTCGCCCAGTTTTTCCTTTAATGAGTTCGTTATCTTACTCTCTATAAACAATACGCTCAAGTCCAGCAGTGTCTCTTGCCCCATCGAATTTCGTAGATAATTTTTGATGATTTTTAATTTTGAAAAAGATCGCTCTGCAGTTGCAACCGTCACGGGAATGGTTAAAAAGCACAAAATTACTGAGCAAATGTCCGGGAAGCTCGCTGAAAGAGTAAAATACTCGATCAGGACTAAATTTGCCAACTCCCTTATGGAATGGATTTTCGAAATTTGATATTTCAGACAATCGCACAAGGACAGTACTTGATTAATCAGTTGATCGGTTACATCGTCATAATATATCTCGCTGAATTTCTCGCATTGTTTTGCAAGTTCCTCGTCTGATGCCTCAGTTGACTAATCACAATGTTGACTAAACAAGCAAAGTACGAGTTCACTTGGAATCGTTTCTCGCTGTCAGATAAACGTTGATCTTCGCACAGCCTATCAAAATGACGTTGGATTTTTTACCCTTTTCTCGCACAACTCGACTTCTACGACCCAAGATTTAGCCAACACTATTGCCTCGGATTTGGCTTAATCCAAGTCACTTCTAAATTCTTCTAAATCTTTCCGAGCTGCTTCAATCAAATCTTGGGCTTGCCAAAGATCAAAATTAGATTTTTGGATATTTTGTGAAACACCATTAGTTGCGAACAAAATTTTGGAATGCAGCACAACTTGGAACACAAACTCAAACATCTCCATATCTTTTTCCAAATTGCACGCATCAGATCACTCAGAAGCGCTTTTGCTATTTTAAATAATTTTTGACAAAGCTTGCAAAACATTAGCGTATCTGAAACGAATAGCCAAAAGCGAATCTTTTCTGCTAGACCACCTAGTTGGACACAGACGTTTCAGTTGCAGGTTGCTTGCCGTCTTGTCATGCGGCAAAGCTCAACGCTATATGCAGAAAGAAAAAAAAACATACAGATTTTCTAGCGAAAAATTTGCTGACTTCCGATGCCATTTAAAGCATCATTCAGCACAATGATTCAAATTGCATGCAGCGCAGTGTACGTAAACGGCCCGGTCCACTTCATCCAAAATGCGCTTTTGAACCCCTGAATAAGGACCGCTCATCACTGCTGCTCCATCGTAGCCTTGCCCTCGACATTTCGACATATTGATGCCTGAAAACAAAATCGTATAAAAACCACTTAATATTATACAAGAAAACAAGTTATTTGAAAAACAAAAATACTAAAGATCGAAAATAACTGCTTTTAATGCTGTCGATTATGTCTTCCTAAAGACCTTGAGCTGAGCCATCTTCAACCTTCTTAAATCCCAAGAACGATTCGTTGATTTTCACTTCCTTTCCAGATTCGTTTTGAACCATGGTAACGTAACGAAAAACTTGACTCAGTTGATTAACTTCCAAGATATCTTGTGTCGTGTCCATTATGATGGAGAAAAAAAAGCGCGCTGAATTCGGCCCTGTATGGGGCCCCGTTTCAAGACACGAAACTAAGAACACAACTACAATTTTCCGAATAAAAAATAATAAAAAAATCTGTTTTTTTTACAAGTAATGGGGTCCTCAAAATGTCAGATTATAAATTTGACAAACACACATTTTACATATCGTATCTTGGGACCCCTACTTTAAAATATTTAATTCAAACTTTACACTCAACATCACTTCATTTAAAAGGAACCTTGCAGTTGGGGAATCCTTGTGCCCGGGGACCCCAGGCAATTGCACCGACTGCATCGGCGGTAGTTACGCCATTGTATGTGTGTATATATAATAGAGGAGAGAAGTGAATAACGACAAGAGAAATATGAGCTATGTAATGACATGGTTGACAACATAGTTTTAAACTATGTATTTTTTTATGTTTCTAGACACTGGTTTGTATTGAACAATATTTTTCGTATAATAAATAAATAATACACAAAATAACATTCCTTCTCCTTTGACTTTATACTTGTATCAGCATAATTGAAATACATGCACTAGATGATAAAAAGAAGGCCACAGTCCCGGCCGCCGCCGCCACAGGGCGCAGCAGCAGGAGCCAACGCCTCCCCTCCGCCAAATCCGACGCCCGGAGGCTGGACCGGGGAGACTCGTCTGGGCGTACAAGCCCCAGCACCTAGAAGGCTCCGGGTGCGGGGTGGCGCGGGCGCAAGGGTACCATACTGCGGCTGCGGCGGCGGCTGGGATGGCAGGGGGCGGCCTTGGCCCCCGGTGCTCTCAGTGGCGACGGCGGCAGCGACGCTCCGGCATTGATCGCCCCGCGGGCGGCCGTTCGCGGGCGTTGCCCCCGATGCCGCCGCCGCATCGCCCCGGCCGCCCCACTGTCGCCTTCCTCCGTCGTCTCTCGCTCTTCCTCCCTCGCTCCGGAGCGATGGTGGTGGCGGCGGGGATCGAATTTGTTCCGTATTCGGGTTACCCGGAACACACAAGTATCACGGTCCATTTCCGACACCACCGAAACAACCGGGAGCCCATAGGCGTCTTCTGACACGTCTGATAACACAGTTATGCATTGAATCATCTGCCAAGAAGGGAATTTTCTGTAAGGGACAACTCTTCGAGAGATGATTTATATTCAGGTACACGTATTTAGTTTCCTCACACACAGATTATTCCCATCCTGTGATATAAACCATATATAAATAGTTTATTGTCAAAAAAGTTGTTATATACCCATTGCCCCAACAAATTAATGATAATGTAACTAACAGGGTTACTTAAGACAAGGTGAAATATTTATAACATTCTGAGAAAGTTCCATATTAATAATTCGTACAATGTATTTCTAGAAGAAAGGAATTTGTAATGAAGTGAGAAATGAGCAAATGAAGAAAAAATTTAATATTTGTAATTTAAACTTCCGTCTTCAATAAAACAAAAAAAAACTGACAAAAAAATACTGGTTGTGGTGTAAACCATTTTTCTTACCAGTCTCGCCTTCTTCGCTCTTGGGGATTGTGCTATTGGTTTAGAACTCATAAAATTAACAAACCCGTCGATACCTGTGTGTTCGGTGAAATTCCCAGTACATGTTTGAATTTAGACGCACTGTTATGATCTTTCTATATAACTGCAAAGGAGTTATCGACGTGAAAGGCATATCACCGTTTTACAAAATATATATGTTATTTACCCAAATCCCTCAATGCATAACACACGCAAGTAATTCATTAGTATCACGTAATTTCATTTTCCGAGTGGAATGTCTAGAGAGAAGACGAAAATGCACTCATTTCTAGTGCCAAAACTTTTTTTGCGTGCTTGCTCACACAGAAGATTGTGACCTTTCAAACTTCATAATCGGGTCTCTTTTATTATATCACGGACTGCAAGAGTACGTAAATTATATTCGATCTGCTGTCCATTTTCTTGTTCATACAACTGCTATGAACTTGCTGTGAGTATTGTGATGTTCATAGATAATTGATGATATGAAGTATTGATTGTATACCACCATACATTCCGGAAATAAGACATTCACTTCCGGAAGCCAATGCATACGTTGTAAATGAAACAAAACATATCGATCGAATTAGTAGTTACTTGGAATGGCCGACTCCCATTATATCCTTGAAATGTTTGGATACACTTAATTATATATTCAATATATCAGGGATATTATCTTTAAATATTACTCAAGATGTCGCCTAATGTCATTTAATTGCACTTAAGTACTTTTAATGATGGGTAAAAAGTGTATATTCGCTAATGAATCAAACTTAGAGTAAACTTAATTTACTAAAAGTAATTTATGTCCATGATTGCTCCACATTTTAAAATAGAAGACGTTTGATTCTTTAAAACGTATATCGAAAGTATTCCCATAATGTAAACAGTAAATAATTCTTTTAACAGAGGGTACAATCTACTCCTTGTGTTCGATATATTGATTTACGGAATGTTTTGACATAATTCGTCGAGAACGAGTCGAATAAAATGCATTACTTAACAGAATAAAGAATAAAAAATCGGTAAGACCTAGAAAAATAGGAAATAATTCAATATTTCTTGTCATAACGTATTGTAGATCACAAACATCAAATATGAACATAGTTCTGACGTGGCACTGTGATAGTAAAATTGTTCTAGTTACGACAATGCTTATATGTATGATGAAAAGCTAACTTAATGTATTTAAATTTAATGAAAGGTGGCAATTAATTCTTATAATATTGATTTCAATTCAATATATATTCATACATAATCATTTCTGAAGTTCGTGTCAGTATCTTCATATTCATCTGCCCTACATTCAGAACGACCGGGGTCAATGATCTCTGAAATAACCTACGCAGCACCCTTACCCTGCCGAGATATCAAGCAATCCACTACGTCGATTTTCCGAAAAAAGACATATGGCAGACTGATTATTCAAATATTGCTTCCACTCCTACAATTCTCGAGAAAATAATAATCTCCATTATTTTTTATGTTGTCCATAGTTCAAAAAAGAAAAAAGAAAAGAGTTTTGTCGCATGTATAAAATTATACCTTATGCAAAGAAAACTATTTATTAAAAGAATCTTTACCTCTTTTTGATATACTGACGAGATTCTAATTAAAACAAAGAGAGTATAATATTTTATGGAAGGCATTTTATTTATGAAATATTTCTTACTGTGCAAATAAAAAGTTTATATTGAATTTAATTTTGGAAAGAATAATTAATTTATGGGTAATTCCGAAGATTATTTCAAAAATTCAATAAATTTATGAGCTAATTATAGATCAAACACCCTCTCATGTACATTTGTCTTTGAAGTTGCAAACTATAGAACATGATCAATCGGAGTAGTAGATCATTCATAACAGATGTAATATTAACAACCTTAAAAATAGTATGTACTAAAAAAGAGATCAATGTATGTAAAGCGGATTGTATGTAAACAAGTAACAGACATTCGATCTCTGTTAGTCTGTTAGTTTTACAATATAGATAAAAATAGAAAATATGTATTGGGAAGAAGTATCATCGATGATTCACTCATACTATCAAAGTTCTTCGTCTCGTTAATTCACTTAGCGACTCTTCGCTATCAAGACACTAATGCATATTTGGCGGAACCGATCATTGGCAGTACGTGGCAAAACGTTTCTATTTTAATCTATATTGCATTTTTCTGTTTTTAATCCATATTATATATTGTATCTATATCCCTTTTTATGTTTATGCAAACATATTTCTGATGTATAAACATTTTCTTAAAATGCCCAAAAACCACTTTTTCTATCTCTACAGGATACATAATGAACAGAGATTAAATAGTTGGTGCCAATAGTAAGTTGTTGAATCAAATTAGACAATGTAGTTCTAAATTTTATCTCTATACCTCGGACGACTGAATATATATTTAAGTGCAACAATTAAACATGCAATAGAAATATATAGGAATATTGTTAATCTCGAATTTCACGGCACATTATTTACAACAATAGTATAAAATCCCGCTCTTGAAGAAAAGTTATTTTCTTCAAGAGTTCGAATTTTTGTAACATTAATCTTTTGATACAATGTGTAAACTTTTCATAAGACTCAGAACAAGATGGATTATGTGATGAGACACTTCGGTCACGAAGATTGGCAAAGATATTGGTCCCAATATTTTGTCATCACTTACGACTTGGCATCATTTACGACTTGTAGTGCCACTTAACCGCTCGAAGGAAAAGTATGTATGAGAAAGTGAAATGCATTCTGCTTCTATCACATAATTACTGTGAATGGGAAATTTTGTCGATAGCAGATAAACGGCCTCATTTGGACCATCGGTGAGAATAAAATGATGCCATTGAAAAAGAAACTTAAGATTGGTCTCATATTTTTTTTAGTAGTGTCCATGTGAAGACAGACAAATGATAAAATCTCTCGAGCCTGTCTCAACATGGATGAAAACGAATTCCAACAGAGCCTACCCGTTCGTAAAGCCAAGGCCACACACACCACAGTCATAGTAAAATACCTTCCAAAGTTGATAATTGGCGTGTATTGTGGATTCTCCATCATTGGTAATGCGGGTCATTCATTCGAGGCTGGATGGAATTGAAAGGCAAATCGAAGAGAACGACAAGGCTTTCATTTAGCAAGGGTTGCCCTAGATTTAGAGGCAGATGGTTGTCTAGATAAAGAAGTTTTACAACTTGTCAAATGAGCTAGTAAAGGAAAAATCAGGGAATGGGAAAATTCGTGAACGAGGAAATTCGTGCCTGTAAAACTCCCATCGTTCCATTAAAAATCCATGGGGAGTACTGAGAGGTTTTTCACGTTGGTGGATTGATAACACTCGATGCACCGACATGTAGCTCCTTAGAGAAGGGGTGGGAATGTCTGCGGACAACTCCGAGGGAGAAAGAGGATGGGTGTGAGAGAGAGAGAGAGAGGAATTGGAGAGGCGTGGCGGGAGAGAAGGCCGGCAGCCGCACCCTGGCTTCATCGACCGGCAGTCGGTCGGTCGCCGAACCCGCCACCATCGCCGCAACTGCTCGCACGCATCTCTCCGCGAGGGTCGGATGCCTCTGTCCACGCATGCGCGTCGCTTCTCACCCCTCCATTCCCTTTCACAGATTCGCGAGTCTGCGCAAACGACATCCATTTTACGAATCATCCAGGGCATCGACTCGTTTTTATTTTGGGACTCAATCCATTTCTTATGAGGTTTAATGTTTTGTTCTATAGGATCATTTCCACAAAAAATTATTTAGATTACGTTCAAATCCCCAATCACACAATTCATTCCAATGTTGAGTTATTCGAGAAAATGTTTTCTGTAATAATGGGTTTACATAAGTACTGATTTCCGTAAAAAAATAGACGATTAAAAACCTTACATGCATTTTTATCTTCATAAAAAATTCTACCTCTTCGAATAACTCAATATAAAGAAATAGTATCCATGCTCTTACAATAAATTAATGTAAAGTAAAAACTTAGTACATCCCCTCTGAAGATTTCCATCATTTCATGCTATAAGTATTACTCGAAAACTTATGGTTTGCAATTATAAATGATAGTCCATTCCATCAATTATCTCTATAAACTATCTATCTATCAAGTACCATCAACTAGCAACTATATCTACAAAACACTTCGATGGAAGGTTCGCTCTCCAAAGAACATAATTATTTTAATACAGAACAGTCCAATGTCACTAAATGAAATTAATTTCGCACTTCTACTCACATACGACGCGAAGTTTCTACAATGGTAGCATAACCTCTTCACTCCAAATATACGACGGAGTGGGAGAGTATGGGTTCATTGCGAGTTTCCCTCACATACTCTTGAGCCAACGCCGGTTCGGAATCTTAGATTCCCCGGCAACCCAACAAGTCTCCAGATCTCCTTTCCTATTTCTTTACCATTCCATGTAGTTATGTGAAATCACAAACAAGGCAAGAGTGAAAATTTAAAAAAGCATTCATAAAAAATAATATGACAGTCATATGGAAATAATTTACAAAAAGATAATTTACCTCGTACTGTTGATAAAAGATGATATTTAATCAAATTTATTAAATTATGACGGTTTAAGAATTCTATATGAGTTTTAATGAAGATGATATACATAAATAGAATAGTTTTAAGAGTTAAAATTATAAGCGACCGGTAAATTCGCGTGTTTCCTCAATGGACCTTAACAAAAATGATTAATTCCGTGGCTGGGTCATGCATGATGTTCTTGGCTGTTAGGTTGGTGATGCGTCTTTGATTGGAAACTCAATTTTTCGGTTGCTAGGCCACAGTCTTCTTCAGAAGTGTTTTGGACAATTACGACTGAGGTAGTTGGTACTTCGGCTGTACCGACTGATCAAGGCACTTTTGACCAATGGTAGCCGAGTAAATTTTTCCAGGCAATAACTCGGTACCAAACAGACAACCAAGAGCTTCATCTTAAAAACATGCTTGTTAAACTAAATTAAGATTTGGCCTAACATACAAATTTCCTAGACGTTCTCGACCTGTACAAGTACAACGACAACGTGAGGAATAATTATAAGAAGTGTATGTTGGTAAAATGCCGTTCTTGAGCAGAGCATTTTGCGCCGAGCCGTCCCGTTGCTTCCGAGGATTCTGGTGGTTGCGTATCCTAGTATCCCCAGCAGCCGCTGGAGATCCTTCCATTGAATCACACCGGAGGGCTCGATGCCGTTGGTCGCTCCGTGCCGAGCCGCGGGCTCCCTGCCGCCCGGCCGCACCCGCCGCCGCGCCGCCCCGTTGAGTTGCCACCGCTGCCAGGCCGGCGACCTTGGCAGTGGAAGGTCGCGGGTCGGCTCTTGTCGATGGCACGTGCGACGCGACGCCGCACAGAGATGAGGGGTAGGAGCTCCCTCCGACGCAACGCGGCCGTCGCATCTTCCCGCGCAGGCGCGTCGCTCTCCATCGACCAGAGAGGTCATTGACCCCGGCGGCGGCTCCAGCCACCGCCGCCTCTGCCACCACGACGCACCGTGAGGCGTAGGGTGGGTCCAGCCACCACCCAAACACTGCCGTGGATTCGCCAGCAACGCGTCGTGGAGCCATGTCACATCGGTGGGGGATTGATACGTCTGCAATTCATAGGTTGCGGGAATGCTCATCACGGTTACAGAAACAATTCATAAGTTCTTATGATGGTAAATCATATTTAATCCTCCTCGATAAGCTGAGTCCCTATATACGCATAAACAAAAATAAATACCGTATTCAAGAAGCATCTCTTTTACAGTAATATCAGTTGTACATAAAGAAATATGTTGACTATTGATCATGTCATACCTAATGAATCAAAAACTTTCAGTCATAAGATTCGTATAATTTTTGGTAGCTCCCTTATTGTATATTAATTTCATATTTTTCACGTATAATTTTTGAGGTATAGACTTCCAAATAAAAAAATTCACCGAAATTGCACGTTTTCAACAATCGTAGATTAAAAACTGTCAGTACAGAGAGCTAAAATTGAAGAGAACGATCCTTTTCAAATGGGTCTTACTTTAATATCCATAATGACCATTTAAAAATTTCATGAATTTTGGAACCATACATAAAATTATTTTTGAAAACCCAAAATATATTCCCCACAATATTTTGAAAAAGTTATACATTGTTTATACATTGGCAACTTGAATGAAAATTTTGGATGGGATAAAAATGGGTACTTCTTGAAAAATTAAAATTATTTTCGTAGCGCATAAAAATTGAGGAATATTCTCATACAGACATGTAGCTATACCGGTAATGTTTGTCGAAGCACCAAATATTAATTGAAAAATTTAGGTTAAATATTTTTACAATTAGTTTCATTTATTTTAGTAGTGGAAATGTTTGGTGTGTTGCCATAAATGCCAGACACATTTATTATTTTCTGTCAGCATTGATTAGTTACAAGCTTGAAATTTTGACAGAAAGTTGCACTTGTATTGTAGAATTGCTAAAGAAAACGTCGAAGTAGAACTGTCCCTGAGCAGACCCAAAGGTACCCAAAGGTGCCCAAAGGTGCCCAAAGGTGCCCAAAGGTGCCCAAGGGGTTCACGGAGTGTAGAGATCCGCGAAAAACAAAAATCCCCTCACGATGTCGGGTAGGGTCGGCTAGTTGTATATAAATTTATTGATATACTGTATTGTGCCCCGAACTAACCTGTCTACTCGTGCGCTCCTCCGTACTAGCTCATATTACGATCAGCAAGTCGACCGCTCACACTCTTAGCTCCTACCAACACTTCTACGAGTATTTCAATGTTATAAATGCTGTGATGTGAAGCATCTACTATTATCCTTACACTCGTCAGATAAATAAAACGTTGAGCGCCATAAACATGAATAATTATTTTTACACTTACAGGCTTAAAATAAATTAATGAAAGAGATCAACAGTCTTTTGGAACAACAAACAACAATTTATTACAAAAACACAAATACCATATTGGCAACACAACCCTTACATTGACCAATAACTACCACTTTGCAAATTAGATAACTTATTCACTACAAACATCCTCGACTCTAGTTACAGTATCTTCTCGTACTATAATCCTTCATAATACCTTTACGTCTTGATGTTGAACCTCGTACCAGGATGTTCGGACTTCTTTGGAAACCGTTCATACTAGTGATGCATCGATTCAACTGACTCAGTAATTATGAAGAATGATGAAATAAAGTTTTCTTCATATCATATTACTCGAAAGCATATGACTTTCTAACAATTCATAGTCTCTACTCGAAAGAAAGTTCAATATACAACGAGTTGTTCTCGCAACTACTTTCCCAATAGAATCACATACTATCGTATTGAGAAATTAATATATCGCGTTCTCGTAACAGACTGAGAACAATAACGTATCAAACCGCGTTCTTCTAGAAAAGTTCCTATATCCACTTGTTTCTCTCGTGAGGTAAGCTTTTTAAAGAGTGGGGGGGGGGTAGGGTTCACTTTACGTAGCCATACGCTCTGACCACCAGGGCGGAATAAATTTCCATTGGATGGCGACGTCACTCGAGCGTTTTTGAAGCCAAATATGAGATGTCTCAGTATATATTATAAAAAATTGCTAACTATTAATATTTTTGTGTTAGAGGGTTTCATACCATGATTTTGTCTGAAGACACAGAAAATAGAATTACGCTATAGGCCCTTGATCGAATTTGATGGGATGGATTCTTGATTGCTTTCAGAGAGTAAATAGTTATTTGTCCTCCATCTGGTCATTAGCAGTTTGTTACTGCCTTTTTGACAATCAATGTATTAAAATTCATTATCAATACAGGATGAGAAAGAAGTTCACCTGAAAAGTCCTTCCGAAATCCATACTGGCGTTCGTAAAGTCTCCCTTGTTCTAAAACTTCGGACTGCCGACCAAAGTGGCTGACATCAGGTAGCGAAGGACTAAACTGACGTTTTTCGGACAAACTTGTGCGGATCTCTCTACGTAAAGCTTAGAGAGAACTACTTTGTCGCTCGTTGGTGTTGCTAATGTCTTGTTCGTATACGTAACTCGAAATAATTGCTCAGTTCCTGAATGAAAAAGTCGAGGTGGACATATGTTATGGTTTCTCAGAAATGCAAATGTGTGAAATTTGTGGAGAAATAAAAGTCAGATAAACAAACTAGTGACTGAGCACATGAACTTTCTTAATAATTTCGAAAAACTCCGAGATCTTATATTCCAACCCTTGACACCGCTGATTCCTCTATCATAGGACGGATGTTTTCGTCAAAGATTTGGAATACGTCCAAGAGAATTAAAATCGCTGTACTTTCCAAAACTTTCCGTCAATGTACTTCCGACGCTCGAGACTCTCCGTTACTCTTGGCAGATGGTGGCAAACAAATCGACACAAGAGAGCTGTCTAAGACCATATTGCATCGGTATTTGCACGACAGTGCTGTAAGCTAGCGGAAGAGCAGCGGTCCGAATTGTTTAATTTAGCCCTCCATCTATTTGTCAAGTATCTTCTCCAGAGTTAGCGATAATGTCACAGATCTGATTTCGAGTATGTCTCTATATACTTCCTTTACAAAAATTTCCCCGTTTTTAATTTCCTTTAATTCCCATTTTTTTTAAATCCTTTGGGAAAAATCAATTTTCAATACACGTATTATGGACAATATGTATTTATCATACGAATGGATCGTTAATATAGCCATTTTATCCATTTTACGAAAGGATCGTTAACTTGTCAGAGCTCGGAAATTTTCCGTTCCACAATATGCTCACCTCTTTTTTCTGTCATCATCTCATCTTCAGTTTACCCTGTCCCCCCGTGTTCGTCCAGTGTATCTGTATGTATCTGTCGATCTGTGTTTGTCTTTCCTGGGTTCGACTTTGGCTCGACATCCAAGTCTGATGATCCTTTCCCCTTCCGAAAAGAATTGTATCACATTGTGTTTTATTCCCCTCGTCTTCAACGGCCGTACTGCACTGTTTTAAATGTTTGTTTGTGTGTTTCGGTACTTACAGCTCCTTATGTTTAATTTTGATATGATTAGGAGTAAAATGAATGACTTACAAGCACGAAATGAGCAAAGAGTAGGCTACCTTTCTCATTGAGAATAAAACTCACAATTTTTGGAATATTTATATTTAAGAAAAAGTCTAAATATAAAATCTAGAATTCAACATCTTGATATAATATATATAGTTCTACCCAGAGCCGGGTTCTGGCCAAGGGTTTCGGGGATCAAGCCCCTTCCCACCCCAAATGAGTGAAAAATATTGTTCACGTATTTCGTAATAAAATAACTGTATGTTACGTTGGACATTCTTTTACATTGACTAGTAAAAATATATTCCTACAAAATCGAAAATTGACTTAAACGCCCATCATTTTCCATTAAACTATCCAAAACTTTCGATACATCCAGACCTCTCGGAGATCTTTAATACTCCCACCCCGCAAAAAATGAAAGAAAGAAAAAAAAGAAAATAAATCAATCCAGAAATAACCTTAGGCAATATCGGGTGCTGAGAGGTAGTATCGACTATTTCACTAGTAAGATCAACCTTAGTCGTCTAAATCCCTGACTTATAAATGACTGGATTCTCTTGGCTGTCAGTAAACAAGATATTTATTTTAATGTCTTTAAAATTACTTTAATTTATTTAATTAATGTATTGTTCTTTAATATATTTAATTATAATATACTTTAATTTAATGTAATTATAATATTAATTATGTATAATATATTTACTTTAATATATTTCATGTAAATAAATTATTATAAGGTTAAGCTTATTATATTAATTATGTCTCACAGTGGCCTACGCATAACGTGATATTAAGATATTTTCATCGAACCATTTGAAATGAATGGCCACTTGAAATGCCACAAGAAACGGTGCCACATGACATCTCCAGACATCCTCATACACCTGAAGATATCGTCATATCTGTAAGACGAAAAGTTGTATACACAATTTTAAATATGTTCTTAACCTAGTTTTTTGACATGTCGTGTTTTAACAGTTGTATTCATATCACAATAAACTATATTACGTGTGTTTTATGTGGTGTTTCTAAAAAACATAAAGAAACTGTCTACTTAAAGAAACAAAGTGGTCGATTTAAGTATTTCAGTATAATTTAACAGACTTTAAATCACATCAGTTAGAAAGAAAGTAAATTTAAAAAGGACTCTCTGAGAATTATGTATGCAGATAGAGCAGTCAAACTGGTGTTTGGCTGAAATAAAATGAAGAAAATGATTTCGCGATTTGCTCTTCACAGAGAGGCACCTTTCTTGTTCTATGTGCTAAAATAACGTCACTATCCTACCCAAAATCGCCTTCAATTCCTTTTAAAATTACAACTAGCCTTTGTAAGTAGTACTGCTATCTGGTTACCTGGCGTTGTCCCAGATTTTTTCTTCTACCATTATTATTTCCAGAAAGGAAAAATAAATATCTGTATTGTAAGATCAAGCTAGTTTCACATACTTGTTTTCAAAAACATACGTACGTCATCCTAATTTTACAAATTTTTAATAATTCAATTTAATACACAACTTGATTGTGTACACCGTTTTGAGTTTCACCACCAGCAGTAAGAATAAATAAATCCTCGGAAGAAACAACCCTTGAGCAAGCAAACGAAAAGTTGCCCTCGAGAGAAAGAAGAAACGTCACCAATAGCCTACTTCACCCTCAAACGAGTGAGGGGTATTTAACTTTCAAATGTGCTGAACTTGTAGTTATACACATCATGCCCCGAAATCAAAGGGTTAAATACAAATTTACGTTAAAATGAGTATTTATGTTAGGCCCAAAGAACGAATTTGCTCATCGAACGAAAAAAACAACACCCGCAATACGTTGTGGCCTCTTTAATTGATTCGCAATGAGTTATTCGTGTTGTGGCACTCATAAAAATAGCCAAAACGCGTTGTGGCTAACTCAGAAAGGCCACAAAACAAAATTCGCGTTGTGGTTTCATGTTGCAATTCTACAACATCAGAGTTTTAGAATAAAATAATTAATTTCTTTAATATTGTTATTACTTTTTTTATCTTTTTCTAAAATATTTATTTATGAATTATATTTAATATTTTTTACGAACGTTCATAAAGTTTGCTCTCATGTCTCAAAAATTTGCAAATTCATTGTGAGAATAAAGTCGATCGAACAGACTTTTCTCTTTTTCTCTCTGATATGAATTACTGCTTATAATAACAGTCAAAATATATCTGGGAGCTGCACATCATCTATCACCTTCCTATATACTAATTAAAACATTAGAACCATTTTCAACTGCAGTAAATTTTAACCATGTTTTGCTATCTTTATTTTCAATTGACATTGTTCACGTAAGATAAGATAAGTTTTTAAAGTACTTGTAACATTACAGTATTTCTTTTTCAATTCACTGATGAAATACTGCGATCAGTCTTCATTAACTCAATTTATCATAAAATCATCACGAGTATGATTATTAATTTGATATGAAGATCAAAGCTAAAATCATTTCAGAGTACGTGCATCTACAACAAACATATACTACGCTAAATACAAAATATGAATGAAATTGATTCACCCGTTCAGCCACAATCGAAGCGCACAGATGGACAGGCGGGAGACATATTAAAAAAAACTTTTGGTATCAGGGATACTGAAAACAAATATTTCCGTCAAAATCATGTGATTTTTTCTCGGTTACAATATTACAATGAATTTAGACTTACATGATGTCAAGATAACACTATCAGCTCAGCGATGCCAAAAACTGCGGACTCGTCACGGGTGTCATTTATTTGTACATGGCATCCGCTTCCCAAGAGGTGCTAAGGGTGTATGTGGACTTACGCGTCATCAGGAATATCACTACAAATTTAAGAGGCCTCGAAAACTATGAACTCAACATTAATATTGGTCATAATTATTTTCACATTTCATTAGTGAGCTTTTATACATAGACAAATTATAACTTTGAGCATCTTTGAGAATGCCTCTTAGCTGAACTTCGAAAATAACGGGCAATCCGTGTCACGTGCTAAACCAAAAACATTCGCTTCATAACATAAGAAAGTATTAGGTTGCTAAGATGTACTTACACGACAAGGACTCTGTCAGCTGTATTTCCACTGGACGCTCACCTACGGATGGTGACATTTGAGTGCTCTGAGGAATGTTTTACGCTGAAGCAATGCATAGCACTTACACCCGATGACAATGAAATGAAAACTAAAAACGTTTGTAAAATCTTAAATATTCGTCCAAATTTTACGATTTAAAGACAATTTTGTCAAATTCACAAAACAAAGAATTCTTTAATTTAATGCGGATTTATTTTTTCTCGCTTAATTTGAAGTATTTAAACACTTGTTTTTTTAAAACCTCTTCTTTGATAATTTGGGTTTACCTTTGAAGGTAGACATGTTGTAGTGGACTTTTTTAGAATTATATGAGGCGAAGAATATTACCTATCTCGAACAGTTTAGACAACGTAAGCTAATATACCTCCGAAGATGGATTTTTCCCCGGTTTCATTGTTAAAGACCATTTTCTATTTTTCTTCTCATAGATTTAAAAAATAAAAGTTAGCTTATGTTTTTTCTGAACATCTTGCCAAATTTCACCATGATTGGTTTCGTGATTTAGTCGTGAAAAGGTAGCAAACAGAGACACTTTCACATTATTATTAGTATGGAAGTAAGGATATGGATTTCTAAAGAGGTTTTTATCTCGGAATTACCACCTACATATCGTCCGAGCAGAAACCTTTCATAGTTAGTATCCATCTGAGTGGAGAATATATACAGCACTACCCAAGGCTTCGAAATGTTGAGTCTCCTGACACACACGGGGAAGTGGTTCACTTTGTCCACATTCCCTTTTCCATGTAAGCAAACGATTCACATGAACTAGTCGCTCCTCTGTATATTCCATTGATAAATCCGCATTATGTTTTTCTTTGGCCATACCACCGCTTATGCAACTTTATATATTCTCCATAATTGATCTTTTCTACAAGCAGTCTTTCGGCAATAACATATTCCCAACGTTCTTTACTCTGGACCGAATGGTTGCAGTCTTTAGACTGAAGATATGGAATAAGAGATAAACAATCAACGCAAGAATGTGAGACATTTACCTACTTTATAAAGTTTACGGCATCGAATAGAAAGCTACCTAAAAATATGATTTAATCCTTTCTCCTTTGAAACTGATATCTGAAAGAGGGAGGGAAGTGAAAAATAATCAGACCTATCAGACGTGAAAAATATCAAAACGTGATGCATCAGTTTCAGCGCCGCGAAACTAAGTCCGCGCATTTATTCAATACGAAACCGTATTACCGCCAAAGCAACAGGAACCGCCTAGGAAAATTAAGCCAAAGCAACAGGTACCGCCTAGGAACAGTAAGTCAAGTAGTACCTGGTAGGAATGAGTATTAACTCTCGAAACCGCAATAACGTTTTGAAGAGGACATGAATTTACCCCGCGTCCACGTCCAGACCTGTCTTCTCCATCCAGGTCACGCGCACTTCCTACGTACCCAACACATCAGTTTCGCCGGGACGTGATGCATCAGTTTCAGCGCCGCGAAACTAAGTCCGCGCATTTATTCAATACGAAACCGTATTACCGCCAAAGCGTTGAATGTGATTCTACAGGAAACCGCATCGCCGCCAAACTAATGTACGGAGACCGATGGAACAGAACATCACCACCAAACTGATGCAAAGAAAATTCGGATTCTGCCGCAAAGCTATGCAAAAAAAAGTGGCTTCGCTGCAACCGGGAGCAGCATTAATACATGGCAGATCATATTTCAAGCTATAGGCAGCATTTATGCCGAATTGTGGGAATTAACAACGCATATTAGCACGTGTTAATGCTGACTCCAAACAATGAGGAAAAGTTAGGATATCAGTTGATGAAACAAAATGATGCAATTTTAGGTCATTTTACGATTCTCCGAAATAATATCACTATACAATGCGAATAATACGCCTCTTTTGGGGCGTGGGATGCGGAGGGCTTCAACCCACCTTGTTCCATAGATAAGGGCACGAGATATGCAAATCCACGTGCAAATGTCCACACACAAAAAGTGTACAATGAGGAATCCTTTCCACGAAATTATATTTTTAAGAAAGATCATAATCATTGGTGTAACTAGTGGATTAGGAGAGCGTGCCTCCCCCTAGAAATTTGTATTAAGAACAAATTTATGGACGGCACAATTATATGTCACAAATTGAGAGTTATTTCTCTTAAGCAATCTTACTTATCGCTGTGTGTCTCGGGTAATCAGAATGAGAGAACAGCAGTTGCATACATAGTAGAGGGAAATTGTCATTTAGTCATGTGATAGGTAAGTAGGACTTTTTAAAATTCTTTACATATGTTAAGATGAAGTCAAAACAAATTTTTTTGAAAATCGGACTTGAGCTTCGCGAGAAATTTGCATAAATGTGCATTTTTAGTGCATCGCTACACTATTTTTTTAAAATATCTCCGGTTCTAATGGTCGTAGAAAAATAAAAAATGCAAACACTCGTGAATGAAGGTAACACCGAACTGTATAAATACTCTAAAAATGAATCCTGACCTCAAAAATCCAAAATGCATGAAATTTCGTTTTTTTTTCACTAAAAATGCAATAAATAACGAAAAAATCGGCAGATTTTCATGAAAATCAGAGAAAACGTATATGTTGATGCTATAAACACGTGGTTTAAAAAGATATTGGGATTTTTGCGGCCACAATCGGTATTTTTCGAAAAAAATCAGATTGCCGCCATTTTATGCAAAATCATCGTAGGGCATTTTTTTTTTAATTTGTAGGTTTTTTGTGTGTTCTTGTGAGCGTACGCAAGAATGTGTTACTTTATTTGAAATGCCCCACTTCAGAACTGAAAATTTTGCAATTTTTCACGTTTTTGCCATAAAACACATCTTTTCAGCCATCTTTTTAATAAAAAAAAGATTTCCAGCAATATTTTATGAAACGAACATATTTTAACTACTTCATTTTTAACACAATTTTTTGCCACACTTTTTTGCACTATATCGATGAAATGTTGTAGTTAAAATATATTCCTTTCATACAATTTTGCTTAAAAACCCATCCCGGAAAATGCTCCTAGTTACCCAAATGATAATAATAGTCACTTTACACTTGAAATACAATATGCATTGCAAAACATTAATTGCATAAGTGAGATCGTCCTTTCATTATAATAATAAATTTATTGTCAAAAAAGCAGTAAAAACTGTGTACGACAATAAACTAATTTACTCTCCGGAAGCATACAAGGGACCATCCCATCAATTCCGATCAAGGGCCCTAAGGCAGAGGTGGATTGAAACATTTCAGCAAAAATTCCTAGATAAGATAAAAAGTTAGCTACGAACTATAATACCAACAGAATGTCAATATGTTTGTAATTTAACACAAAAAATTTATTTTACATGTACACATTATTATCGACCTATAGATTATACTGAGTATAGTGTTTAAAAATCGTAAGAATTGAAATAACACTAAATTCATGATTTATTGTTACAATAATCACGCCCTTAGACAAAGCCTCAAGAACCTGTATAAGAAATCCACCTCTACCTGAAGGAAAAACCATTTGTTTAGAACAATACATCTAAAATCTTGATATTTTTTAAACAAAAAATATCAATTGCATCAGAGAGAAATATTAATTTAAAATGATGTGCAAAAACTCAGATCATCAATTCATAAAATTCCCAAATGTATTTTAAGCAGTCATCATACTCTTAAATTAGTTCTTAGATGCCATTTTTTACCCATTACTGTGCTGAGGGAAAAGTGAACTAATTGTTTACATCATTCATTAAAGTGTCTATTATAATCATAAAAAGCAATGTACATGGTTCTCAGCTAATTCCAGCCCCCTATTAACCAATTACTCATATAATAGACATGCAAGCCAGGTGTGCTTACAATAGGATTAAGTGTTGGCTTTCAGGATTTTCATAGGAGCAAGTATTCAAGACTCTTCAAATTTCTTCACATTAAATTAGACATTAAGCAATTAATCAAGAAGTTATTTTTATATTCTTTAAGCCATCAAGGAAGAAACCTATACCTACACTATGCAACAATACCCATATTTTGGAGTTATGATGGAAAATGTTCTCTTTCACAAAACTAGTTCAAATTATGTAAACGGAAGCTAACAAATTCCTCCAACAATAAATTAAAATAGGTTTCACACTTACATCTTCACTAAATCAGTTCATGCCATTTTTGTCAAGAAACTGCTATACATAATCTGACTGGTAAAGTCAGAATAAGTGCCAAAGATATTCTATGATAAATATTCTTGATTTAATACAAAAAGATGTGAAGCATTTCCAATCCAATGATATATCAATGGCAGATGTACAATTAAAATATTATTTTGTAGTATTTTCTCTTCTTAATTTATTTAGCTTGTGCACAGGCTCTCAGGAGCAAATATTTTTGCTAATTTATATTATATGTCCTATGAAGAATTTTAATAAACTGGGTAATTTATGTTCGGGGCCTGATGATTAATATTTGGTTAAAATTAATTGAATGGAGAAAACACTATGAAAAACATCTTTAATTTAATCAGATTTTTTCATAGAAACTAATTTCAAAAATATAGGTTACCAGCATGGAGACACAAAAGAAGTTATTTTAAATTTGCAAAATAAAAAGAAATGATGTTGATATCAGTACATTCAAATGAATTAGTACTGTTTAGAAAAGTTCCCAACTGAAGAATACAACCAACCAGTCCATACAATATCATAAATATTTCATTACAGAATCAGGCACATTGCACAATAAATAATAATCCTCCCCCAAAGTTCCAGATCTTCATTAGCCTGGAAAAAAATATCATGGTAATATTGTTATCTCCTGTAACCTGTTGTATGTAGTAAAGGAGTACCAACCAACAAACAAGCAAAATTGTTGAGAAAATGTCATTACTCAAATTTGGAACACTAAGCAAAAGAATTCTTCAGATTTGATTGAAAGGATTTTTAAAAAATACAGTAAAGATTATGAATCCTCATATTGAAGCATTTACTTCTATACTCCACATTTTATACGTTCAAATCGGTATCACATAAAAGAAACATACCAAACTCTCATTTTCAACTTGAAAAATTATCCTTAACAAAAATGAACATGAACTCTGTGAATTAACTGTGATTAATTATTTTACTCAAAATGCACCTTGGATGGGATCTGCCATTACTTTTCTTAAAACCTCTATTTATTAAAGACTTTCAATTGATACTCAAAATTTCAAAAGAAAACCCATCGATGATCGAAAAGTGATACAGATGTGTTGATGACATATTTGCTACAGTAATATGAAGCTTAAAGCACTTTAATAGGTAAAAATTAGGGCATTATGTAATTCACAAGTGGAAACTAACCATCAGTTAAAACTTTTTGGGCTTGAAAGAAAAGTTACACATGGATAAAATATAGAATACTTAAGAAGAATACCTATCCAAGTACAACACTTAAGAGCACTGTTACAACCCTATTCCCCACAAGCGTACTTTGATTAATAGCATACGTAGTTGCTAGATAAAATTGCAATTAGGTGGGATGCATTTGTTTAAAATCATGGTTTTACAACACAAATTTTATAAATATTATCTTTTATATAAAATACACCGGCTCATTAAACAGTCCCTCCCTCCGAAGATCCGTCACTGGTGTCGAGTATAAAATATTGGAACTGCAGAGTTACTGCCTACTCTTCTGCTAATGTGTTCCCTTTCACTGTATCTCTGTTTCTGCTAATGTGCTTTTTCTTTCACTGTATCTCAATACAATGCTCTATCTCCAAAACTTCAATTTCAGTTTCAGCCTTTCATACCATTAAGTACTGCATTTACTCAAATTCCATGCTTTGGTTTCACAACTTTGAATTGAAAAAACTAGGAAAAAAAACTACTATCAAATCACCCTGAGAGGAAGGAATCGCTCATTTACTTCACCTATATTTTTCTCAATTCCCTGAAGCCAGCCATTATTTTCTGATAAAACTTAATCGCATAACAAATATTTTCACAATGAGATCATTAAACTCACAGGGAAAATACTCCTTTTGATATAATTTTTTTCTTAAATTCTTTGAACTGAATTTAATAGAATTCTTTCTTTAACTTGCTAATGTAGGATGTGATCCTTTTCTTCCCATACAAGACTACCAAATAACTAAGTGCATTAAGAATGTCAAACAGTTGTGTGTACATCTGTAGGTTCCTAAATGTGCACCCAGTGACACCAGAGGTAGGACTGAAACAAACAACTTTTTAAAAATTTAAATACAAGGTTTTACGTACTAATAATGTTCTTTAATAGTGTATTTATCATTTAACACAAATTGTATTTTCCATAATTTCATATTTTTGACTCTTCCACTTTGTACTAATAGTATAAAAATATTAGATAAATATTAAGAAAAGAAACAAATAAAAATGTTTTTTTGTTTCAATTAATGGTTTATATAAGGGGCGTCATTGAAAATAACCCACAGATAAGGGAATCATAAGGGAACTGTCTGTGTAAGTCATTATATAGTTGGCAAAATGTACATCAGTAAAAGTGGAGACACATTTGTAACAGAAAGGAGGAGTAAATATAATTAGTTATGTCCAAGATAGAAAAGTGTCTTCCTAGACTTTGGAAAGAACAGAATAGTCAGACTTGTTTTCTAACACAGCCTCAATTAAATTCCAGCAATGATATAACAGAAGTTATCAACTTCACATCTTTTTGCTCCTTCATTGGGAGTAAGTAAAATCTATACAATCAATAATAATGAAACACACACAAGAAAAATGGAAAATTACATCAATTGATGTTCCCAATAACAGCTCCCACACTTTTTAAAGGATAGACAAGGATCCATTAATTACACCGATAAAGTCTTAGTTGGTGTGTATTTGCTTTTAAATGTATCTAACACTATCTTCAGACCTAACAAAAATGCCCATCAAAATTAACTTATAAACAAAATAAAAAAGGTTATCTGGAATTCTACAAATATCCCTTAAAACAAAATCAATGACATGCTTACAGTTACATCTCACCTCGGTCAATTATAATATTCATCATTAATAAATGAAAACCCATGAATTATCTTACACAAGACTCACATTTCTATTTCAATCAGTTCCTTAAATTCCTAAATCTTCTGTAAAACATAAGAACACATTCATTGGCACTAATAAAAAAAGACCCTACAATTAATTGCCAATTTTTTCCACATAACATTGACAATATTATGCTAAAGAAACGAGAAATAATATACAATATAGATTCAACCAGGCAAAAAGGACCTTCTCAAATACACTCAATTCACTCATACAAAAATTGAATTACCCACTCAATTGACGACTTAGTTAAAAGTAACAAAAATAAAAATTACTTTTGGAAGACGCAACCACAAAAACTTCACTCCCCGTTAAGTCACAAAGATGATTAAATAAGACTTCAATTCAATTAATCGATATGTTCCATCTTCAAGCTAAATGAAACAAATCTATGGACAACACTTAATACAGAATAAGATAAGATTTATTCTTTACAGCAAAGAGACAATGTTGCTATTTAAGAAACATATTCACAAATCATTACAGATTAAAACACTATTACTAATATTTCAATGCTTAATTTCAAAGATGAGTTTCTATCCTCCAAGAAAATTCAAATCCTTGAAATTTTTATTCATAACAGTAAGCTGTTTTTTTTTGTTTTCATTTTTTGAGATAATATTCCCATTAATACAATATAAAATCAAGAAATAATTTGAAAGATAAACAAGTTACTATGGTCATAATAAAACATTCAAATTCTCTCTATTAGTTAATGAAATAATAAAACAATAATGGAATCGATGAAAGTTCTTAATGGTTTAATCAATTCTGGGATACTGAACAAGGAAACACTAAATTTCTAATAGCAGCAAAAAAATAATGCAATACATAGGAAACATGTATATAAAGTGCATTTCTATGAAGAAATACTTGAAACAAGCATTAATAATGTATATTTTCACAGCATTATCAAAATTCAGACAATATTTTGAAACTGAAAATAATTTTATACTTCAACAAAATAACAAATAGCAAACATTTCTTTGCTTGTCTTGTGCACTGTTGATTCAAATTATCCCTTCATATCAGGCATGCATATTTTCCACTACACAAGATGTAAAAATATACTGAACAAGACAAGAAGGGAAAAATAGTATTTAGACATATTTTTCGGCTTAGACTTAGTAAATTGTATAGAAGTTTACATACAGAAAAAGTTGGTAATACTTGTTTGTATAATGAAGGAATCTTTTTGAGAGAAGTGTCCCTGTAATCAAATTATCATTCACAGAATCAATTGAAATTGTTTTTACTTTTCCTAAGTTTTCAATAAAGACTTCCCAGTCATAAGCCAAAGCATTAAATTCTGAATAAGTTGATAATAAAGAAAATGTAATTAAGTTCTGAGTGAAAGATAAAATTTGTAAAAAAGACAAAAAATTGAGTGAATGATAATTTCACCAGAAATACTTCTTGCTAATTTTGTACCCACCACTGTACCAAAATGATAATCTAAATTCATGTATAAACAATACAAAAAAGTAACTTTTCAGGCCACTAATGTGAATAAGATAGTCAAAGCTAAATTTAAATGTTAATGCAGAGCTCTAGCCTCTCATAGAGGAACAATAATGCTTATGATTCTGTCAAGGAGGATACCATGCAGCAGTGCCAAACCATTTAATTTAAAAAAAAAACATGATTTTTGAATATTCTAATTTAAACACAGCAAATATAAATTCATTCCTAGCTGCAGGCAGTACTGATAAACATACATAAATGAAGACAGACTTACACATACAGCATTACACACCGATGGAATACCTCTAATATTCCAAAACAAAATGCTTTTGTAACCACACCTTTAGGTGGAAACTAAACATCATAAATCATTAGTAATATGATTTATTTCTCTCAACTACCGTTACAAGTAAAATAAAAAGGATTGTGCAAATTCAGATACAAATTAGAAATTGAAATGGCTACAACGGACGTATACTGGCACTCTCAATTTAGTCAACTGCAAGTTGGCTAGTTACCAAATCCTCAGATGCCTCATCAGTTGAGCACATAATGGAAGAATTGCAATTGTACAAAGCAACTTACATCTACATCACTTTTTTTAACATGAAAGGATCAATTAATTCCTTTCAACTTTTAATTTAAATTCCTTTTTCTCCAAAATTCACAAGAACTGTAGATTTGGCTCATTGCAAGTTTTACACAGGACATATATGACATTCAATATAACGAAAAGTGTGCAGAACATACTGAACTATGCAACTAACATTTGGTTCTTCCTCACTTGCATTCATGCAGAATCTCTGAAATTTATATCCAGAGTATTTTTATAGCCTGATGTCAAACATCTTTAAGTAGCTAATGTAACAGAAATATTCACTAGGTATATTTGGGATAAATGCACTTGCCACATCATCAACAACCAATTTACTAACAAAACTGTTAGGGCCATTTTCCAATCTATGGTCAGATTTCCATCCAGACTTGACAGTAGAAAAAAACCTTTCAATTTCCTTCAGCAGCTCAACGTGCAGGACAGTCAACTTCATTGAAGGATCAGACATCCAGTCAACCTTCACTTCTGTGTCAACTTTGGAATGTCTTGACAGGATGCAATCAATAGCAATACTCTATTCAACTTGTTCAACTCTGCATTGTGTTTTCCCTACAATGTCTTCATTACATTGGAGAGAAAGAATATCCCTAAAGATTAACGCCATTAACCAAACGAAAAACTTATTAACATTTTTACACAGAAGAAAATCTAGCTCAAGTCAGATTAAGCAACGTCCATATCAACACAAAGAAGTAAAAACACTATGATGACAAAAGAAGAGTCATTCCAAACTGTTTATTATACATTTCCCTAACAAAATCACCACATTTAAATAAATGTTTTGTGTGCGATGTACCGCCATAAACACGAAGCTAGAAACATTGCTTCATATATAACTTAACTTCAACAAAAATAACACGTAGCATGGTCCAGACACACAGAACACCCAGTGTTTTGCATATTTTCAGGTCTCTTTTTATAAAAAAAAAACAGACTTTTAATTAGCGGAGGCCACAATCACGTTGTGACACTCCTCAGTCTCTAGATTTGTGTGTCAGGCCTGCCTTGAGGCTGGAAGAACTTAGCCGTCTTCCTTTGGAGGTGTAAACCAACCTAAAAACAAAAGGCATATTTGTTACAATAAAATAATAATATACAATCGATAACTAATAATTAGAGAAATACAGATTTATTTTAACATGAAAGAATTCATCATGAAAGTTTGACTTGATAGGACACATTGGAGTGCATTTTAAAAGAATTCTAAACATAGCTATTCATTGAAAATTGTGTCATCCTTTATCTTTCCAAGGCGGCCTTCCTTAAAGATTGTACCCATCTTTAAATTCTTGCACCAACTTTGCGGGAAACTGATGTCATTATTGGGGAGTGGAATCTTACCCCCGCAGTGAATCACAGATTCATGCGCAACATATCCTAAGCTAGAATCTTACCCATCCTGAATCAAGTTCAAAATCTACTGTTAATAATAATTATTATATGTACAGGTTATATAATAATAATTATTATTATAGGTACAGGTTATATACATCCACCACCCTGTGGACAACACTGTAAACATTCATGTGTACGAACTGGATCTTACTCCCCGGAAACTAGTCCCTCCAAGACATCTAAGGCAAAGTATACAAGCCAGAATCTAACCCTGGAATCTTTATGTAATTTAACACTAAGTTCCTCATAGATCTTTTCAGTAACCAGAGCACAAATATTATATTGGTTTTCTCTAATGGGTAGTGTTTTTCAAGAGGATATAGATGTAATTTGTGGACATATGGTTTAAATTAGATTAGACCTACAACAATGAACATTGATGATGTTGGGAAAAAAATAAACACCTCTTAATGCTAATTCCCTCAAAATCTTATTTTTTCTCATGTTCAGAATATAAATATTTATTTATTTATTTAACATTATCACCCAATATACATCAAATTAATATACGAACATCAAATGAACATGAACAGTGACTATTTACAAAATAATACAATCATATTGAGAGTACAGACTAGAAATCTAATTTGTTAAGAAAAGTCATGTAACAACATTGCTCTAATGTATTATCTACAAAAGAATAAGAATCAAAGTAAATATCTATATTGAACATTTTTATCATTCTACTCAATCTCCATAAGGGTGCATTAAATGATCTATTAGTATTCACATTTTGTGTGCCAAAAATAACATGCTGATTTCTGTTTTCACACAGGAACTCTCCATTGCAGATTTTCCAGTAATGCAGAGCAGGCAATATAGTTTTTTACTAATTTATATATAAATCAAACATCTCTGAGTTGCCCATATGCCTATAAGAGAACTCAAATTGAACAACATGGCAATTTGAATATAGTTATGAGTCGTGCTGGATAAAGGGAACAATTTCATTTTCCAAGAAGTAAAGTTCAAAAATTTATGTTGTATAGATTCTATTTTTGATATGTGAATATTCATAGCAGGATTCCATACAGGAGAGGCATACATAATGATTGGTTTCACTAGTGTTATATAATTGATTATGAAAGGGTTCGAGAATTCACAAGTCATCTTCTAATGAAACCAAGCACCTTCAATGATTTATTTGAAATATGCTAAATATGTAGATGGAACTTTAACTTACTATCAAAAACTATACCAAGATCTTTGAACCGGTGAAATTGTTCTAATACTTTATTATCTATTTCGTACTGAAATGTTAGGGGCATTCTCGATCCAGTTAAACTCATGATGTTGCAATTTATCAATGTTAAGCTTTAATTGATTCTCTTGGCACCAAAATGATAATTTTGCAAAATCATCTTGAAAAGATAGGAAGCCCGAAATTGATTTAATCAAGCTATATAATTTGAGATCGTCTGCAAATAGCAGGAAAGGACTAGACAAATTTTTTTTTTTATTATTAATAAAATCTGGAATAGAGGATCTAAATGAGAACCTTGGGAGATTCCTGAATTACAATATCTTTTGAGATAAAGGAGTTAAATCTAACACTTTGTGTTCTGCCTGACTAACTCGATACCCATTTTAAGACTTTACTGTGGATGCCTATAGACTTTAATTTGTTTAGCAAAACTTGATGCTTCACCATACCGAAAACCTTTGCAAAGTTCATGTATAAAGTATCAACCTGATGACTTGCTTCAAGTACACCAAGAGTGAAGTGTTGGAAGACTAATAAATTTGTCACTGTTAAACGCTTACTTCTGAAACCATGTTGTTCATCAATTAATATACATTTCAATAATGAAGAAATTTTACTAGTAACAATCTACTCCAATAACTTGGGTATAACACATCGGATCGAGAATGGTCTGTAATTTTTTATATCACTATAATTCCCAGTATTATGAATAGGTATAACGTAGCTTTTCTTCCAGATAGAGGGTAGGTATCCTTCATTCAGGGACTTAGTAAAGTGCATGGGTATAATAGGGGTAGTATTCACTATACAGTTTAACAATAGATTTGCCGTAATTTTATCGGAACCCCACACCGTCATTTTTATAAATATTTTTTATGGCTTCAAAGATATCATGTTGCATAATCTCAATAGATCCTAGGTTAACAATTTAATTGCCACCAACTGAGGGAATCAAGTGATTCTAAATTATCAACAATATAAACAGATTGAAAAAAAATGGCAAAAAGATCAACAATATCTTTACTCGAGTTCACAGTAATGTTATCCAAGGTTACAGTGTTTAGAATGCCACCTGTACCCTGCTTTCAGTTACAAAACTTCCAGAAGGATTTTATAACAAAATTTATTACCTTTTCAGTTTTAAAACTATAATCAGTATAATCCGTTCTCTCCGTTTTTTACATTTATTACGCAATTCAAAGAATCTCTGATAGTCCAAATCACAGAATGTTCGTTTGTATTCAGCACGTAATTCGTTTTTCTCATTAAGCATTTTCTTTAATTCAGTAGAACACCATATTGGACAGTTTGATGCTGTTTTGTATGTTTCATCGTTTGTTTTGTATAATAAGTGTATGTTTTGTAACATGCCTCTCAATGATGACACATATATTTATAAAAATAATCAACCAATAATTCAAATGAAATTTAAGAAGAAACTGAAAACCATTCTACAGATAATAATTCATTATTAATTAATTTATGAACAGCTAAATCAAAATTGTATTCAATTACCTCACAAAAAATTTGCTCAAAATTTCCAAAGGTTTCTGAATAAATTTCCAAGGCAGGATGATAATTGTCACAATGTATAAGAGGGTTTACATTCTCTCGAACTATACAATAAAAGTCATGTACAAAAATAATATATAAAATTCTCTCAAGTGAATTTCTGATATCATTAATCTGTCACAAATTAAGATAATTTATATTGTTAAGTAATAGTGTACTACATATAATTTCTTCACTCAATATATTGTCATAATGACATTGAACTTCCATTTTGTTGCTTTGTCAGATAGTATGAGGCAGATTAAAATCGAGGGCCAGAAGAAAGTTACTAGTCAGATATAATTAATAAATTTGTTCAATAAAATTAACAAATTGTAAGCAAAAATCAGAAGTAGATCTAGGTGCAATGTACGCACAATAAACAAAGAGACTACCAGAGGAACCTTTAACTTGAACACACAGTTGTTCAGCGAAGCTATTTGACATTGACATTTCCAAACAACTATATTTATGATGAATCGCAATCAAGACACCTCACCTCTTGTATTCACTTGCCTCAGGACTTCTGTCTTGCCTAAATGTTGTTTGTGGTTGTAAGATCAATTCTGCATCAGTAATAGATGACATGAGCCAAGTTTCAGTTAAAATAATTATGTCAAAAACTCTCCAATATTGGTGGTGATCTTCCAAACAAGCCAGTCTTTGTTCGAAGGCCACACACATTTTGATAACAGACTGACAAGGTATTGGTAGATTGCCATTGATTTAGTTTCCCTGATTACGATCCCCACAAGTAAGAACATTAGGGGTCAAAGTTTCAACAATCTTTGGTTTTCCCTTGATGTTCTTAATACGCTGGTTAGTAATACCCCTTTTACCATCTTCAATCAGCGGGATGATCAAGGATGAAAAGTGACCTCCTTAGACCTAGTGAATATCTTACATATATTTGAGCATCTGTTACTCTTAGACTTGCACCATAGGATATTCAATGCTAAGTCAGTTGATGGCAGTTACTTTCATTGGTCTAATAAGCTCATTCATAACAGGTGTTTTATCATTACCACCTTTGTGAGCTGTTGTTTCCAATACAATATTAATAACATACTACTATACAATACTAGTTCCAATGTAAATAATAGTAAAATCTCCAATGTTAACATCTGTGATTTTTGATAAGAGGTCAAACACAGCGGTTTTATCATTATCGAGTTTTAAGTTTATCGATGTTTCGGAGCTTTCAGAAGTACCATGAATGATAATATTCCTCAAACGGTTCATGCAATCCTCATACTCATCGTACATTTCTTTGAACACATCATCACCTAATGAGATCATGCTGCCCGCTTGGGATGTTTTCTTCAGCTCTTTAGTCTCATCCTTCAGCTCTAGGTTAGATTCAAGCAGCTCAAGATTTGATTATAGTAGTTCATCAAATTTGAGTGTAAACTGAGTGTTAAGAGCATGTTTGAGAGTAACAGAACTTAGTTTTTCTTCACAATTATCACAGTAATACTTCATTCTCCTCTTCAATGATTTCAAACCAACAGCCTGTATTTCAGTACATGAGATCGAAGAACATTTTGAGTGGAAGCATAAATTACAAGAATCACAAAACACTGCATCAGGTTAATTTGGTTTGTTTCTCAGAGTCATTTTTTCATTACATTTATTGCATTCACTAGACACTGTAACTTGATCAGGAAGCAAAACTTTAACCAATACAATACTTTAATGTTCTTCTGTACAAGTCACATTTCCGTCTAGTATTAGCACAGTCAATTTGTACATTATAATCACATATAATTTATACAGTTATTAATTTTTTATTATGTTGTTAGGACTATCACCTGTAATGAGAATCCAAATTTGCAACTTCGATGATGAGTAAGCTGCTTGGCACAAGACAAACCACACAATTTTCGCACTTCCTTCAGTTTTTGTCTTATTGCTGTTCCATGCACAAATTACAGAGTGTATCCTAGTTTTGTAAAACATGAAGTTAAATCATGACGTAAGGTAAACCATAACAAAAGTGTAATTGGAAATTTCACTTAGAGTTGGGAAATATCTACATTACTCATAATTATATTTTTTAATGCACAAAACAAAGAATGTATTTAATTTAACAAGGATATATATTTCTGAACCTTTTTGCAATATAATTTTTAATATAACTAATTCAAAATATTTAATATCATTACTTAAATAATTTGGGTTAACCTTCTAGTTAGACCTATACTGTCGACTTTTGTACTACTACTTGAGATGAAAATATCTCCATGCTTTTTTATCACCTATCTTGTGCCATTTAGGTTGCGCATGCAAAACAATACCTCTCCGATAAAGCTTTTTTTTTTAATCATCAATTTTTATCACCATAGGTCTAATCTAACAAGAAATTTATACAAATTATATATTTATACCTTCCTCTTAAAACATATTATCCATTAGTGAAAATCTTAATAAAATCTCAGTAACTGTTCATTAGTTACTGTGAAAATGATGAGGAACTTGGTGTTGTACTACATAAAGATTGGGGGTGGGGGTGGGGGGTAAGATTCCAGTCCGTCCATATATTATAGATAATATTTCATCTTTCCTTTTGTACTAAATATTGATGACCTCTTTCAGCGAGATGTCCACATCTGGAATCACCCTCCCCCACCCCCACCCAAGACAAGACATCAAATGTCAGGTTCATAAAGGGGGTAAGATTCATAGGGGTAGAATACCAGTGAACCTTTATTGTCACTAAGGTGTCAGAGTCTTTGCTAACTCTTACACTATTAGGATTTAATGAATGACAGCTTAGTGGTCATGTTTCAATTAACTAAATGACTTATTTATCTCTCTTCCCCTAAAGATATTTTGAAAGATTACCTAATCCAGGTCATTCAATGCAGATTTATAATGGGTAGAGCTAACAATCTGAGGTCCTTTACAAGTAAAATAATTAATAATTGAATTGATTTAATCTTTTTCTTACCCTAAACTTCTGTATCAAAATAATTAAAAGAAACAGGCACAGCACTGAAATCTCATCTTAATGTCATAAAAAAATGAATGAATGTCATGAATTAATGAGGTAATTTGAATAAATTCATTACCACATTTAATACTAACATTTCAAAATACACAACTCATGAAGAATGGCTAAAATGTAAGCAGATGGCATTTAGAATTTATGAACAAAATCAATTACATGAGACTTTGCTTCTCATGGGGTAATTCAAATAATAAAATGAAGCAAAGAACCCAAATTCTATTTTGAGCATCCATCAATTTTCCTGTGTAGAAGACATAATTCCTTAAAGATTATGTAGTTTGTACAAGCAACAATGTCTTTTAAGTTGTCATGAGAAAGCCACACCATAAACCAAGCAAATAAACTTGAGTGTTATTCTTTTACACAAGCTAACTATGTATTTTCAACACTACAAATGCAGTAAAAAGTGTTAAAAAGTGGATATCAGATTGGGAGTACCAATAGTTTCTTTCGCTCATCACTCGCTCGCTCGCTCCCTCCCTCCCTCCCTCAGTCAGTAAGTCAGTCAGTCAGCAGTTACATTGTCAACAATGTTGGTTGTCGTATTAACCTACAGAATAATAACAGGGAACTTTGTGCAATTCACATCTCCCTAACTTTTCTTCTTTTATGTGCCATTTCTAAAATAATATCCTATAACATAGTCCATAAATATCCAGATGCCAAAATGTTATATTAAACAAATAAATTATTAATTTAAAAAAATCATTCAACATTTTATATCAGTTTAAGTTAATGATAACATTGTTGTATGAAAATGGAGTAAAAATTTCAAAAATGTACATTTTTTCCTGTTACCTTTCTCAAATAGAAACCTAAGAACTAACATTAAAAGTGTATGAGTCATAAAATTCAAATTCAAAGTAGTTAGAACTGGTTAATAAAATGCAACATGTCATATCAGTACCTTTTGATAATATGAATTTATGGCCAAGCATTTCTACTAGGCCAAACTTTTTAAATACCTCACATTCTTCACATCAAAAGAATTTCTGAAGAATAAATAAACAAGCCTGCATCGTGAAAACAACCATCACTATTTCTAGCAAAACAACGAATTTCTTTGTAATACTGCTCACATTATAAAGGTTATTAATAAATAGTTACTTTTTATTAATTAAAAATGTAATTAATACCAATAACTAACTAATACAAATAATTAGAGATTCGTGAAATTCACCATACACGATTAAAAATGAGTTTTTTTATTCCTGATACTTTTTTATTGTTGTTCATAATAGACCTTTGTGATCTCAAAATTGTGATTTTGAAACGCGAAATAATGCGAAATCCACCAAATAATATGAAATGTCACAAATTGTGCATTTGACTTAGGATTTTTTTAAAGTTATTGGTATGTTTAGGTTGTAAGTGGAAAGAAACAAACGTGGTTGTGCAATGCTCAAGACAAGTGTAATGGTATTTTCACAGGCAAGTGAATTCAGCTCAGAAGGGTTTTATGTTAATAGCAATAAAATATTGATGTTAAATTTTATGACAAAAGGTTGGAGTGCGAAAGACGGGACACACAGCTTGTGATAACCACAAGCGTAGAAAACAAGAGGGATCGTGAATGAATCTCTCACAAAGATGATGAGTGCAAAAGAAGGGAAAAACAAATTTATTATGGACACTATTAACGTAAATACTTCCTTGTAACAAGGATTGCTGACTAATAATACTTTTTTTGTGTAAATTTATCTGCAATTAAAATGTTAAAAGTTAGTTTTATTTGTCTAAGTTTTGTTAAAATGTATTAACACCGACAAGTTTCTTATAACACCAAAATCTAGTTTTTTTAAAACGAATTTTCCTGAAAAATAAAACCACTTTCACAGGATCTCTACAAATAATTAATACAAATGTAATTAATACCAATAATTAATTACAAAATGTATGAAGCTTCCTTGACAATTTCAATACACACCACCGTCAATATAACTGCGCCTTGGATCAGTGAACATACTTTCCAATTCAAGAGTACTTAATATACTTTACAACCTTTAATAAATACAACTCTACCCACCAATTTTAATATGATATTTTATGGCAAAATAAAAATACTCAGCTTAAACATTTGCAATCCATAGATTTAAAAACATATGAATTAGGTTTCATCTAGTTCCTACGAGCCTCTAACCATCCCAGTTTAAAAAGACAACAGTAAATTCTTCAAAATTCAATTTCAAATTTCCTTCCTACATTTCTTTCCTTTCCTCTAACAGTCAGTTAACGTAATCTGAAGAGAGAAGAATCAGATCATTTTCTAAGTGACTGATGATGGCAACAGATGAANATGAGGCACCCAAAAGTACCCTCGAGTCGAATAACTTTGTTCATTTATTTCTATATAGATACCCATAAAATGTCACCATTCACTATATATTAATCTACCACATGTTATATAGCATTCCCTAAGCTCAAATATAGTTTCTTTAGGTTTTATTTGTTTTCTTAAATTTGAACAAACATTTGATACCCAAATTAGCTTCTCTATTAAGAAAATCCTTAAATGTAACCAAGAAAATTTTTCAAGTTGATCTACTGGTTTTTGGCTGAAAAATCCCCATAAATGTATAAAAATTTCAAAATCTGAAAAAAACTATTGTATAACCCAGAATTTTTTCAGATGCAACGCTAAATTTTTAAACACAGTTTCTTCTTTTGTTATCTAAATGCTCCCAAAGTTTCAAGTCTCTTCAAAATTTTGAAAAACTCATTTTTGATAATTTCGTCATTTTTATGATCAATTTTGAGGACAATACTTTTTATTGTATTATCTTTACTCTACATGTTGAGATGTGTTGAAAAATCCCCACCCCAACAGGGATTGAACCCTGGTCAACCCAGACCACCTCAGTGCTCTACCCAGTGAACCACTGATTTCAGAGGTCATTACACACTACAATAAAAAACATTTTATGTAGGACATACTATAATTAATTTTTCTTTACATTACCTAAGTGTATTTCCTGAAATATTAAAAAAATTGATTCTTTGATGTTTTTTGGTGATCAAAACATGGATGTGAGTTTCGTCGCTCTTTATTCTTGAAGACAAGTATATGAACAAATGAAAATACTTCAAGAACAACTTCTAAAAATGTGAAATGTTCAACAAATGGTTTTTGTCATAAAATCATTGTTTTAATACGTATAAAGATATACAAAGGAATAAAAATGGTAAAAATGATGAAAAACTGACGAAAGTTCAATGGCTAGTAAAAGCTGTCCACAAAAATACAACAATACTCCATTACAAAACACACTTCCCTAAAATACTACAATGTACTGTAAAATTTGTCATAAATATATTCAGAAAGGAAAAATAATTTGCATAATAAGTGAAACTAAATTACATTAATTTTATCTCACTGGTCACTAAATGAAACTTTGTAGGCATTATTTTCACTAATATAATGAAGAGGTTGTTACAAAAATGCCATCAAAATTCATATTTTTAAATCATTTTCAAACTGCATTAGACTGGCTCATGACATTGTGATTTGTTGGTATTTCCCACTAGTCTCAAAATAACCATTGCATTTGTTAATTTATGGCAACTAGATTAGAACAGTAGAAGATTTTTGCATGAAGGTATTCAACAGAGATAAAGTAAGTTTCCTTTACTTGAATGGTGAGAAACGAGTTTCAATTTACAAAAACTAGGGTAAACATTCAGTAATGTTGATACAACAATGATAACACAATAAAAAGGATCACCCTCAAAATTCATCATAAAAATTTTAAATTTTCAAAAATGAGTTCTTCAAAATCTTGAAGGTGACCCATCACTTGAAACTTTAGGAACATTTAGTATAGCAATGGAAGAACCTACATTAAAAAAATTAACCCAGCATCTAAAAAATTACAGGATATACAGCAGATTTCTTCATTTTTTGGAAATTTTTAATACATTTATGGCAATTTTTTCAGCAAAAAACCATTAGATAAACTTTAAAAAATTTCATTGTTAGATTAAGGGATTTTCTCAACAGAGCTAGTTTGGATATTTTTGTTCAAATTTAAGAAAACAAATTAAAACCTAAAGAAACTATATTTAAGGGTAGGAAACAATAACATGAGTAGGGTTAAAAATATACTGAATGGTAACATTTTATTTTTACCTATACAGAAATAAAGGAACAAAGTCATTTGACTTGGCGACACTTTTGGGTGTCTTATCATGGGGTACCCTTTGTAAACAGACTGACTGAATTTTTAATATGGGTAAAATGAAAGAGTTTTTCAAATTTCTCATTATAACTCATACTTTGAAAACTTGTAAGAGAACCATCCAGGATGGCTAGTATTTCTCTATAAAAGATTTCCCTGACTTCTCCAAGTTTTACAGACACTTTTTTTGTGTGCAAATTATTGCAAATCTGTTTTCAAGATAACTTGGGTACATTACTGTGTACATTGACAAGTATATAATTGGAAAATTATAAAATAATTATAATTATCAAAATTGCAACAATAATTATACAATAAGTGCAAATGAGCAAGTTTATTTACTTATGTTCTTTTATCACTTTACATATAAATTAAACATACATGTTTAATTCAGAAACTTTGAATGAAATAAATTATCAATAACGTAAAGTAATTGTTAAAACAGTCAAACAGCAAGAAGTATGTCTCCTTATCAATGTAAGGTCAATAAGCAAGATAGAAGACATATTGTCTCCAATATTTTTCATTTTTGGGAATCTTTTCCGAATAAACCATTGTCTGATACATTTCTACACATAAAATTTGGACAGGTATGTAATTTCTCAATTTTGAATTAATTTCAGTACATTGTATTAAAAATTGATATTTTTGGATTCTGAAAAATAATGACATGTACTAAACATGGGTTGTATTTAGATAAAAAAATTTAACACATTTCCCCCCCTGGTTTTGTACAAATTTTCCTGTCTTTCCCAGGTTTTCCAGACTGGCCACCCTGCCTTGATTTTAACACATTAACATTATGGGAAATGTCTTGTAAATACAAATTTATTATACAAATTATTTTATTGAAGAAAAAGTTGTTTTACAAACTAATCTTTTTCTTCTCAAATTTGTGTTGTTCGCTTCAGTAGCAGCACATTTTTGGGACGAAAAATATGAAATTGAGGAAAACGTGAGATGGGTGAAGAACATTTGTGGGCACTGTTGGTTTGGGAACAACTGTTCATTCAGGTATTTGAGAACAGATTGTTAAATTTCGAAGTTCTGTTTGAAAATAATTTTGTTTCAAAATTCATCTACCTTCTCGCCACCTGAGGACTGTTTGATAAGCAATCGGCAGAAACTGAGGATGGAAGAAACAGCTTCCAAACCTAGTTAGTTTTTAAAAAAGTAAGTGGAGTGAGTAGCTAATGAATTACTATAATAATTTATTCTGTTTTTTTAGTTTAAAGGTTTTTGTAATAGTTCAGAATATGTCTCTTAAAAATGTTGATTTCGTCAACAGTACAAATTACTCTACATAAATAATCTGAAGCTGTTTACTATAAATGTATATTAACACTTTGTTCACAACAAGGTAGCTACACAGCTCATGAGTAGGGGCTTGCAATTGCAAGAGTGAGGAAGGTTCTCCTTCACCTGTGGCCACAGTCCTCATTAGTCAAAGTGTGCTCCTGACAGTAGGTTGGTATTAATGACACTAAATGTGAACCAAATTCATAATATTATAGATATACACTCATTTAACATAAGGAGGGATTATTGAAGGAATAGAAAATTAACTTGGGATGTGTTAACATTTGTAAAAAAAATTAACTCTAAAAACTTAAAATTATAGTAGTCAGCATAGCTCAGTGGGTAGAGCGCTGAGTTGCTGACTAGATGGTCGGGATTTGATTTCCAGCGGATGAGGAGTTTTCCTAACACCTCAACATCCAAACTGACTAACAGGCCTACTCAGCCAGCTGTAAAACGAGTACCAGGTCTATCCTGGGGTCAAATCGACCAGAGAGATATGCTGGCAACGTCATCTCGAAGAGCTGAGGCCTAGTAATTATGGAAGACTATTATTATTATTAGGCCTAGTAATTATTAGGCTCTTTCGGGACCTGGTGTGGGACATTTGGACATAAAAATATAATAGAAGATTTTATCTACTTTGCTCTCCACATATTGTCGTCAAGAGTAGAACTGGCAAACTTTTGAATGTTTTCCTGTGGAGACCTCACTGGAAGTTGCCCAAGTACTTTATTGACAGAGTAAACTGAATAATTTTTTTTCAAGAACAGGACTAAAATAAATAGGTAAATTTTCTTTCTTATTTAACAGGAACAACACATAGGTATGTCAATAAATTACTAGTAATAGAAAGAAAGGTAAACATGAGCAGTTAAGAGAGGGTGAAGATGTTTTATCAAATTAAAGATATATTAATTGGCCAGATAAGAGGAAAAGTTAATTTGATGTAAATATTTGTTCAGTTCATTTGGCAGTGTTCCATCACTGTTTTCCCTGCACACACTATTTGGAGTAAGTTGGAGACCATTTAACAAGACAAGACGTTCCCCTCAATGTTAAAAGTTAAAAACAAATTATTTTATGTAGGAAAGGCAGTATTATAACAAAGTGCATCGTACCGTTCTTTTCATGAATTTGCACCAAGGACTTGAAGGATTGTTGAGCACGTGCCAAACTGTACTGGCTCTGAAATCAAAGAAGCATAAAAATCTTAATTTCTGGATAAATTATCAAAATTAGTATTAAAAAGTATCATAATGTCAGATTATAAAGAACTAAGTCACCATAGAACTCGATGAAATTACATTTTAAAATAATTTGAATAGATGAATAAATAACCACAAAGACAAAACTAAGGTGGAAATAAAAAATAAAACTATAAAGGTGACAGAAGATAAAAATAGCACCAAATAGTGTTAATAAAAAAATTATGTTTTGAAGTCCATTTGTTTAATCCATATCAGTGCTGCTAAAGAAACTTGAAAAAATCTTACTAGTAAGTCATTGCTTGTTCAAGGCTTTCTGTAACAATTTGAGTGTGTATTTGGAGGAACTACATTCTCACACAATCCAAAATGATGAGATTTCTGATACAAAAACACACACCTACTGTCCTATTCTATTTTCTTTCAAATTTAATATCTGATTGTAATATAGATTTGTAAAAGATGCAATATGTCAATTATCAAGTTTTCAGCAGAATAACAAGCAAAGTTTCTCAAATTTGCAAGGTCACTGAATGCCACCATATCCAGATTTTGTCCGAGATACTTTCTTTCTTTTACCTAAAAGTGGTTCATTATTATGGATGTCAAGATAGAACTATTTTCCAACACATGAGGCAGAAAGTTGACAAGAACTTGTTTAGTTTGAAGAAGTTATTTTATTAGATTATTTTTGAAGCCAACTTCAACATAAATAAAATAATAATATTCAGCATAACTATAAGAAGTCTATCAGAACTTTAAACTACAGCACCTCACATCAAAGAAACAAAACCAGGAAAATTGTATCTTCTTAAGGGGAGAAGGTGAAGGCAATGTATTAAAAGGAACTAAACATGCAACATGAAAAGGGAAAAAAATTGCAACATGAGTCTAGCAGGAGGAGGGAGGGGTGATAGATTTGTGGTAGCCTTTAGATACAGAAACATAGATAAAAACAATAAGAAGAATAATGACCACTGAGGCTGCCCAAAAATTTGGTGACCCACTTCGAAGGGAACATTGTACAAGGGATCATATGACATACAATGATGACATCCACATGAATAATAAATTATATAACCTCTGAACTTGCATTAAATATAGAAGTCTCAGAGCCAGATTATAGTAACTCATTTATTCTACATAGAAAGCTCCAGGTGCATCTCAGGATACTAGCAGAGAGAATCTGTTTTAATGCAGATTCAGTTGGTGTTTAAAAAAAATTAGAAATCGCTGTTATCTGCAGCTTGTGAGGTAACGTGCCTTGTCACGCACCTTGGCAGCCCCAAACTGTATGCGTGCCTTGCCCTTGACAAGTGTGGCTGCTATCTGCATAATAACCGCTTCTACTGTATAAGCAGAACTCCAGCCTTGCTTTGTCAAGAGCTCCATACAGATGGCTCCTCCAACCAAAACATAGCCACCTGATATAATAGGGTGAACCACACGCACAAATGGAGGCTCAAAAGGATATGTTTCCTAAACGAGGAAAAGAAAATAGTTGTACTCTTTGAAATCAAAATTTTACTAACGTATAAAATCCATTCTATAGGCCAAAGATATAATTTTCACCTTGAAAGTCATGTTGAGAAGAATGCTGTCTTTGCCTTCCTTCTCTTTGAGAAGTACAAGGTCGTTATGTAATGGAGAATCAGGATCAACACTCATTAAGCGAATATTCCATTCATATAAACTATCGTTCACAAGTTCAATGCTGTACATTCCTAAGGGAAAGAATCAAAGCAATAATTCGCTGAACACTAGATTATGAATCCTCTGATGCAGAAATATTTGAACAAACACACCTTTCTTGAAACTATCAGACCTATAAATATCTCTCAATTCTTTCATTAAACGATCCGTGGCTTGAACAGAACCAGAAACAGACCCCTTCAAATAATCTTGCCGTTGATTTTGACGAAGTCGTTCCAGCGTAGCAAGGTGTTCTGTGTCCATTTCATCTGTCTATAAGTATACAAAAATATGTAGTTAAATCAACACATATGAAAAAGAATTATTATAGATAATTTTAAAAGAAAAGAGTTTGGAAATAAATAATACAAATACTTTTCTCTGCAAATCATACATTACCTTTTTCAATTATATTTTTTAATGCATGCAATAAATTATCAAATAACTACAAAAATGTTCAAGTAAAAAATATAATGACTCCTAGAAAACAAGATTCCAGGCACATAGTTGACAAGTACTATGAAAAAGTTGCATACAAAGAACACTTGCAAATAAAGAAGACTTAAGATTGAAAATTGGCCAACAGTAGCTATTACATTAGAATTACCTTATTTTTGGCAACATTTTCTCCTTCATCCATTTCAAGGTGCAGATCCTCCTCACCTTCTTCTTCCTCTTCATCATCATCATCATCCATATCTCTATCATCTTCCAGGCGTTCTGGTAAGCGGTAACAACTAGGTGGACTGGGTAGGGTCAGCAAAGCAATGTCATCTGGTTCTGGGATACAATGGAGCCGACATAATTCCCGTAATAGGATGCTTACCTGGTTTAACACCTAGCAAAACAAAATCGAAAAGAAAAATGTCAGAAGATAACAACATTCTCATCAATTTATGAGTTATAATTTTACGTGAAACTAGTTAAGAAGGAGAAGTAAATAGTTTAAAACTTTGGAATGGAAGTGACTGACACATATTTAACACACACATGGATGATGGTTCACTTCAGTTCATTTGAAATTTTAATGAGAAAGTTAATAAATCCTTCATTAGCTACAATCCCCCAGAAAAAGAAAACATTCCAAATGTAAACAAATCTTTGAGTTAACATGGTATTTTGTTTTCTCAATGCTTCTCAGCACTCCAAAACCACTATTAATTTTAAAAAAACATTCTTTCAAAACATAACTTCCAACAACTTGTATTTTCTCGATATATTTTTTTGACAATATTTTCTCAAGAAAAACACATCCATGTAGCTCAGCTTGCCTTACAAAGAGTACAATTGCAGGCAAATTAAAATAAATTCATTGAATAAAAACTTATTGTAATATAAATGCAACATCAATTAGTATTTCCTGTCTCATTACTAATATAATATCCACTCCGTAGTGGAAATTCCTCAACTTGGCGACCAAAGTCTCGAAGAATAAAAATGCACAGAATACCTTGAGTATTTTCATGTAAAATGTGTTTTACCCTAAGAAATATAAAGGTATTTCTATTACTACCTAATAACAAACTTTTCAGAAAGATTATTTGCATTGTTTTGTAACAAATTATAAAATACAATATATTTACAATTTACTGACAATCTATGATAAAGTCGGCTGTTTGATTGCTTGTTAGGTGATATGGTTCAGGTGGTGTTAGTAATATTTAAACTCTTTACTTGAAACTTCAAAATCATTAATTTACACAATGAAAAAGAAATAAAATCAAAAGTATTTCAACACTTATTACACAAATCAATTAATTTCTCGTGATTCTTTGATTAAGTATAACCATATACAAGAAATAAACTGGGAATTAATTCAAAATGACAAATTTTTGTATTTACTAACTCCTCAACATAATGCCCTCTACCACTACCACAATTGCCAGAAATGTAACAAAATTAGTAAAACATGTGTTCATCAATCACAAATATCAATAACTAGAAATTGCTTTCATTGACCAATAAAGATTGTGATGTACAATTTTCATTACAAATAAAAATATTCTTATACATATTTAATACCATTCATATCCTAATGTCAAAACACTGCCAATATACTTATTTTTAAGAGTTACATTTGTTAGAGAAAACCCATTTCAATCTAAATGTAAATACAGACATTCATAAATGTCAAAACTTGTCTACATAAAAATGTTTTATAAAAAAAAACAGTAAACAAAATTCTAAATCACACAGGATTTCAATGATAAATCTTTACAATGGTAAGTTAGTATAATAATTTCTTAGTGCATACAGAAGTACGAAGTTTCAACCATTGAATAATATCGGATGAGTAACAAAGAAAACTAACATGAAGGTTAGCAAAAAAACTAGTAACCTGCGAATTCCATTAAAAGGAATGAAATTCATTCTTTTGATACAAACTTACATGATTATCTCTTCCTGATGTATTACTGAGAATCTGAACAGCATTGGTTACGCTAGTTTCTTCAGATTCTGCAAACCACACAGGTGGAGTTGATGGGTAAGTTTCCTGTAACAAAATAAGAAGCAACTAGAGTCCAATCTGTGACTTGAACGATCACTACAAACGGACAAAAACATAAGCAAGTGTTCCAATAAAAGGAAAATAACTAGGTGTTAAATTCTGACACAGTTCTGGACTTCTGAACGATCTCTTTGTTCCGAAACGGATGGCACAACAATGCTCGTTATCAGCAAGGTCCTTATACTCGATCACCACGATTTAGAGATGCAATAATGATATAATATCAAACATTCAATATAACTCACAGTAATGTTCGCATGAATTTCGTATTTCTTCCCATTTTTGCCTACGAATCTGCAGTTAAGCTCATCAACACTTGCTGACACTATCTGAAATCTCTCGTGGTTTTTAGGAAACACTGTCTCTAAAGTCTTAATTTCTTGTTTTAATGTAACAAGGCAAGCCATTTGTACTTTGCCCGCATAAATACTGCCACTCCTCGGAAGATAATATTTTCAGCCACAAAATACAATTAAAAGACACTGTTCACTCCCATAGAAAATGGCGACTACAACTTGTTCGGCATCTATCGGCAATTTCCGTATTCGTGATCGTTCACATGTCGCCGTTCAGCGCTCCTGCAGCTGAGATGCGGAGCCGCGAACACCAAAGCTTCTTGCCTGAGAGCGTGAATTACAGCTGGTCGAATTCAATTTAGCCATCCCAATATGGAGCAAAATAAATCACAACTTCTGAAATACTACTAACAAAATGGAAAGATCAATAATTGTATTAATGATTCTGCTTTCTTGATTCTTTTTTTATAAAAGAAAAGGGCTCTGGTAAGGACAATTCACTGTCTTGTAAATCCATTTTGTCGCTTCTTTTAAGTCCGCGGTTTTTTCAGAACTAATGTCCAAGATGTTCCAGAGCCAAGTTTTACTTCCATCATGTGTGGAGATTTAGTTATTGATGATTTCACTGTATTTATCCATGATTTGAAAGAGAAAAACTTTGTTGCCATGGTAACCATGAAACAGTTGGATACTTACTTTCTTTAGGATGACAACATTACTCTTTTTCGGTGGAGGAATATTTTGTTATTAAACATTATTTGTGTATTTTATGTTTCATTGTAAAGCAATGTTTTGAATGAGTTGTGTTGAGTGGTTTCTGATAAGTTGTTTCAACGATATATTATTAGGAATAATTCAAGTTGCACTCAAAATGAGTTCGGAAATGAGTTATTCAAGTATCAAAATCTCTCATCAAATAAGAGATTTTGTAAGTATGGGGACTGATAACTTGGAAATTATTTTGCTTTTCTTCCTTTCACACAATATACAGTGTAATAATTTTAATTGAATTATTTTGTATTTTACTTTGTAATATGTATTGCAGTATTTTGCACAAATTATGCAAATTAATTTTATTTGATGTTACACAGAAATATTCATCACATCTCAAAATATAAAAAGAGAGTTATTTAAATATATTCTTAATATTAAATGGAATCTAAGAAATTACCAAGTTTAGAATTGATGGAATTTACATTATAATATTTGTTTCGCGTGTAGTTACTAGTTGCCAAACATTCTAAAATCTTGTAAATCATTTTCTTTTCAGGATGAAAGAAATAATACAGAAAAGAAAAGATTCATTTTATGTTTAATTTCCAGCTATCTCAAAGATGAAGGGTTGGTAATTTTTTAATTATTTAAGGATATTTACAGAAAAATATGTTCATTGCCAAATTTATTTTGTAGGTATATAGAGACAGCACACAGCTTGAGCTCAGAAGCAAGCATTATTAATCAGTATGAAGTGTGTGACAACATAGATCTTTTAACTATAGTGAGAGAATTTGAAAACTATTACTATGTTCGCTTCCAAAAATATCCTAAACTATGTCGGAAAATTGAATTTCCTACTAAAGACAAGGATATGAATTCTATTCCAAAGAGGAAAATGTATAAAAAACCAATTTTGAAAGTTCCTAACAGTGGTGAAGCTGTCATAAATAATACTTCAAAAGGACCTTCAGGAAATGGATCTCAAAATAATGATTCAGGGGAGGAAAAAAAAGTGATGGATTTAGGATCAGAACTCACAATCTTCCCTCTTGGTTCAAATAACAAAGGAAAAACACCTAATTCACAATGTAATGAACAGGCTGATAAACCGTTAAAACCCTTGGGAGGTTTCATAGGATTTTCTTCTGAGTGGAAGGAGTTTGCAGAGTGTATATCAAAGGTTTAAGAAATAAATTATAATTTGTTTGAAATAAAAATTAACAGTCAAATAATTTATTTTTATTTTTGTTTAAAATAAAGGAAATATGTGTGAAAAATCCCAATGTGCAATGGGATGATGTCATTGGGCTGGATGAAGCTAAGAAACTTCTAAAAGAAGCAGTAGTATATCCTATTAGTTATCCTGAGTTATTTTCTGGAATTTTAGCACCATGGAAAGGTTTATTGCTATATGGGCCACCTGGAACAGGTTAATTACTACTGCAAGATATGTATTTCAATTGTAAGTAGAGTATTTCTACACTTCTTTGGTAATACACTTGCATTCATTTCAACAGGAAAAACACTGCTAGCTAAAGCGGTAGCAACAAAATGTAAAACTACTTTTTTCAATATATCTGCCAGTTCTATTGTAAGCAAGTGGAGGGGAGACTCAGAGAAATTAGTTCGAGTTTGTATACATTTGACAATATTCTTCATTGATAGTACAAATTTAAGTTTTAAATTGTTATCTGTGTGTTTGCTATTTTTAATTTTAACATTTTAAAACTTAGAGGTAACCTTGAAATTATTAAATTATTTATATGAATATTTTATTTTAATTATGGGGAATCCTAATTGACTTCAGGATGAATATATAGAGATACATCTATTTGCAGGTATTATTTGATCTTGCACGATATCAGGCTCCTTCAACTATCTTCCTTGATGAAATTGATGCCATTGCATCTCACCGTGATGTATCAGGTGAACATGAAGGATCTAAAAGACTTAAAGCAGAACTCCTTGTTCAACTGGACGGACTTATATACAGTAACGATAATGTTTTTCTCCTTGCTGCATCAAATCTCCCATGGTAAGTTGCATATTCCTTTTTCAGTAATGGTTCTTATTACAACTCAAAAGAAAAAAAACAAAACAAGGAAACTCTTTATATGGAAAAGAATTTATCATCATTTTTTCATTTGCTAAATGGTCAATGAAATGACTTCAAAAGGGAAGTAATGCAAGTTTTATAAGTTATTATTAAGATGTTCTTGATTCACTGTAAGTTAGTATGGCTCAGTGGGTAGAGCACAGAGCTGCTTGCTGTATGGCCAGGCTTCGATCCCTGGTGGGGTGTGGGATTTTTCACCTCTCCTCAATGTCCATTCTGATTCCCAGGCCTACATACTACTCAGCCTGCTGTAAAATACATAATAAGCAGCAGGTCTATCAGGGTCAAACCAGCATGGTCACATCTCCTCCTCCTCCTTGCGTCAAGGTATAGTTGTTGTGGAGATCAAGCCTCCGTCAACGTCATGCAAGAGGACCTGTTGTAAGACAGTTTCACTTGACTTGACTTGATACACTACTATCCATGGTGCATAACAACTTTCTCAGAATTTTATCTAGTCTTCCACCCCTAATTAGGAGTCATCACTCCGCAAATTACATCTATTTGTTATCCAGGAGACGCTTGTTATGATCAATGTAAGTTAACTTATGCTACATGGAATGACTCATTACACATTCTATTTGTTGCATTTATATTGTTAAGTGTTTGGGCTAAATTTCTTATTCTGTAATGGTATGTAATTGCAAAAATGGCATTAGTATACCAATGACTTGTTGAATGAAAGAATTGCTCTTATCAAGAGTTACACTAATCATAATAACAACTTCTAAAACTTGTATTATTTCCTCCTGGAAGTTATATAATGCTTCCCCTTTGCCACAATAATATTTTTTGTATAAATTGTAATGACATACCTTATATACAGTATTATTAATTTATCATTTCTACTAGCTTTTATTTAACTTGCAAGGTTTACATGTTGTCCTTGTGTTTCAAGATTTGTGATTGATTTTTCCGAACAAGCTGAAAGTTTACAGATATATGTGTGGGTTGTATAACCATTGTTGATTAAGGGGCCATTATACAAATCTACCCCTAAGGGGGTAAAATGGGGATATATATTGTATGTATTGTTCTTATATTGCACCATAATCTCGGAAACCTGGAGCAATTTAAATTAAACTTGGTTCACAGATGACTGACAACAAGCACTGTGGGGATTAGACAACCTTGGCATCCCTAGGGATGGGGAGGGTAAATAAGGGGTGACATGTAAAAATAATGGGAAAGAATGATATGAAATTGGAAAACATAGTTTTTGACATCACTGAGATGAGTCAGGACATCTCCAATACTCCGTAAGTTCATAATCAGTCCACAAGGGTGATAATATTCCCAGAATAAGGAATGGGAATGTGGTAGCAGGTAAAAATAATCAAAAGGGTCCAATATTGGTGTTGAATACATCATTCTGCTGAAGAGAAAAGTGACACCTTCAATGTCACTTCATCCCTCATCACCCTCTATGGGGTGATAAGGGCTGAAATACCTTATAATACCTGATAAGGGCTATAAATACCCTTTGGGTGAGAAGGGGATGAAATGAAAAAAAAGTGAGACCGACTGATATTAGTGTAACGATTACAGTTTTTTGGGCCTCTGAAACTAGTTGTGATATTCCCAATCATACCTGAGTCCACAATCAGCCCCTTTACACCCCAAAAACCTCATGGAAAGGGAATGCCATGTGAAAATGATCGAATGTGACATCAGTTATGAGTCCACAGTTTTCAGAATCACTGAGCTGATTGTGACATCCTGATATTGTGTGAGTCTAAATTCAGTCCCCATGGGTAATACTAACACCCCTTGAGTAAAGGATGGGAATGAGAAGACCAGGAGAAATTATTGAATATGACAATAATTGGTATTGAATATGACAATAATTGGTATTGAATAAATCATTTTTGGGGCCTCTGAAATAAATAGTGTTATCCTCAATGCTGCTCAAGTCCACAATCTACACCCATACACTCTGACTACTCCTAAGAAAGGGGAGGTCATGTAAAACTTATTGAAAATGATAGATATTCATGTTGATACCATTGTTCTCTGGGTCACTAAAATACATAATGACAAACTTGATTCTACTTAAATCCATTTTCAGCCACATAGACCCCAGCACCTCTATGGAAGGGGGGTAACATATAAGAATGATTGAAATTGACATACCTGAAACAAATTCACTGTTTTCAGTGTCACTGAGATGAATGGTGTTACCTCTGATATCATTCAAGCCAAACTTCAGCACCGATGAATGAAAAGGGAGGCAAAATGTTTGAATGAGAATGAACGAAAAAATAATTGAAAAACTGATTTGCATGATATCTATAGTTGTCAGGGTGTCTGAGATGTATTATTATACTACCAATCTTTTTAATGCAGACCACATTAAAGCATGGTACTCTTATAGCTGGCTGGCGAAGATTTGCTCCTGGATCTGAAACTAAAAGTGTTATATACAATCAAATTTTGTATTAAATTTGTATTAATCTGAATTTGTACAGGTAAATTGTTACACAATTAAGATATGTATGGAGATAGATTTTATCTGAGTAAATGAAAATTAATATAAGAAAATACTCCAGCAACACCGGATAATCAGTTAGTCGTTTTCATAAGTTTACGTTGCATCNTGTATAAGAGACAGCCATCAGGATGAGATGCATTGTACATCGAAGTATAACACCATTTTAGTTTTCGACCCTTGATATAAAGGAGATTCTTGAGGAAAGGTCAAACATTAAATCTGTGTGAAAAAATTCTTAAATTTGAAAATGTGATTTAATTTAAGAAGTTTGGCCTTTCCTCAAGAACCTCCTTTCTATAATCGAAGTATAACGGTTTGCATCGCACGAAACCGAAGGCTACGTATCAGTTAAAGGAATCGTGTCACTTCAGGCTAATTAACACGCCTGTAAACTATTCATCCAAATTGTACGAATTAAAGACAGTTTTCCTGTTTCTTAAATGCACAAAACAAAGTACCCGTATCAGAAACGAGAGTCTGATGATGGATGTGTGAGGAATGCACTTAAACTTCCTATTCGAACTTCCGGTAAATGTAAAAATGTACAGGTATCGCATGCGCAATATTTATGGGCTCTAATGACCTCGATGTTGACGAGCCCTAAAGCCCCACAAAAAAAAAAGTTGTCAAAAATATCGCGTATCGCTTGCTTGTGAACATAGAAATCGCACCGCTTTAATTTAGAGAATTTGTAATTTTTTTAAATTTGTGTGTGTGGAATAAAATATCGTAGTTAAATTGTGAATAGTTTCAGGGTCTGGCCGTGATACTGAAATATTATAATTTGGTTATGTCCAACCTTAATGAAGAACACTGGAAGATTGAGCGTCAAGTCAAATCGTGACATTACAGTACATAATAGCCTTTTTTCATCAATATACTGTGGTACGTGTAACAATGTATGAGGGGCGTTCAATAAGTAGCAACACATTTTATTTCTTGGCTAATTTTGGATCAAAAATATGGAATTTTGACATCTTAAACATTCTGGCGTCAACTCATCTATTACCATCAACTTCCGATAGACAGCGAATACTAGTACTTATAGTGCTTTAACCGCCGGTAAAGCACTGCAAGTACTCGTATTCGCAAGCGCTATATTGGATCTAACACGGTGTCATAAAATGAGGCATAGCAATTGTAAGCACATGAAACGNTTTTTTTTTTTTTGGGGGGGGGGGGCTTTAGGGTTTGTCAAGGTCATTAGGGCCCTTGACAAGTTATTGAAGAGGAAAAAATATTGTAATTAAATTGTGAGTAGTTTGTGTGTCTGATCGTGATACGAAAAAATGACAATTTGATTTTTATTAGTTCTTATAGTCGCGTGTATGTGTCAAATATTAACCATATTCTTTAACAAATGTAATAAAATTTATCAAATTCTTTAACAAATTTAATTCAGTATATGAGACAAATTTTATATCATTATTATACTGTATTATTGTATAAAACTACGTATTATTTTGTCAATTTATATTATACGTTTTTATTGTTACATTGTTATAGGTTGTACATTTATCCTTTTCAGCAGAACCTCTACATGTTACAAACATGAATTGGTAGTCAGAAAATTTAGCAAAATAATGTTTGTTTTACAACTAATCCGAAAATAAAGTTATGAATGCACCATAATGAATATTTATTTGTAGACACTAATGTTAACAACGTCACATACACTAATTTTTAATACTGCACTTCATTAAGAATAAAATATTTTTTCAAAGCGTTATGCTTTATGAAGGGTGCCAGCTTTATTAGATCCGATATGGCGCAGGTGAATACTTGTAGTTACAGAGCCTTAACCGCCGGGCAAGGTGGCTGACACTTGGTGGCAAATAATAATAATAATAATAATAATAATAATAGACTTTGTGTCTCAGCTCCCGTTCATTGTGGCCCATTTTTGTTTGGTCGCGACCCTTTGGGCGGAACCACATTCGCAATTTCGACGTTCCTTCTTCCACTGTCATCTGGTAGTGGAAGCCGGAACTCTGCTTGGGTGCATTTTTCGCTGAAAATTAATTTTGCTGAGCATCCAAAGATGCTCAAGGGATCTTTTACAATCAGCACAATCATACTACATGCTGTGTGTGGATTTTCACACCCGAATAATCCGTCGACCTCAAACTGGTTTGAACCCACGTGGCGAAGAACCAAACTTTTTTTTGGTGGGGGCTCAAAATTATCTGGATAAATTCTCAAAATTAAAGCTGCGCGATTCCTATGCTTACAATTGCTATGCCATATTTAATGACATTATGTTACATCCGAACTGGCGCATGCGAATACCTGTACTTACAAGTTGATCTACAATGGACGTAAACATTACGTAAGGAGTACGTAAGGTGACGCACTTCCGGCTCTATGATGAAAGGAACGCAACAAGCCAAGATGGACCAAATACAACGAAACGTAAATAAGCTGCTACTAATTCAGCGTGTTATGCTACGTTTATTTGTGTTTTGTCGCATGTTTCCTGAAGCGTGATTGAGGTTAAGTTGTTCTCTGTGTATTTCTTTAGCTATTTCTTTCAATCTTATTACTTCATATTGTGTGCTGTAAGAATAATTGTGATTTATTAAAAAAGAGATTACTGCAAACTCTCGCTAAGCCATAACTTCCTAGATTAATTACAGAAGAATATTTTTTGCCATAATATCGTACCAACTCACAATCATATTACGCATACATGCTCTGATGAAATTTACTTCAGTTAATTATCCATTGATTTTGTGTGAATAAATTTTTATATATACTACTATTGTAGGAGTCTGTATTTTATGTAGTTCAAATTTATAAGGTGCTAAATGAGAGGTAGGTTACTTGGCATTGTTTTGGTAATTTCTAGCAAGACACCGCTTTCATTCGTACAGTTCTGATTGGCCGTCTCTAAGTTCATTGTAGTCACTCGAGCTCTGCCAGCCGTGAATCGGATCTACAATGCGGATGCTTACGGACTCCTTAGGGCTTGTTCAGACACGGCGGAATCCGCGCAGATGCAAACCGCGTGGTTCCAATCCGCGAGGATTGAAAGTGTTCAGACACGCGCGGTTAGTGTGAGGAGAGGGAGTGTGACAGTGGCTTCAGTTCAATAATAAAGTAATGGAAGTCGAAGAAGCAATATGTGTGTACTTGCTCCTAAAAAAAAGAAAACGAAAGTATTGGGTTCATCCAATTTTGCGTGATCGTCTCACCCATGGTCAGTTTACGACTTTATACCCAAAGTTGAGGAATTATGAGCCCAAATTTCCACTAGCTCCTGCCAAGCTCCGTTCTTAACAATTTTATTCGAATATTCTGCGCACTGGATGTCCCACAAAGCTGGTCGTTTTTCCACTTCATCTATGAAAAGTTCGGTGTCGAAGCGATCCATTGTGACACGTGCGATACGCGCGGATGACACGGAGCAACTGAACGCACCGAAGGCGCGTCATAGTAACACAACCGCGCGGCATCCGCGCGAATTCATATTCCGGCGGTCGAGTGGCGGCTACCGCGCGGTGTTATGTGAACGTTCTAGTACGATACCATATTATATAGGACCGCGTGGTCGCTCCGCACGGTTTAGATTCGCGCGGATTCCGCAATGTCTGAACTAGCTCTTACGTTACGCCCATTGTAGATCAACCTTAATGAGGCATTGCTCAGCTCAAGTAAAAGTCGAGGTGAATGTATGTTCTGGTTTCCCAGAAATTCAATTGTGCGAAATTTAAGGAGAAGTGAATGTAAGATAAACAAACTAGTTACTGAGCACATGAACTTTCTTAATAATTTCGAAAAACTCCGAGATCTTATATCCCAACCCTTGACACCGCTGATTCCTCTATCATAGGACGGATGTTTTCGTCAAAGATTTGGAATACGCCCAAGAGAATTAAAATCGCTGTACTTTCCAAAACTTTCCGTCAATATACTTCGGACGCTGGAAATTCACCGTTTCTCACGGCAGATGACGGCAAACTGACTGACGTAGGAAAGCTGTCTGAGACCAGAAACTTTTTTCAAAACAAGCTTTTATATATAAAAAAGTACTGTACTAAAAAGTGAAATATAATGTTCAGTAAAATTGAAAATCAAAAAACGATAACTTCAAAAACGTCCCTTCCTTGTAACTCGCCGTAAGTACATTTACTTATAGTAAAAGTCATCATACTTTGCTTCGAGAAATTCAACATAAGAAAAAAACATAAATGCATTGTGTTCATTAGTTTATTTTGTATTAGTCGCAGTAAATTACTTTATTGTCCTCAATGTAGTCATACACAGTTTGTAACAGCTCTCTTAACCGTAAATTATTTATATATATATCAAACCTCGGACAACAATCAATTCACTTACTCTTGTGGCGCTTTTCCTTATGCAGTATGCATTGCTCTTAAGTATTCAAATCCTGAACACAAATCTCTGGTTATAAAAATATTAATTTTTTCCTCATATTTTCTACTTTTGAAGTTTTATGTTATTTTTTGCACTTTACTCCCTCCTCTGACCCCTCTCTTATTGGCAAGTAATTAGATGTACTAAAAATTATTTAGATTTACATTTATTTTTAATCTAACGAAATCAATGGATATTTGATCAGTGGGTCGTAAATATACGTACGTGTTGAGAGTCTGTTTCTTACCTATACCATACATATTGTTGTCGCAGCAAGTCTCCTATTTCCAATATGCCTGTGGTTGTAAAAAAAAAGGCCGCTCGACAATGAGCAAGTGAAAGGCAAACGTTTGATCCGTTATTTTCATTGTCACAGACTTTGTTATGTATAGATTTTCTGAGACTAAAGTTTGGTGTTTAGTTCAGTGTTCGTCGTTTCATTCAGCAATGTCTAAAATAAAGCCATCAAAATCTTGTCATTTAAGATAAATTGTATCGAAATTTGATGTTTTCTCCACGGACGGTGAAGTGTTATTTTGTAAGAAGTGCGAAACAAAGGTATCAGCCGAAAGAAAATTCACTGTTCGGCAACATGTGGGTCGCGATAAGCATTTACGGGCAGTGCAACTCCCAAGTAAGAAGAATCCACGCAACTTTTATTGTAACAAAATGTATCCATGAAGGAGAATAAAGCGTCAGATTTTTACAGAGACTTTTCTGAAGCTTTAGTTTCTGCAGTCATCCCATTTTGAACATTGAACAATAGTAATTTGAAGAGTTTTCTGGAACTACATTTTGGACGTCCTATTCCAGACGAATCAACTCTTCGAAAGAACTATCTGTCACAATGTTACGACAACACCATTAACAAGCTAAAAGGAGATGGAAAGAAGATTTTCGTATCCATTGACGAAATGACTGATGTTGAACATCGCTACGTGGTTAACATGATCATTGCTATATTGGAGATCGACGGACGAGGTAAAGTGCTTCTGCTTACAAGTGAGGTATTAGAAACTGCTAATCACTCCACAATTTGTAGATTCTTTGAAAAATGTATGTTATTGTTGTGGTCTGAGGGTACCGGAAATGATGACGTCTTGCTTTTTGTGACTGACGCAGCGCCATACATTGTGAAAGCAGGAAAGTAAATACCAACTTTTTACCCAAGAATGTTACAAATGGCTTGCTTAGCACACGCTATGCATAGGGTAGCAGAGGAATTTAGAGCACATTTTTCTCAAGTGGATTGTTTAGTGTCAAAGACGAAGAGAATTTTGATCAACGCTCCCTCTCGTAAATTTCTCTTCAAGTCCTTGGCTCCTGGTATTCCATTCCCACCAGAACCTGTCATCACCTGATGGGGCACCTGGATAGATTCAGTAATATATTACTGCGATCATTTGTAGATGGTGAAACGTGTTATCGAAAGACTGAATACTGACAATGCTATTGCAATTGATACGGGTAAAACACTATTTTCAAACTGAAATTGAAGGTCAGTTAGCCTTCATACAGGCCAATTTCGGTTGCTCAACGCAAGGAATCACAGTGTTAAGGAGAAAGGTGCAAGTCTGGAAAGTTCTATAATTGTAGTTAACAGAATCGTATCTGATTTGAAAAGTGTAGAGGGAGAAGTTGGAAGAAGGGTATCTCAGAAAGTGCAAAATGTTTTTGATAAAAACTCAGGATACAAAACGTTGTGTCGCAATTCTCAAATGCTAACCGGTGAAACATTTGATACTTCCTGCATTGAAGATCTCACTGCCACTGATTTAGCGTATTTCAAGTACGCTCCAGTTGTATCAGCAGATGTGGGAAGGAGTTTCTCACAGTACAAAAATGTGCTTTCCGACAACAGGCGTTCCCTAACTTTCGAGAACCTGCGCATTCTACGGCAATAATTTTGAATGAGGTAGATTTTTTTATACATTCATCTTCCTAGACCATACAAATTTGCAAGTTTAAATTAATATTAATTTTTAATTTCATTTCTAACGTTACAGAAGCAAGTATTGTGATACTCTGAGATTAAGAAAAAAATTGTCATTTTTTAGATATTTTAGGTCATCAAAATCCGGGTCCTGATTATCACTTGTGAGCTCAGCTGGCGACAGGTCGGTTAGGAAGCAGCGGAGATCTCCAGGAGATAGGATGATTTTTTTTCGTTACGGAATCGATGGTCGCGCTTATGTACATTCAATTTGGCTATAGGCTAATCACTATGCGAGGTCAAGAACTCCAGGAGACTAGACTAGTACTTCATTTCTTCTGGAATTTAAGACAGTCCCGAAAAGGCCGCTAATTCGCGAAGAGGCGTAGAGTATGGTGGAAATGAAGCTGGGAGATAGATTGGGTGGTTGGACATTGGCACTGAAGCAAGTGTAGTGGGTGCCTGATAACAGTCATAACGTAATATGTGTACGCCGCGTAAAGTGTGTAAAAGACTGGTTAGTTTTATGCCGAAGGTAAGAGCAAATACAGCAAGAGGTTTTCCGTGCCGAGACAGTTGTGGATGACCTACACGTAGCCTACATGGATGGGTATGAGCTGAGAAAGCCTCCAGGAAGCTTCCCAACATGCAAAGTTGCGTCTGTCCATGAGGGGTTTAATACACTGAAGTAAAGCCTGACTGTGAGACACCCATCGTTGAGAGCGTTTTGCTCACGAAAACAACCTTGTTACATAGACATTTCTAAAAGGATATTGTCCAGACAGTTGTGGGAGAAGCTGAAAGTCTTTTCCTGATAGAAGAGTTCTGGTGAAGTGTGGACTCTGTTTAGTCAGGGTTAAATAATGAAAGCTTATGAATCTGGCAATGGTAGAGTAATTGTTAATTATCATTTTAAATGTTATTGAAAGAGGGTGGATTGTTTTTATACATTGCATTTTTTAAATGACGGATTCTGATTTACAAGTGGGAGTGTCAGATAGACTATACTAGCAAATATTGTCTAAGTCAAAATGTAAGCTAATTCATTTACATCTTGCGAAACATTATTTATGGCGAATGGTCGGAGCGTGTTTTTAAATGTAAGTAGCAACTACGTTTCTCTTGTTTATGCCTAATTATATGATGACTATTGAAACATACTGGAGCTCTTACCGAATATTTGAAACGTTAACGATTTTATGAAATTACTAGCTGAGTACCCGCGGCTTTGCTCAATTCTTTTTATCCATAAACCCATGTCCACCCGCCCAAGGGGTGCTAGTGGTGTGTTAGTTTCATGAGGGTTGAGTTCAGAATTACACAATATCTGCATTTCAGTGATGTCGAAAATTATGGACTCGTCACTGGTATGTCATGTTCGATATTTTTTTCATGGATTCTCCTTCCCTAGGGGTGCTGGAGTGTATACGGGCCGATTGTGAACTTTGACGTCTTCGAGGATGTCACTACTAATTTCAGCGACCCCGAAAACTACGTTCTCAACACTAATATCGGTCACTTTCGATTATTTTAACATTTCACTCCTCAGCCCCAACGCAAAAGGTGTTTATTCCTTATAGGGGTGATCATGTACTCATATGACCATGAGGGTGTCACTTCAGCGTTCCCAAAAGTTAATTGTTCAATTCTAATATCGGTCGTTTTTTAATTATGTTTACCTGTCCTTCATTCTCACCCCTACCCCCCAGGAGTTTTAAGGGTACATTACCTCCAATGTGGACTGATTGTTAACTTACAAAGCACCGAGGGCGCTCTAATCCATCTCAACGGAACCGAAAATTATGGTTTCGAATCTGATTTCGAATTATTCCATTACTTTTACATGTCATCCCCCTCTCACCTCTTCCCTAGAGGTGCAAGGGATGTCTTACTCCCATAGTGCTTGCATAGTGTATAAAGTTTGGTTGAAATTGCTCCAGGCACTCTTAAGAGTTATTGTGGGATACATACCTACAATATTCCAACCCCTATTTCACCCCGTTAATTCTTCTTTTGAACTCATGATGTTGCAGAAATTATTTGGGAAGATGATTTTTCCGGTTTCTGAATTTGTGGGTGCAGTGCCGTTACCAACCTCGGGTAATTGTCTTGAAAATATGTCAGATATTGCAACTACATACGTCTTCGCTGTTGATTTAATTGTTCTTGGCATTGTTGAGACGATTGTGCTGCTCTTCTTCTTCTCGATTCAACTCGTAAGGTTTCAAGTCTTTCTTCTTGCCAATTCTTCTGCTCGCCTGTGAGAAATTCTGACTCTAACACGTTCATTTTCGTCTAAACGTTCATCACCAATGCGGTTTGATCTCATTTGACGTATTATGATTGCTTGTCGAGAACTGCGGCCTATGTTCGAACGTGAGCGAGGTATTACATGTGATTAAATAATGTGGAACTACGATACCGTGTTACAATGTGATCTTAAGTTAACGGCATTGTTAGTTTAAAAATCTCATCAACTCTAATGCACCTCTAGGAGTAAAATTCATTTTTTACTAAACACATGTGTGGTAGCTATATAATAAGCATAAGAAAACCCTGTCGTATTCGAAGGTAACTTGTGTAAAAATTTCAAGTCAATCGACCGACTACTTTCCGAGTTTTGCGAACACAAACATACGCAGGCTGAATTTTTATATATAAGTTTACATTCAATATATTACGTAATTGGATATGTGTTTACTCAATACATTTTAATAATAAATTTGTGATTTGTATGTTTTTGTATTTTTTGTTGGTGTTGTCCTCATACCTTTTCTTTTAATTCTAGGGAGTTGGACACAGCAATACTGCGCAGACTGGAAAAAAGAATTCTTGTAGATCTTCCATCTGAAGATGCACGGAAATCCATGTTTCAATACTATCTTCCTCACGTTGCCTTACAAAGTCCGTTGTTGGAATGTGATTTGGATTACCAGCGTCTAGCTCAAGTTAGTAGATCTCTCAGGGGATTAATGCAAAGAAATAAAATGACTCGATGCTGCTTTGGTAAATGAGTGGTTAGGTTAAGATTCATTTTATCTGCTTTTAAGGTCTTTCTGCCGACGGAGAATTAAATATTTTAAACGTCTTAAATTTTGTATAAGGACACAATAATATATACTTTTATCAATCCAGCATTTAAAACACCCCTAACCAACCACTGTTAAGAGATATTTGCTATTCAATAAATGGATGAAATACATTCTCTGATGAGAAATGAACTCATTTTCGAAAAATTTCCAAATATTATATAAAGGAGAATTATCTTTTAAAAAGTAGTTGAAAATCAATATTAATTTTTGAAATAAATTTTCATACAGGACACCGGGCATTCTGAAGAGATATTTGACTTTTTGCTATGCCTTGATCGTGGATTTAGATTGGGAGAGCTGTCTGCCATTGTCATTAGAATACCTCGGGGAAAACCACTCGCTACTCATGGCACTAAATGTTCCATGGCAAGTGCTACTATAAACCAGGAACAACACGCACATTAACATGTTTCATTAGTTTAAGTTTCGGTCGGTTCAGTAAACGTTTGTTGCTTTGTTAACGTTTAAATGGCATTAATTTATTGAAAAGATATTATTATGAGATTTTTAAACTGTATTTAATTTACTTACAAACATAACTCACTAAGCTGGTTGTAATCAGTATTTTCAGGTGACTGCATTATTATTTTGAATTGAAGAGAATTTTCATTTTGGAGTGTGATTATAACTTATATTATTTTAAGTCTGTAGTTATTACTTATTACGACTTTAACACTTTAATACAAGGTAGAAAAAATATTTTAATGAAACTGCCAAATAGCTCACGGTGACAGGTGACTTAGTATTATGAGACGAGTCTACAGGGGGCAGAGTACAAGTGAAGAGTAAAGTGAGGTCTTATTTTGCATGACTATCTTTAGAAATAACTATTTTCTACGAATAAGATCAGCATGATAAATTAAATGGCATTTCTATGTTGCTCATTGTTTTATTGGTATAAAGCTTTTTCGGCTGCATAGCAACCATCGTCAGTAACATACACTGAACATAGAAACGCCATTTAATTTATCATGCTTTGATAATGTTACTAAAGCTCCACAATTACCAAGAATAAGATCAGTATAACCTTTGAACATTATTCTTAAAACTCGTGCAAAGTAATATAAATATCAACAGAAACGATCATTAGACATTTCAGTGATTTGACTTACATTACCTGGCAGAAAGACTCTAATGTACTGCCTCCTTGTTCATTTTTACATAATACTATTAACTTTTAAACCTCAGGGATATTTTTTGTTTATCAGTAAACTAGCTGAATACCCGGCTTTGCACGGGTTAGGGAGAAACAATAATATAAATATACTACATAAATAAAAACAACAAATTATAAAGCACAATAATACACTACTTCATACAAATTTAAGAATCTTCTTTATTTAACACCTGTTTATAAACTACATTTTTTGTTTCATATCCAGGAGAAAGAATATATAAATTTTTAGGCGAACCTACTCTGGAGCAAGCAACATAAAGTTGCCCGTGTCTAAAACATGGCGATCTTAGATCAACACCACAAAACTTTAAAGACTGTCCCTGTGATTTATTAATGGTAATTGAAAAAGCTAGCCGGACTGGAAACTGTAATCTTTTAAAGTTGAAGGGAAGATCAGTTGGGATTAGAGGTATCCGTGGAATAAAAATTATTTCACCTTTTCCTTTTCCAGTTAAAATGACTGCCTGGATTATATTTTTCATTAATTTTGTCACACACAATCGTGTCCCATTGCAGAGTTTTGGTGGATCTAAATTTCGCAATAAAATGATTGGAGATCCTACTTTAAGTATAAGGCGATGTTGTGGCAATCCAGCTGGATCAAGTGAATTTAGGAATTCCGTTGGATAATTGACGGCTTCGTCAGCATCCACTACGGTATCAACCGATTTATATTCAATCACGTCTCCTGGCAGCATGGCTAGTATCTCCTTGTTAATTACATTAACATCATCGTTCTTAGGAGCAAGAATGGCTCTTTCTCGCAACCATTCTAAATTTTTATAATTTTGATTAACGTTAGGATAGACTGCTTGTATCATATCGCGGACAGTTTTCACCGATACACATAAATCTGATGACAATTTTATCATACCAGATGCTTCAATAACTAATCTATCTTCTCCAATCTCCAAAAGTTTATTTGCAAAATTTTGAGCATTCCCATCTCTTAAGAGGATTCGCATGTTTTGTTTAAGGCTAATTTCTTGGACATGATTCCATAGAACAGAATGTTTTAAACAGGCATAAATTTCATCGGCTGGAGTCGATTTTGGAATGACAGGCAGAGTTTGACGGAAGTCTCCACACAGGAGTACCAGAGCTCCTCCCATTAAACTGCAGTTTCCTCTAAGATCTTTAAGTGTTGCGTTGAGGGCCTCAAGAGATTTTTTATGAGCCATCGTACACTCATCCCATACTATCAATTTACATTCTATAAGAACTTGTGCCTGGCCGCTTGTTTTATTTATATGACATGTGGGATTTTCTTGTCGGGAAATATTAAGTGGCAACTTAAGGGCAGAGTGGGCTGTTCTTCCTCCTTCCATTAATGTCGCTGCAATACCTGAAGATGCAACGGCTAGAGCAATTTCTCCATGAACCCTGATTTCAGCGAGAACTAAATTAATTAAAAATGTTTTTCCCGTGCCACCAGCAGCATCAAGAAAAATGATTCCTCCTTCTTGTTTATCTACTTGATCCATTATTGTTTCGTACGCGAATTTCTGATCTTCATTAAGAAGTGGCTTTTTATCCGCGATGTATGCTTCTAAGTCTAAGACATTGTAGCTAGTTTCACGTATATAATCTGGATAAAATACACCCTCTTGATGTTGTACAGGTGCAAAAAGACCGAGTTCCACTAAAGTCTTGTTAACCATGGTGATACACTTTTCCTCCAAAATAATCAAAGTTTTATTAAAAATGTCGGAGTTAAACGTAATATCCAATGTAGGATTTTCACTTCGAACTTTAGCCAGTATATCCTCACTCATTGATTCTTTATATTTTTCCCATAATGTTTTTGGGTTAGATGGATTACAGGAGGTTATTATGATGGCAAACAAAATTCGGATTTGTCCTGGAAGAGAAATCAAACTGGCCTCTCGCAATGAGTCATCCCAGTGTTGATCTCCTTCTAGCAACCCTAAATTCTGGCAAGCTTCTCTGAATGTCTCACATATTTCTCCGTTTACCGTTCTTAATTCTGCAAATGAGCGAGGTCCTCTAATGGTATGTAGAAGCATTCTTAAAAAATAACATTCGGCGTTGTTAGGATGGACTGTGTAGACTCGGCCCAATGCGTCACATGAATAAATATTATGCTCAGGATCAAAGTTGCCCATTTTTCTTCTACAAAAGACTTTCCTTGATGTATTCCACGTATAATATCTCGGCAATTCTGAATACAATAGTGTTCTTGCAAAAGTATCCTGCTGGCATAGTTGGAAAAATGCTGTTAAAGTTGTGTTTGGCGGCTGATCAATCACTCTTGCGGCACTATCAGTTGAGAAGTATACTCGTTGACCGTTTTCTAAATGAATGCTAAGGTGAACCACAGTAGGATACCGTTCATGAATTGAAAATCCGAAGATTCGCCAAACAGCTTCGTTGCTACTGACGTATCTTCCCAACTGATAACGCTTTACTTCATTGTTGGTGTCTTCATTGCCTACACCAAAAACTGCCATATCAGAACCTTTATTAACATATTTGCAGATATACTTAATAGATTTGACACTATTGCAGTATTCTACGTTAATATGTGCGTTAAACATTTTTGATAATAATGGAGAATATGGTACAATCCAACTGTTATCCACGTCTATTTCCACGTTGCTTCGCGTCTTCAGTATTGCCGTAAAACCTCCATTTTCTGGAGCTCGCCGTCTATATAAAGGATAGCCGTCGTTTCCTGTTTGTGTATCTTTAATTAATTTTCGAGGATAGTTTTTGGTGCATTTCCCATCTTTCATACATGGCGAGTTCCGATTTATATTTCCACATGGTCCATGGATCATATTTTTAGTTACCACAGCGTATAAATCAGGATCTTCTTCTTGGTTAGGAAGTTCAGCAGATATAATAGCGTCGATTTCTGTTGGTTGAATCTTCCTTTTCAACCAAAATAAATTATGTGAATGTGGTAAACCTCGTTTCTGCCATTCAATGGTGTACATCCAGCATCTCACCTCTCCAAAGATGTGACCTTTTGTTATAATATTAATGAATTTTTGTTGCTTTTGTTTAAAAACTCTCGCAATTAAATCGTGGCGATCACTGGATGACTGACCGTTGATTAGCATTTCTTTAATCTCTGACCAAATCGGGTTGCAGGTAAACGTAATAAACAAATCTGGTCTCCCGTATGTCCTTACATAGGTCATTGCATCTTGTGTGTACTCATGCATGTGTCTAGGACTGCCCGTAAACGTCGCTGGCAAAATAACCAAAGTGCCCAGATTCTCAATATTTCCGTCATTTGCTACCGCATCTCTTAGGTGAATATATTGGTCCACTCTTAATTTTTTTTGATTCGAACGAATAAACTGAAGACGTTCACTTTCAATCTTTACATACATATCCACGATAAATTGATGGAATAATTGTCTGCAATTTATCACGTGGTTGTGTTTAGTACCTCGTATCATTAGACGGTAAGCATAATAATCCATAGCAGATACCTTTGCACTTGTTGGAATACCTGTTGTTGGATTAACTTGCCTCAGATTGAAATGATACCCATCTTCACCATAAGGAAATAAAATAGGATATTGTAGAGCATCATACGACCTGTGCGTTTCGCAAATTCGCTGCAATGATCCACTACGTAATTGAAGCACGATATCTCGCTTTTCAAATTCATTACCCGATATCACAACTGCAACTTCATCCACTACAGGAGCGTTGAAGCGCCGTTCATGCTCTCCTGCTGGTTTTCGATCTGCTTTTATAATAATTTTATATGCATCTGTGGGCATATGATCAATTGAAGTTTCAAACGTTTTTATGTAAATATTGTGTGCATGGAACATTTGTTGTAAATCAGATACAATCTCACGTCTTGTTCCTGAATTGTTGGCGCATCTTTGGTCGGTCTCAACTTGGTCGTTTCCAATAAAATATAATTGTAAAAATTTTGGTTGCTGATTAGGCAACGGCAACAACGATCCTGCTTTATGGTATATCTGCCCTTGTACTGTGAAAGTGGACTGAAATCCAGGTTGATTAATAACAGATGTGGCTCCAAATGAGGTCATTTGAAAACATTAGTTGTATTTTCGGATATTACTCAGAAAATGTCTTGACTGTGGTGTATCACCAGTTGTATATTTTAAGAGTTCTTGTGGTAATATAGGATTATGTGTGTAGTTAAGAGCGAACAGTGGCGGGTCCGGTTGTCATGTGGGAATGTATCGAATTGCCTTGTGTAAGAAGGTTTCCTTGCTTCCACCATGCCCTCTGTATACAAAGGGCTATGAACAGAGAAGATGTTTTGTGAATACATACACTGTATGATCAGACCATGTTAAAGAGAATAGTGATTTTTGTGGATTTATATAAATTATAATACGCAAACAAAAACTGGTCTCGTCTGATAACAGAACAGGAACATTGATCGAACATGTGTTAGTTAACCGAAATAAAGTAGAGTAATTAAAAACATGCGATTACTCCTAGGTCCGAACATGCATTCGAATCATTAATCGCTTAAGATAATACTCCTAGTGAAATTACCCTGAGAAGTTGCAAAAAGACAACGATTCAAAGCAGCAACTTGGTATAGAAAAATAAAAAATAAAATATACACAGTTTCTGGCAAAACTATACACAACGACAAAGTTTGTATGATGTGTATGAGAATCACCGGAAAGATAAAATTAAAGATGCTGAATAACGATTGGTAAAGAGGGTATGAAAATGAATTTACACGTAAAGTGCGACGAGAAATACCGCTTAATGAGAAATAAAAATAGCAGTAAATCTCACAATAAAATCACGAGCGAGTTTTGAACGGACCCTGCGGAGAGGAAGAGAGCAAATAGTTTGTCACAGAAAAAAGTGGATTGATAGACCTGCCAGATAACTTTCAGAAAATTAGTTCAAAAATTATTTTGTTTAAATAAGGGGTTTTCAATCAAAGGCCAACTCTCGCTGTCAGTAGTGGCGTCCCGGCAGTCTTCCTATAATTTCAAATAGTGTTAATGTATTATTAACTGTAATTAAGGCGGATTGGATACAATGGATGAAAATCGTTTTACCCAACTATCTACGGGTTTAATAATGTTGTGGAAGGCGAACAGACGACACCCGTTCGATCAAAGCAGAAGATCCCTCAACTCATATGTACGAGTAAAACCTATACTTATTCACACACAGCGTGTGGACCGTGTGGGTTCACTTATTCCCTGTATGGGGATGTGTCTCAAGTCTTCCGGAGTAACAGAATGAATAGAAAATTGTTTATATTTATGGAAAGCGAACGGATGGATCGTAAAGACACGTCAGCAAAGTAGAATATCCCGCGTTCCATTTCAAACTTATCCCAACTTTCATCTGGCTGTAGTTACTACTAGACAAGTTTTGAGTTATCCCTCCTTCCCTATAGCACATCAAATTAATCCATCAATTTTTTACTGGGACTTGCTAACATTGAGATCATTAGAACTCTAATATATCTAAATATTTTGTAAATGCAGGCAGGGAAAATGCATTTACGCACCATAGGGAGAACCAACGTGACTCATCCCCGTGTGTGGGACTCGCCTAATAATTCGACCATACCCACTAAAATCCCTCCCGAATTACCATATATCTAAACAAAGAGAAAAGGAAAAAACAGAAAACAGTTACCTAAAACGTTATATAAAAAATGAAAAGAAAGAAAGATTAAATTTAAAGAAAAGGAAAGAGAAAGAAGGATGTAAATTTCAAACCTCCCGAGAACTTGTGGGAGGAGCCCCGATCATTTATAAATTCAAGTCACGACATAAAGATCAGATACTGTTCCAACAGTTACTGATGTGATGTTCCTGAAGAAATCTAAAAAGGCATAACAGAGTCGGTTCATTTTGCCCCAGCATAACGTCCAATCTGTTGGTTAGATCGTGTCTCCGTCGGCTGGTATTATATTTTAGACACTCGAAAAGAAAGTGTTCCACGGTAAGTATTGTGTTGCAATTCCCACAAATGGGAGAAGGCCACTGCGTAAGAGATCACCATGGGTAAGATAGTGGCCAATGATTATTTCTTCGCGTCTGTTCGCACGGGAAGAAGACGACCAGATCTTAACGGAATCTTTTACCTTCCTCATCTCGCAGGCGCAATTTTCCATTCGGTTTGCCATGTCTTAAGAATAGCCGATCTTATGGCAAAATTTGAATTTGACGTGGGAACGGTTGAGATGTCAGGAACTGTGGGTGTTGCCCGCTTTGCTGCCTCATCAGCATCTTTACCAATAATACCCACAGAGGACTTTGAAATTCAGAATTTTAAATTGCTGGACGGTTTAATAGATTCTGAATAGTCAGGATATCACAAATTTAGAGTGAAGACACTGACCACTTAGCACTAATAGAGTCACTGCATAGAACCACACGCCGTATGGAAGATAGCTGAATGAACTTCAGCGCCTCAAGCATTGCTTATTTCTCCGCAGTGTACACGCTGCAAATGAATGGAGGCGAAAACAACGGGTGGCATTATAGCAGTGGAAAGCAGCACCCACGTTCATGGATGAACCACCAGTGTAGAAAAATATAGAAATACATAGCTTTCACTTCTATGAAGTGCTGTTGGTACACAGCAGCAGGAATGTCCTGCTTTGAAAGGTTAAATAGTCGGTAATTGGTTGAATGAGGGACAAGGGTGGGGTGAGAGAATGTGACTATTTCACCGGAGGAGGTAGAATTATGTCATTTTCCTTCAATTTTTTTAAAGCGATCACCCGTTGGGCGGGGTAATGAAGGTCTTGCAGTGAAAGGTGAACACAATTTGGGAAAGTGGATGTGCTGGCGAGTGCGGTGACCAGAAACCCCCATTNCTGCTGATGGATGGTACGCAGGGTGGCTAGCATTCTCCATCTCAAAATTCCCTGACTATTATCGCACAACGTTAACGTGCACGCAAAAATTATTTTAACAATTGATGAAAAACATCCTAGGTGAAATTTTATAAAAATTAAGTAATTTGATAAAAGGAAATTATCAATAATTAGTCAATAATTCTTCAGTTGGTCATTGATCTGAGTCATTACAATGGTAAAGAGTTATTAAAATTTTTTTTAAAAATAAGCACACTTATCGGAAATACGAATAAAACAAAGTTATCACGTCTTGAGGTGGGTCGTTGCAACTGGAGCTGGAGGTAGGAGCGGTGACTGTTTAGTTGTAACCGAAGTACATTACAACGAAACCGTTACCACACCAACTTCAGACTTAAGAGCTCCGATTGGAACTGTCTCGCTGTCATGTAGTTGCAACGGAGCAAACACTTCCGTAAGCTCTCGAAACAATTGTTAAAAGTTTCCTTAATAGTTCTCGTAAACTGCTGGAACGATATGAAATGTATATGTACAGCGAATCCAATTTGGTTTGGTATGAAAATAAAATCGAAGTTACGTCTAACTGACATCTTACGCGATAATCAAAATGAATTAGTGTCAAACTGGTTTATAACGGTACACAGAGAAAGCAAATACACTCCTAGCAATTCGTTATATCGTTAAAATATAAATGACACTCGTTGCAACGAAAGATTTCAGCGGAACCGAGTGCGACTGTCGCGACAGATTTCATTGCAACAGAAGTATTTAGTGGAACTGTTTCAGAACTGTCGCAGACAAGAACAGTCTGGGACACCTGTAATCACATTCCATCAAGATTATTGTAAAAAACAACTGGTTGCTTTCGCTATAAGTGAAGAAGCGCTTCCCGAGGCAGGGTTATTGGGTTTGCATTGTTTATTAACTGCATTAAATCTAATTGAAGGAAAAATATAGAAATTTTTAATTCAGCGATCTTTGTTACGCTTGTAGATGTTTTCCCTGAGCAGTCAGCAAATTCCGCGACTTCTCGAGAAACACGATTCCCTGACTTTTCCCAGATTTCCCGGTCGCCAGCCATCCTGGTACGCTAGCGTCTAGCAGTAAGCAAACTATTCGAATGGTGCAGAAGGCACCGGTTGCAATGCTGTTTAGGGGCCTGAGTGCAGAAGATGAAGGGGAAGCACATATAATACTGTCTTAATCTAATACTGACCGAACAAGGTTAGTGCGGTCGGGCACCCCATGATGATGCGCTTAGGCAGCGAAGGAGGTTCCGGGATAAGTTACAACGGGATTCAAGTTTTCGTATGTGATTGCGCCTAGTCAGAGCCATCCCCTCCCACCCATCCATTGTGATGAAACTTTGGCAAGTTGTTGTGTACACACCCGCGAAGGTTTCTGAAATAGTAAATAAAATAATCGACCCCTAAAATGGTGAAATGTATTATGCATGCATCCCACCATAACTGGAGTGCCTAGAGACATTTCAACGACTCTGACGAAAAGCACTGTGGGGGTAAGACATCCCTGTAACCCCTAGGAAGGGGATAATAAGAGGGTGACATGAAAATAATGAGAATATCCGATATTAGATTCGAAACCATACTTTTCGGAGTTGTTGAGATGGATAAGGTTGTCGCCGATGCATGGTTATTTCACAATCAGTACAAATAGGAGGTATTATACCCCTAGCATCCCTGAGGTAGGGGTGGGAACGGGGGACAGGTAATAATAAAAATCGATACTGGTGTCGAGTGTATCGTAAACTATCAAACCATCAACATTGATGAGTAACTGGAAATTGCTGCGAGAAAGAATAAAGTTCCAGACTATTACAACATTCACGTGAGCAAAGCCTCGGGTACTCAGCTAGTATGTCATAAATATATTTTTTACAAATATATCTCAGGGAGGCAGTGGTTTCTCTTTTCTTGAATAGCAACTCCTGTTACACCATTAATTCTAGGAACAAGGCTGTTTTTCAATAGGCTTCAAAATGTTAACGATACATTTTTATAAATTTATTATCAAAAAAGCAGTACAAACTGCGTATGACCACGTGGAGGACAATAAACTAATTGCATTCGCTGTCTCGCAATTCGCCTGTCTGCATTCGCCTGTCTCGTAGTGTATTTTAATGAATTATTTGATAAGTAAATTATAGTTTTCTCTGGTTATGTAGAAATAAAAAGTTGGACTATTTTCGGATTTCGCAATCGTCGAATTATCTTTTTTTATTATATTGAAATTTTGAAATGTTTAAACCCTCTTTTTGCTTAGGGTAAAATATCAAAATCCTAACAGTGATTTAAATACTATTCCCGCTAGTTATTTTGATCTCCCTGAGAGTTTATCAGAGATATGACATGGTCACGTTCTTAACGCTGTTTTAGCTAAAATTAATTTCAAACATAACTTTAATTGCTGAATAAATCTACAAGAGTGACATTTATTTAGAGGTTCTGCCAGTGTTCAAAGTACTGAAATATATATTTGAAAACAATGAACGACATTTCTCTTTTTTTTAAAGTGGATATTTCTGTATGGCAACCGATTAAAATTATAAATAGTAACAATAAGATACAGAGCAAATTATATTTTATACTCACTGTGACGTATACGTGATAAGTAGGTATAATTATATAAGTCACGAGTCCATTTTTTCAGAGGGGGTCTATGAAAAATCTTGGGGGGGGGGGCGAATCCTTAACGCCGCACTCGTGTAAAATGCCGAAAACGTGGCCAAAAGTATAAAATTTTGTCAATGTGGACGAAAATAAAAAATGGGGTTTTAGACCTCACTGATTACGAATTTGACATCAAATTCAAAATGGTGGATCCAATTTGGCTTATCAAATTGTAAAAAAATATAAATAATCGGACAAAAATCAGTATATTGGGATTTTCCACGCTGCTGAGATTGAATTTGAAATCAAAATCGAAAAATTGAAAATGGCGCATCCAATATGACGGTTTAAAGTGTAAGAAAACAAAAATAATCGGGCAAAAATCAGTATACTGGTGTTTTCCTCCCTGCAGAGGACGAATTTGATATAAAAACTGGCAATAAATTTTAAATGGAGGTACAAATCATGGTGTTAATGAGTACATATTTATTTATTATTATTAAAAAGCCATAAATACCTTTTTACAGACTTGCACTGAAATAAATGTACAACGTTCTAGTATGTGTATTTCTAAAAAAGTATTATTTTGCGACATAGAAAAGTACAATGCAATTCAAAAAAGTTTAACTATGTTCTGCATTTTCTTCATCTTCTGGGTCAACTGCTTTTTCATCTTCATGCACCAAAATATCGTCGTCGAAATCATCACTCAAATGTTCAATGAAGTCACCATCGCCATCTGAATCATCTGTCTTTCGTTGGTGTTTGCAGCAGGTGTGGTTGGAAGGACTAAAAGAACCACTTCGTCTGGTAACAAGTTTCAGTTTCTTCTGAGGTGTTTCTCGCAAAGAAGCATAAGTATAATAGCATAAGTAGCAAGGTTGAGAAGATGTTGTTCCAGTAATCTCTTGCGTTGCATATTTTTCCGTCTTTCATTGTCGTAACCAAGTCATGTTTCATACATATTTGTTTCACGTTGATGGCTGTTTTGAAAGGCGTTAGTTGTTTAATCTGAGTTTCGTAATACGATTTTTCCTTCAAAGACGTCTCACTAGTTTCCTTAATAAATTCTAATTTCAGTGGCGTTTTACCAAGTTCAATTGTCCTGTTATGTTTCTTGTTATAATTTGTTATTATTTGATCACCTGACGACTGCCTAAAACTAAGTCGAATCGTTGTGAGCTCTTCAAAAACACACACACACACATATATATATATATATATATATATATATATATATATATATATATATATATATATATATTATAAAAATGTGTTCACCGTGTATATATATAAAAAATATATAAAATATATAAAAAATCAATATCAGTAAAGGTAAAATATATAAAAAATAATAATATATATAAAAAATCAATATCAGTAAAGGTAAAACTCAGACATTACAATACAGTCGTACTTCCTGAAGCATTATACGCAACTGAAACAACACTTGTACTGGGCCAAACAAAAATTAAAGATATTGAAAAACAAGAAAGAAAATACCTCCAAAAAATATTTTGACCAATAATGAAAGATGGGATATGGATTAAACGACCGACATCAGACATATACAAACATACGGAAACAATTACAAACAACTTCAGGAAAAGGAGAGCAAAGTTTTATGGACACATACATAGAATGGACCAAAACAGAATCACAAAAAGATTATTTGACATTACAAAATCCAGCAAAAATAAATAAAAATGGTTAAATGAAACTGAAGAGGACCTCAGACAAATGCACATTACAGAAAATGACTTCAATGATCGGGAAAAATTTAGGAACACAGTAAAGAAACATAAATTTGAACAAAATATAGCTATAAGAAGAGGAAAGGAATGGACAGCGGAGAGGAGGAGAGAACACGGTGAACACTTGAAGAGATAGAAATCTCTTAGATTGCGGTGAACCTCACCGCCAGGTAACAGATTAATCATGTTACGTCGAATGAAAATGGGAGACGGGACCGGGATTCGAACCCGGGACCTTGAACTCTACGCGCTCATGCGCCTACCAACACAAGTTGAATGAGAATGGTAGACGGGCCCGAGAGGCGAACGGGATGGCGCAGTTGGTAGGCGCATGAGCGCGTAGAGCTCAAGGTCCCGGGTATTATATATATATACATATATATGACTGCAATTAATTAATTAACTGATCAATTATCTCGTTTTGGAATGCCTAATTGTAATTAAATGAGACAATGAAGAAAAAATGACCATGTGTCAAAATGTTGTAAGTCTCGAGTGTTGGGCGCCAAATTGTCCTAAAAATTGGAAGTTGATGAAGTTCTAGAGTAATTAGGAATTCAAAAGAGCACATGATATTCCAGGGGATTCTTAAAAATGAATCTAGGATTCGAATTTTGTAAATAGATGAGCACACACACAGGGTTCCTTATCCCATAAGGAAAACGCAATTTAAAACAAAAATAACTAAATTGTTTATTTAATACCATTACAAACTTTCTAAATTTATCATGCTTTCGTTCTTCTCTATCCCCATTAGACATTCCCACAAAAACACAAAACAAAATCTTGATGTGAAACACAAACATGCTCTTATATCTTCATCAATTAATATGCTGAAGGCAGATACTGATTAAATACATGAATGATTATACATTTGATCGCTCATCTTCTTGATAAGGCCCTCATGGATCAATAATATCTTTAATGTCTGAGCTGGGGCCGGAATAGTTTTATAATCGTAGCACACGCTGTTCTTCGCAGCTAATTACCTTACCACTGAATGCAACCAGCTTGTATTTGTTACCTTTTTACCAAAGATGGATGATCATGGCATTGTGGTAGTGCAGGTACACTTGCCCTGATGACCCCAGAAACTCGCCTCCCAGTTCCGGTTCAGATGAACGACGCCGTCATGTTCCGGTAAACGCCTCCAATGATCCTTCTCGAACCCGAGTTCAGCAAGCATTGTTCCGACTTTGCACAAATTGAGCCATCATTTCCAAGTTCACAATGATGTTCCAAAAATAAACTGTCTTAAAATCACTGAACATACGAATGAGTATGTCGCAGTTTCGAAATATTTCACAAATAACTCGAAGTAGTATCTGAACAAGCTATAAAGTGCTTCAAAAGTAAGTTTATGAGCACAACGAAGTGAATCGAAGAAATATCTGAATCTAAATGACTTCGTATTATCCGACATCCGAAGTGCGTTTCTAGAAATTTCTCAGAGTTGATCGCAGAGCGATCTCGAAGCAGAGACTGATGTAAGAAGAGTACTGATCTAAGAAGGGTACTGATGTCAGAAGAGCACTGCCGTAAGAAGAAGAGTACTGGTGCCAGAAGAGAGGCTCTTATTGCTTCTGCTTCCTCTTTTATTAATTCACTCCCCACTTTTACTAGCGACTCCGCCTCCAGTGCCTCCAAATTTCGAAAAAAAAAAATCCCCCCGTCGTACGTACAGCGATTGCACGACGCATGATACGTCCTCCTGACGTTGCTCTTTAAAGAAATTCATTAGTTAATATTCAATCGTCCTTTCACTGCAGCCACGCTTCTGTCAGACGCGGCATGTTTATCCCTCACTCTGTTTTATCTTACCACCCACACTTTCAAACGCGTCTCATCAGCAACGCACGCGGACGGCTTATGGGGCCGAACCCATACATTTGGATCTTACTTACGCAACCGCCGCGGTTTCT
>NNCF01126388.1:29608-50634 GCA_002313205.1 Laupala kohalensis | reverse complement strand
GTATATATATAATGGACGTTAATTGTTGTTAGAAGAGAAAGTTTAATGTCCCTTCTATTTCTTAGTATTGTGTCCTTTATATGCTATTTATATCGATTTATATATTATTTTTATGTATATAACTGAATTTTATACTTTAAATTAACTTTAATAAAATTTATAAAAACAATATTTTGCAGCTGCCGCTATAAACATGGTACATTAACGGATTCGCAGGATTTTAAAGTTGATTCATGCAGCAAATAGTATAAACATCATCAAACAATTCGAAAGAAAGGGGAATATTGTGGGATATGTAACTCAAGTTTTTCATTCAATTTGTTAATAATTTTTCTTGTTTTCCGCACGAAATTTAATTTTTTTAAATGTTTATTGTTGATTGAATGATTAAGCATGGGCTTATAATTAAGAACATACTTTCTACATTATCCTCCATTTTACAGTTTTAATATTCACTTCCACAGAACAAAAATATTTCGTCTCAATGGGGTTCTATGTTTTCCTTTGGGCTTGAGTAACGCGACTGACACAATAGTGAACCATGTTGCACCTGAAATATGACCTCCAGAAGGAAAGTACTACCGTTGATATGCACGGGATTTAAGAGTCCCAATATTAGTATACCCAACCTATAAGTTAAAAATTCCTAACTAGAAACCAAACTGAAAAGTAAGACCGACGTTTCGCAAATCCCTCGTAAAATCTCTTCTCTTAAAACGATTATTTACAAGTTCTTTGTAGTGTACAAACCAAAATCAACAGAATTTAATGGATTCCGCATACATGTACAATTGGATATTGTTCGCATCTTGTAGCTGTATAATTCACAATTTGTCAAGTCTATACGAAGCAAAAATTGTAAAACTAACAAATTACTGAATGATTTTACGTTACTACGGAATTGATATTGTGATTGAAAAATACACTGATAAGGATTGAGTATGATGTTATTTACGCGTGTAATTGTGTACCAGCTTAAGTTTTGTTTGTTTTTTTGCGGTGGGGGGGGGTGCTTTACGGCTCATGTTGACATCAAAGGTCATTGGAGCCCTCAAATTTTGTACAGGTAGGGATAATGCAGTTACGCACTAAAGAGAGCCAACATGACTCTCCCCGCGTGTGGGGCTCGCCGAATGACACGACCATACTCTGTGATTTTGGACGAGTTGCTCACGTTGGGATACGTCCCAAGACCTGAAGGTTGGACAGTTAACCTACTCGTGGTTGATTTTTTGATTGCAGCAAATGCATGTCGACAATTGACTGGAAGATTCATTTGACTTGGTATGTATAGGCTTCGACTCATGCCTCATCGAGCGTGAAGTGGAGCAAGACAATGGAGGAGAGGGCGGCTGAGGTTCAAAATTTCGTTTTTCTTCTTTGATGAGTGTTTTGACTAGGGCTAAAGTGCTGAAGTAAGAACTTTCAACTGCCTCTCGATGATCTAGTTGCTGCTCTAACTCGCTAACATGTTAAAAACATTGTGAAATTTACATTTTGATTCATAAACGTACACATAACATTCAATGTTTGTCTAATGCAAAGTATGTACTATGGAAATTTTGAGAAGAGAATAAAAGTCGAAAAAACATTCTAAAAATTATGCAGCATGAAATTACAATAATTGATTTCAGATTTATCGTTGCTAAATGAGATTTTTTGCAGAACTTTATATATTTGGCTTTCAAAATTGATCGAATTGCCTATTGAGCACAATAAAACGCCATGTTCATATTTTATTGAAATTCTAAAGGAAAAAAATCAATTCGCTAAAGCAATCTTACTGGTCATGAGAATTGTTGAGGTCCGTAGTCCGTCCCTGAGAAGAAATGTTTCATCAGACTTCCCTTTTATGCTGAGCAGCTTTATTACATTTGCTGGAAAGCGATATAGTTCACTCCTACGCGCTAAGACAATACAGATAATCCCTTGTGATGTCGCTCGATTTAAATAGATTTAGTATTTGATTTTAATAGAATTGAATGTTCTAAACGGCCTAGGCGATTCATCTAATTACTTTATTCACATAGAATTAATGATCACGTCATTGTTTATTTCAGGCGGCAATTCTCTTTCTGTTTGCATGATGAGAAAAGACTCCAAATTTTCATTTGAAAGGCTTTAACGTAGCTTAGTCGTTATAAATTTTAATTTTGAAAAGGCTTGCTCACAACTTACTTGCGTTAATGGTGTAGTTAATAAGTACTTGTAAACTTTATTAACTTTAAGGTCCATCACTGAGTATAAATTTTATTCATGTATTAATTTAATCGCGCATTTGACACACGGTCGACAAGGTCGGTTTTCTTTGCAAAACGAATCAACAAACCTGAAAATATATTGGCCCTAATCAAACGATGACCGGAAAAAACACTTTTACCGAACCTAACGAAACGCGTAGTTCCGCAATGAACACTAACAGACGAACTGAATGTATCTACCTCAGTCGTGAGTCCAAGATGTCGGAACTAAAACGATTTATTATTTGAAGAATTGGGCACTCATCACCGTTACAATGCGTCTGGGATACGACAGAATAGTCACCAGCAGAGGGAAAGAAGAAACCCATCGGAAACGTGGATGGGTGAAATAGCCCCGGGTTTCTTTGCGTGTTTCATCACGAAATGAACTTGGAAGATCTTCGAATCGTTCGCCACTTCTTTTCTCTTGACACGTTGGGTTTCCCAAACAGACATATACTTCCGAATTTATTTGCTCAGCTCTCGCAGTCATAACATGATAATCACATGATGGAGGCCTATTGTTTAAATATTCAATAAATTAAAAAATCCTTGTCACCTTCCTTAACATAGACCAAACATATGTCAACAAAAGCAAAGATAAATTTTGATAATTTAGTATTTCATTTGTGGGATTGGCACATTTGGTCTCAGAGACGATTTAGCTTATCTACCTGCGCGGCGGAGGGTCAAACTGTGGTGATGTAGGTGCTAGTCTACAGGGTTGGAAAAGGAAAGCGGCACCGTTTACAGACTACCGTCGCTGTCAACGTGTTAATATTAAGAAATATACAAGTTATTTAACTAGAGGTGTAACACCATATTTATATTTCCTTCACAATGGTAACAGTTAATCTATAAAAATATATTTACAAATATAGAGGGTATATTGCTACAATAAAGTCCCGCAAACTCGGCGTAATGTGGACTGAAAGGGTGCCGAGTTTGTGAAATTCCGGGTTATCGGGAATAAGGGCCAAAAATAAAAACTAAGACACAATAAGTACATTTTTTCTTTTATTTCTCATATATACTACATTTACAATGCCATAACATTGATATACATAAATTTAACGTGATGGAGAAAATACATGATTTACTTTTGGAGTAGAGGGTTGGGCGGGGCCACTGAGTGCATTGACCGCGACTCAGGGAATCCCAGCGTGGTCGTAAACAACACCTGCTGAAATTATGCGAAAATTCTTTCCGTTTAAAGGAATTTATTATTTTCACGGGGTCGCCGAGAAATCCGAACTACCGGGTTATCTGGTGCCCAATTTGCGGGACTTTACTGTATAATAAAAAATTATTTTAAAATATTTTGATTTTTCTTTAATAAGATACCCTCATTATTCCTTGATTCAAAAAAAATAATTAAACTTGAATATATCTCAAAGTCATTACAGAAAATTGAAGAGGATGGAAACAAAAATCTTTTCTTCAAAGAATGACCTACATTCCAAAATTTGGAATGGTCAGACTGCCTCAGAATGTACAGTATACATATGTTGATTTTTTTTCTTTTCCTCTCTCCGTTGTTCCATTTCAGCTACAATAATTTCATTAAAATGGTAGATTTCATGTAAGTAATATCAATATGTTTTCTCCTTCAAAATTTTGAATCAATCTACGAAATTATGATAAAGTATACTGTCTAAAACTAGGAGGAAACATATGGGGAACAAAAAAATACTACCTCCACGTTGTGTTCCCTGGAAACGACAAAAGTCGACTAAAAGTCTCATAAAAATCTTCAATAAAATGGTTTTACCTAAACAGATGTAAAAGTTTTTATCTATCTTTTACATGATATCCTTATGAACTATCTTCATGAATTGAAAACCCTACTTACTGAATGCATAATTAAATGTCAATATGTACTTTTTTATAAATAAAAACGGGGAAACAATCAAGGAAGACTCGGTTGCTTCGCAGGAGTCATTTCTCTTATTAATAGCAGGCGAAATAATGGTCATTACGTTAAATATTTTATTTTTAGAATCTTAGTATATTTAAATAAATGAAGCAAAACATTTGTTCTTGTTCAACCACACACGCAGAAGGAATTTAAAAAATGGGATGAAAATTTGTTGAAGGGTAGTTTGAAAGCTTAGTTTGAAACATTTTATTCACAGCAACTTCAAGAAAATCCATTCCCATGAGTATTCGTCTTTAGTAGCAATAAGGTTACATGAATCATTAATTTATGCAACTGACGGAATTATAAATATCTAACTGGTAACTGGTATCCAGCATTATATTTCGTGGATTTTACACAGTGGTTGCTTGCAAGTATGGCACCTACTGATCACTTAAAAAAATGCAATGAACACTGTTAAAATTAATTTAAATGGACTTAGCGAATGAACAGTTTGCCTCCCTTGAATAGCTTTTTTTCTAACATTCCTTCGAATACAGAATTTCTTACCTTTCTGACGAGCTAACGCTACGCTATAATATTTACATGTAAATTAATTTACCCCATTTTGTTCATGTGGTTTGAGGTGTTGATACTTTAATGTTGTGAGATAGTTCCTTCTTTATCTTTCTTTGTTAGTTTTGAAACATTTGTCCAAATCTGTAGTAATTTTGCGCAGAAAAGGTAATGTATTTAAAGATTTAATTTTCTTAAAGTCGTGAAAATCATAATATAAATCTAACAGATTTTCCCTTATGTTTTATTTTTACTTACTCTTTCATATTGTTTTTCAAAAAGTTCATATTGTTTTTTGAGTATGTGTAACATTTGAACTATTGAATTTTGGTTTAACTATCAAATGGATGAAGATGGATTTATTACGTCATTTTGTTTTTTATTCTGTAGAGACGTAATTCGTTTTATGAGAGAAAATAATGTAAAAGATAAGAATTTGAGGACGTCTTTTGAATTTAGGTTTTTGTAATTTCTGTACAACGTTGTGACTGATCGATTGACTTGCTTATTCTTCAACACAGAGAATAAGTAATAGAGCCATGAACATCTTGACGGGTTGTTGCTTTTATATAGCAGAATATAGGTAAAAAAACAACAAATTTTTCGAAATTTCCAAAAGGCGTGCATCAGGGGCGGATCCAGGTTTTGATTTTGGGAGGAGCCTATGATGATAAAGACCAGTGTGCGGGATCCTCCACCGAAATTTTTAAAATTATCTTCTTCAAATTGCAATTTACAGCTCCCATAAATATTCCTTACAAAATTACATTTTAGAGATAATTTTTACTTTGGGCGCTGCTTTCAATGGGCACACTGAATCTTTTTATTTTTAGTATTATTCTTACCCAGTAACGCGACCGTAGGCCATTACCAGGGTTTCTGTTTCGCTATTTCTATCTCGTCATTTTTCCTCTTTTAATTTGTTGTATCTCGTCATTATTTGTTGCCATATTATATGATGTTATCTTCGAAAGTCATGTATAATTCTTTATTTTTAATATATTCTGTCCATTGTTTATCTGTGTAAACTCCATGTTTTTGTAATACTTTGTACCAAGGGTGTATCCAGCTCAAAACGTAAGGTGGGGAAGATTTCTGAATTCACCCTTTATCAAAGAGAATTGAATACCATACAATAATACACACTACCATTACAACACTATTTATTTAGAAGAATCAATTTTTAAACAATAATTTGTGAAGATTAGTTGCAAATTTTTCAACTACTTCTTTTACTTTAAGTTACATTTGGAAAATTGGGTATCTGCCCCAACTCTTATCATCCCCAGCCTGCATACGCCCTTTCTTTGTACCATTCTGCTCTCTCTTTCCCAACTAGAGTACAGTTATGTAATGCATGGTTTACAGTATCATTTTCTTGCTGACAGATGCACTCTTTTGTTGTTATCTTCATCCTGTACTGAATCTCTCTCTTTTTTCATAGAAACAAAGACTTCCTTTTGTTATGACTATTTNGGGGGGGGAACGTCCCCCTTTCTGCCCCCCCCCCCACTAGATCCGTCATTGGCGTGTATTGTTATGGAATTTATATTTTCAACTGGTGAACGAATGTCTTCTGGTTTTGTTCTTCTTGGTTTCGTTCTTCATTTTATGTCGCAGAAAATGGTATTTGGAATACCCAAAGCCAGAAATAAGTTAATAGTTACAACAATTATTGTCAGGTTTACAATTTTTTTGGATCAAGGAATAATGAGGGTTTCTTTCTAAAGAAAAATGAAAATATTTTAAAATAATTTGTATTGTATAATTAACGATATACTGTCTATATTTGTAATAATAGTTATTTTCATACTACGGTGAAGGAAATAAAAATATGGTGTTGCACGTCTAGTGAAACAACTCGTACCGTATATTTCTTAATATTAAGTTTAGGAGGCTCACACGTTGACGGCGACGATGGTCTGTAAACGTTGCCGTTTTCCTTGTCCAACCCTGTGGACTACCACCTACATCACCACAGCTTGACCCTCCGCCGCGCAGGTAGATAAGTTGAATCGTCTCTGAGATGAAATGTGCACAACTTCATTTAAGTGCCCTTCTTCCGTTATAAGGCGTGTACGCTACTTTGTAGTTACCTCTCTTACATTCACAAAAAATCTAATTCGATTAACTTTAAATTAACTACCGAGATCAGAAACTTGAAACTGAAGTAATTATCTGCAAACATTTATTGCTTCACTCTCTAAACAACTTGTACCATGCGCATGTTGACGGCACTTTACACCACAGTGTTTTATGCTTTTTAATCATAATCTTATTCAATCGAGACGAATTAATAATATGAGCATAAATAGAATTTAAAAATCCTTTGCCAGATTAGTAGCGCGATTGAAGCTCCCTCATCTCTTCCTATCAGACTGTTAAACATCTTTTTAAATTTTAAATTTATTGTCAAAAAACAGTACAAACTGCGTATGACCACGTGGAGGACAATAAACCAATTTACTCTCCGGAAGCAAGCAAGAAAGAAAGAGAAACCTGAAGTAATGATTTTGTGATAGGATTGTGAGATGATATAGACACTGTTTTGTCAGTGTTTACAATGAGACAATTTACATGGAACCAAGTCGAAAGGTTAGACAAGACTTTTTGTGCGTTGGCGTGTTTACATAGTAAATTAGTGTCATCAACCGATTTTGCAATTGATGTGAATGATGACATGTCGTTCACATACAATAAAAAGAGTATAGAACCGAGAATTGAACCTTGGGGTACTCCTCAAGTAAGTGGCTTTGTTTCTGTAAGACAACGCTGAAGTATTTTATTTTTTAGTATAGGACATTTCGACCTGTTGATATCTATCTTTTAAATAAGAAATTAGCCATTGATGTGGAAGTCCACGAATGCCTAAAGAATGCAATTTGGAAAGAAGAATTTCGTGATCGATGACATCGAATGCTTTGGATAAGTGAAGAAAAACACCCTGAGGATTTTCTCCACGGTCAAGAGATGTGGTAACATCGGTTAAAAAAGAAAATATGGCGATGTAGTGGAAAAGGATTTCCTAAAACCATGTTGATCGTAAGAGAGAGTGTTATTTTTTTATAGAAAATCTAGCAGACGCTTATAGAACATTTTTTCTAGGATTTTTGGGTAAGTGGGTAGTAGAGATATTGGTCGGTAATTTCCAATATAAAGTTTGTTTCGTTTCTTGTGTAAAGGTTTCACTTTAGCTCTCTTAAATATGTTAGGAAACACTCCTTCCGATAAAGAACTATTAAAAATATTTATGAGTGGATTTAATATAGCGTGGGACGAAAATTTAACAATAAACTCGGGTATAGCATCTATAACTGTTGAAAATTCGTTTTTTTATGAGCCGATGAGTCTCACGACTTCACTGGCGTTAGTTTCGGAAGTGAACATAGAATTGGGTACGTGGGTGAATATAATTGGAGGACATTGATTTGGATCTATTGAGTTCGTTATTTTACCTATNATATTGAGTTCGTTATTTTACCAACTTCTGAGAAGTAAGAATTAAACAAATTTGCGATGTCCTAAGGATTTGATACGATTTTGCCATCGTTTAGTAGTGAAACATTGTCTAGGCGATTTTCAGAAGTTGACGTGTAATTTTTAACAATATTCCACATGACTTTCATCCGGGTTTTCGATTTTAGTACCTGCCTGTCGTTTTCCATAACTTTAGCTACATAGACTTCTTTTCGAAGAATAGTCTTATATTTACGAAAATAATTATGGAATTCGGGTGGTTGGTTATAGAGTTTTGAAAGATAATATAAACGGCGTTTGTTTTTTGAAGAATTTCTTATCTCTTGGGTGATCCATCTATTGTATTTCTTTGTGTTAATTAACTTGCATTTTATGAGAAATCTAGAGTTGTAATGTTTTAGGAATATTGAGATAAATACATTGAATTTGTCGTCGGTGTTTTGGCAATTGTAAACATCTTTCCATGTTTCTTCATGCAAATAATTTATAAATATGGATTGATTTGTGTCATTAAACTCTCTTGAAAATTTGTAAAGGATTTTAAGTGGTTTTAGTTTATTATTAATAGTCAATACTTGAGCAAGGTGATCGCTTATCCGGCGATAAACACTTCAGAGAGATACGAGATTCCATTGTTGACAATAATCTGATCTAGCAATGTTTGAGATGAACCGGAGAGGCGAGCGGGGTCGTTTATCATAGTAATAAGGTTGAGGGAATCGATAAGATTCTTGAATCGATTAACTGGTGAATGTGCAGTCGGATGTACTCAGGAAATCGATGTTGAAATCGCCACATATAACGATAGATTTAGTAGATTTGTGTGTGGCATGTTTTAAAACAATTTCGAAGTTTCGAAAAAATATATCAAGATCTGATTGACGAGGTCTATAAATACACAAAACAACAATACCGGTGTCGGTCAGATTAACTGCAGAAAATTCACACACACTATTTACGCAGAAGTTCTCGTAGCCTGACAGTGGAGAAGATAAAATATCATTACGAACGTAGATACACGTACCTTCGTGAGGATTTTTTCCTTTAAAATTTTGCCGACAGTAAGAACCTGCTAAATAATAATTAGAAACAGCAGTATCGTTGATGTTGTTAGTTGAAAGCCAATGTTCTGTGAGGCATAGCAAATCGAATGGATTTTCGTGTACCAGAATTTCAATGTCTGTAAATTTTTTTGAAAGGGATTGGACATTATGATGAAATATAATTATTTTATTTTCGCAAAGAGTTTGTGTTTCACGAGAAATGGAATCGACGTTAGATTGTGGAGAGGAATTTGAATTTGGTTCAGCTTCTAGTTCCGGATCAAGCCCGCACACTGTACCTGAACGCGATTGTCACTTTCGAGTACCACATCCTACTCCTGAGCGCAAGTTGTAAGTGCATGGGGGAGGCAGGAGATGTGAATGGAGGAATAGATGAGGACGTGGGAGATGAGGAAGCAGTACGTGAAAGAACGGGGACAGGAGAAGAAATGGGTGTGGAGATAGGAGGAGGATATGGTGATGAGGTAGGAGCAGAGGGAGGTGGAGGAGTGGGTAAAGGGGCAGGTGGATGATGTGAGGTCAGATGTGAAGCTAAGAGGGACCCGAAGTGATGTTTCCCAGACTGTAAACTGATGTTTCTGTTTACGTTGCGAGATTTAGTTACCGTGGTCGAGCGGAAATTTCATGGCTGGAACCTGGGTTCGTCACCAGTTTCAGAGTATAATAGTTTACTCGAACACGAAGAGTTTATATACACCTATAAATCAATATTTATCATAAAGTTATGCTCTATGTTGTTTCGATTTGGTAGATTTTTTTTTGTTTTACAGAATAATTCTTAATAGATACTTGGGAGGGGCTTTAGCCCCCTTTTGCTTCCCTGGATCCCAGTATTGACAATGCGCTGTCCCTGCCCACAAGTTGAAAAACTCTGAAAAGAATAGGTTCTCATGTCTCGCAAATTCAGCATTGCAGTTTGGTGGTTCCACAGCGCGTCTGAGTAGGTTTGTGAACGAAGCTCTTTTCCTGGGGCGTAAGTTGGCAGAACGGTGTCGCGAAGAAATTCCGCATCTGAGAGGGTATGGTGCAGTTGCGTCCGATGGTCAAGAAAGGCGCCAAAGAGCACGGCGCAGCCTAGATGTTGCGCCCGTTGGTACCCAAAGGGCCGTCCATAAATGACGTAACACCAAATTACAATTTTTAACACCCTCATCTCCTCCTTAACATACCTGTAAACTATACCTCTTACCCTCGCTCCGAATAATTACGTAATGCTAGCACTTCCACCTAGAGGTGTCTACACTGTGCAAACTTCATGCACAATCGTCAAAAATCACCTCCAGACTACAAAGAGACGTCGCATCGTGTCCAAACAACGCAAACTCTTCTCTCTCAAACTAAACCTTCTATTTTCCTGGGACCTGAGGAAAATGTGAGGAAACAGCTTTACGGAGCGTCACCATTAGGCAGTGGTGTACAAAAAATCTTGAAATCACACATTAATTACTTTTCCAAAGTTTTTCGGTAAAATTTGAATGCTACAAAATCATAACAAGGGCATGAGCCTTAACACGACTAATAAGCGGTGTTTCTATACCAAGATATTAAAGTTTTATTTTCCATAATTTCATTGCGGACAAGTTCCCACATACAAACAAAATTGATTTTAATCACATATTGATGGGATTTTTAATAAAAGTAGAAATTATTCAGTCTGATGAGTTATTATTTTACAGGAATCACTTAATTTGCAAGATTCCTAATTTTCACATTCCCTTCCAATTGGCAGATGAGTATTATTTAATATAAATGCATTAGTTTGTATTTATTTAATCTAAAAACACAGCATGTGGAAGAAAAATATTTCTGCACTCTACATTATAATAAAGTACGCTATTGACTTATCATCAAATATATTATTTACATGTATTTGAAAGACAATTTTTCGAATATTCTACTGGGGAATCATACTGAGTTTGTGTTGTTTGTTTCCAAAAGCATTTTGTTAGTGTGTTGTATGATGCACTTTGTTCCATTCCCAATGATATTCTGTAAAACAGCAAATCTACATTTGGTTAAGATGAATCATTACATTTCATTGATGCTGTAGAATTGTCTCGTGTGGGTCATATTTGGACTAATTAATGAACTTTTTTCATAGATTTTAAATATGATAATGTTATTTTAATAAAACAAAAAAATATGAAAGTTGGTATAAAATAGTGGACAACTCAGTACATGAACCATTAATGCAGATATTGTGGGTTGCTGGGACAGTATTGGTTACAGCTTAACACTAATTGATATTTGGCTGGAGAGGGCTTCAGTATGTAGAAATCTTCAGCACGTTGAAGATTCTTTCATGCCAGTGTAATGTCTTTAACTAAAGACTCTGTCTCTCTGAAACTAATAATCCCTGTTTGTTGTGAAGCTTAAACCGGCCTGTTATGAGAAGTTTTTATTGGTTTTCAGAAAACAGGAAAACATTTGATACTCTGTCTTCATTGTTCATTCCTCAATACACTATGCTGTCTCTGAGCAGTTCATTACATGAATTACAGTTTTTAGGATTTCACCTTTTTCTTATGTTACAATTAATTTTCCTCATGTTAATTTTTCAATATTTAATGTTATGTGTATTTATCTTATTCAAAACATTTTTCATTCAATATTATTATTCTAGCATAGATTTTTATAGTTTATTTTTTGGTATAATTATAGAACCACTGAAGATGACAGCAACACTATCATAAATGGTTCAAATAAGTCTTTTGGGAGTGACAACACATTCTTCTACTTCTTTTATTTTCAAATTAATCAAAATGACACTAATTTCACAATTATCATAGTATCTCATTAAAATCAATCAACTATTTAACATTATGGAATGGTGCAGTGGGAAGCTATGATTTTGCAAGTTTCCATGAGAAGTTGATGAAGTGTTTTAACAGCTACTTAGTGGCTCATGGCTAGACTTCTTGTTTTCAATAGAGAAACCCTAGGTTTGATTTGCAATAGGGACAAGAAAATGTGTAGTTGTTCCCTTAAATGTTTGTTGTTGTTGTTGTTTTTTAACATGGAAGGGGAATTTGACAGTGCAGACTGGATGGTGCTAACGGAATCAATGAGGAAGAAGAGAGTACCAAACTATTTATATAATTTGATAGCATTGTATTTTGAATATAGAACTATGGTGCTCAAAATAGGCGGAGAAAAAAGTGTTGCATGAAGCAAGTCGTGGTTGCCCACAAAGATCAGCAAACGGGACCAGTGTATTGGATTATGGTAAAGGACAACTTATTAGACGTATTAGAAAAAACGGAAGGTATGTAGCATATGTGAATGACGTGACAGTAATGGTTGCAGGGAACAGTAGACGAGACATAAAAGAAAAAAGGACAAGATTTATTGAATGTAACAAAGGCAACAAAGTTAAAATTAAAGATAAGTAGTACAAAAAACAACAGCTATGTGAATAGGACATACAGTACAAAACAGAAGAAACCCAATTTTGTGACTACTGTATGAGTACAATACATTTTGAGAAATGACACAAGTATTTGGGAGTAATAATAAAGGAGAGGATGTTGTTCACTGAGCACTTACAATACAGTGAAGATAGAACACGGAAAGTGTTTCATAGTTTCCTATCGGTAGGACTAAATAAATACAATATTGAAAATAAAGATGCACTATTGCTTTATAAGGGAGCGGTGAGGCTAATCCTGGTATATGGTTGTTCTGTATGGGGCCATAGGTTCATGTATGAACTTGTTGAAAAACAGATATGCAAATTACAGTTAATGTTTACAGAACATGGGAGGGTCTTATCGCTCAATATCAACTGATGTGCTAGAAGTACTGCATAGTGTACAGCCAATAGATTTATGTGTGTAGAAAATTAAATTTCGAAGGGTACTAGAAAAAGGAGGGAAAATTAAATTAAATGAAAGGATACTAAAGAAAGAAGACAAAGGGACAAAAATGTTATTGGCAATAGAGTTTTTACGGGGTCGGCAAATGAGATGGGAGAAGGCAGAGAAAGGAAGAGTAACATATGCCTTCATACCTAATGTAGATATGCAATAATGAATAGTAAATGGTTTCGACTGAATAGATATGTCCTTGAATTTATGACTGGCCATGGTAATTTTAATAAATACCTCCTGAAACGGAAGATACGAGAGCAGAGTTACTGCATGTGGCAAAGAGCAGAGGAAGATCAGGAGCAAGTTTTCTGGGATTGTGAAGAGTATGGCAGAGAAAGGGCTGGATATTTAAGGCGATTGAAGGAAGAAGAAATAAGTGACAAAACCAAAAAGGAAGAATTACTGAAAACAAAGTGGTTTCAAGACTTCAAAGATTGTGTGTCAAAAGTGTGTATTACAGAGACATATTGAAGAAAGAACTAGAAAACTATAGTATATAAAGGTAAAAAGGAAAGAAGAAAGAATAACCAGAAGAATGAGACAACATGGATTATGAGACATAAAACAGAACAACCAACTGAAATACTGAAGGACAGCACAGACAAGAAACTACATATTGTAATATTGTAAAAGGAGAACAAAAAAGGAATTAAGGAGCTCTGTAATGATGTTGGAGGCAGAGCGATCATAATGACTATTGGCCAATTAAAATGGGAAAAAATATGTCTCAGTCCCTATGGCTGTCATGGTGGGAAATGAACCCTGTTGTTAACTTGAATACAGCATTATTGATTATCCTTCAGGAATCAAACTATACAATTCTCATCCAAAAGAAATAAAAGATATCAATTGCTCCTATTTCTTTTACTTTATTACTTAACCTATTTCACTAACGATGCCATCAACCAGCCTTAGTTTATTATACTGAGCCTGAAAAAAAATTTTTTTCAAGTTAAATAATTACCAATGGGGATACGCACAGCCCTACAAGGTATTGGCATAATGCCACATGTTTGTGAGATCCCTGAACAGTCATAGAATAATTTAGATATTCATACAATTTTTAAACCATTTCAAGATTATATTCTATGAATTATGAATGTGTATAAATTAAAGAATTTCTAGACTAATGCTCAGAAATACAAAAAGAACTTAATCCTAGAATTTTTTAATGCTCTCTTTATAGCTTGATCAGTCCCCCCCCCCTCTCAAAAAAAAAGTATTATCACTTCAGACACAATGAACAGAAATAAATGTATTACTAGACATATTAATAATAATAATGAAAACAATATTTTTTAATATTCTAAATGGACAGTATTTTTCAGATAACAGCTGGCTACTCAGGCTCCGATATCAAATTAGTTTGCAAAGAAACAGTAATGGAAGCTATGCGTGCAGTATTTTCTGTCCTTGAAAATTATGATGGTAAATATACTTTTATAATATGAGTAAAGAAGACTTCTTCATACTTCTTTGAACCTCCTTTTGTAATAATAACTAGGAAGAGGATGTTTAAGAGCCAAATGCAATTCAATTAAAATAAAGCTCCTTCTTAATTTAAACACTAAACCTATGTATTTTCTGTTACAGAGGCTAAATTTTCAAAACTGGAATTAAAGAAACTTTACACCAGTGATGTGGAACAAGCCCTTACAAGGACAAAACCATCAGCAGCGCACACAGAAAGCAAGTACAAGAAATGGCAAAAAGATTTTGGTTCTATATAATTACAGCAAGTTTACATTATCAAGAAATTTTTGTACATCTATTTAGTTAAATATTAATTCATGGTCTTAATAGACAATAAGGAAATAGTTACACTGTAAATATAGTAATTTACTCTAGCAAACAGAGCAAGAACATGAAAATGTCTCAAGCATTCTCCCTTAAAATAATGTAAGAGAATTTTTAGCAAAAGTAATTTCATCTTATTATTCGAAAATGAGGAATCCCTTTGAAGAATATCAGCATGAAAAGAAAAATTGCTTTGTGGTCAAGAGGGAAAATTAGTTCCTTTGTAAAGATCATGTGGGAGAGTTGTGTTTTAAGAGAAATTTCTTTAATAAAACTTTCTTTGAATATAGGTTTTTTCAGGCTAGTGAAAGTTTGCTTAGAAAAATGAAGACATTTATTTCATTTCTTCATGGGGGGGGGAGTGTATTTTGTATATGTTTACAAACATTCCTACAGTTACTCCACAAAATAGCCAATTGGATGGATAGATGTTGGGAATTCAATCCCATACACTTTGACACTTCAATCAATAGTAGACATAGTAGACAAGTTAAGACAAAACTTACCACACACAAGTTGTCTCTACGATTCCTTGTCGATGGATCAGTGCAAGGATATTACTTTCACCATGTCTAAATATCTGGTTTACAAACAAGGATATTTACCACTGAATGGCATATCGATAACACGGGTGACCTTAATGCAAAAAAAAAAAATCTTAATTTTCTGAGAGAGATACTTTTATTATTGATTCTTATTTACATTTTCAGTCCAATTTAAATGGAGAGATATTTATAAATAAGCAGTAAAAAATAAGATACAAAAATTTATATCATCAGTCTCAGTTCACAATATACTGGACATTTAAATGAATAGTTCACAACAGGTGTCAATGTAACTTTTACTATATTGTAATGAGATTTTGTTAACTTCATCCTAAAATAAGTTACATATCAAGTAAACATTGTTTTCTAAAACATGGCTGCAAAATATTTACAAATCATACAATTCATCACAAACTTATCAAGGTGATTGTTTAGATACATCACGCAGTCTCTTGGCTTGTTGCAGGCCCTGATAGTAACCTGCAAACATAGAATCAGAAGTTTAAGACAAATATACTTAAATATTGGTTCCTGCTAATTTATTATTCTAACTAGTTAGGAAAGTAACACTCTAAACATGACACATTGTTATACATTGCAAAAGACCTTTATTGCTACAATTACATCATGGAAAGCTTCTTTGTAACAACATATTAATTATTAGCTTTTTTTACTAGGCAAGTTGGATGATGCATGTACTGGTGCATAAAACAACTCAGATTATGAAAATACTAATTCTGTTTCCAGCAAATAGATACATCAGTACCCGGGAATCAAATAAACCTCACTCACATTAGGAAAAATAATTTTGATAAGAGATTGTATACTGAGTATCTCAAATATTTCTCATTTAAATAGGGTTGAACATTATAAATGATATAACTACACAAATTCATAAAATTATTGCTATATTTAGAGGTTTATCTAGACAGGAGAGGGGGAGGCAGTCCACCCTTGGCCTCATCCTATACGGTGCCTCCAAATGGATCAAAATCACATAAATTTGCTGTCAAACATAAATATAGCCCACACTAAACCACTATAACTGTAATGTAAATAATAATTGCATGATTGATTAAAAACTACCCAACTTATTATTTTTTTCAATCCACTTGTATTGGATAAGTACACACTTTTGTATATAGCTTGAACATGAAGACCAGAAGTACACTCCCATCATGGGTCTCATTAGGAGTATGTATGCTATAAATTATAATACAGACTAGTGACTTCCCAGAATTATGTGTAAGCAGGACAAATCAAGTTGAATGTCCATTCCCAAACCATTAATAATTCAGTTGTATGAATTTGAATGTTTTTTAGAGAAGGCACACTTCTAAATAGTAATATGCTATCATAACTCCAGATAGCTAATGCAAACACTTTGTTTATGATTTCCAAGATAAAGTTTTTCACATCCTCTGGATGTTCAATTTTTGGACAAGTGCACTTTCTAAAATAATTTTAGTTTAGAATCAGAATTATTAAAAAAATTGTAGGTTATTTTGTTGATCTAGTAGTCAAGTTTTCAGGTAGCCAATTCCTTATTCTACATTCTTTTAAAAGCAATCCATTCTCTCTGACATTAAACATTCATTCACTTTAAATACAATCAAAAGTATCAATTATTGAAACTCCTACAAGATTCAGTGAATATAATTGTACATATTTCTGGATCACCTTATCAGCAGTCTGGTATATTTCTACAAGGGCAAAACTATAATACATGTGTTTAAGAGGACAATAATTTGAAAGGATTCCACTTTTTAAGTCTTTGATTCTAAATAGAACATTAATTCTATTTTTTCCCCAAAATTTACATAAGTTTCTTTCTTTGATCACTGAAGGGATTAATTTGTAAGTAACATAAATATCATTAATGAATAAATTATATAAATAATTCTTCAGTCACACACTCCACTTTTTTAAACACAAACTAGTTTTGGAAGCTCTAGCTTCCATCCTTAGCAACTGCCGACTGGCAATCAAACGGTCATCTGGTGGCGGGCAGGTGGATGAATTTTGAAATCATAAAATTTTTACAAATGGAACATCAACGATCTCATCTTGAATAATTTTATTTCAAAATTCACCTGCTCACCATCAGAGGACTGTTGGCATTTGCTGGGGTTGGAAGCAACAGCATTCAAAACTATTTCATGTTTAAAAACGTAAGTGGAGTGTTTAGTCAACAAATTATTACAATAATTTATTGTAATGATTTCACTGTGGATTCCTGAAGTAATGTAATTCATCATTAATGAATGTTATAAATAATTTGCAAACAGCTGCCCAGGAGAGAGATATTTTATACTACTTTAATGTCTTCCTTAAAATTTAGTGTCGACTGAAAAAAGCTCATTTAAAATATGTTTATATGATAGTTTAAAATATTTCTCTATACAGTGCATTATAGTGAATGCATGAGTTCAGAAACACCCTTCAACTCTACGAAGGATAGTAGTAGTTCTTTTTTGATAATCTGATGAAGAGGGATAATAAATAAATAATTTCCTTGTTATGAATGAAATGTAATGTGTGAAAACTTTTATTCAGAAGTATCAACATTCTGCATTAAGAAGGAAAGGGGGACTTTTTCTTTTTTTGAAATCTACATAGACAGTAACCTTCTTGCTTTGAAAATCCTCAGGAAATTTTCACCAATTTTTTTTTTTTTTTTTTAATGGGGCTTTAGGGCTCGTCAACATCAAAGGTCATTAGAGCCCTTTTCACCAAGATTGGAATAAAACTAGATTTGATGAAAAGACAAAAGACACCCACATATATTTATATAAATAGATAGATTAGTTTAAATTAACTGGCACCACAAATGAGTTTGAATCGTTCTCCCAGATATGAACAATTCTTGTCAAATGGGATTTATCAAACATAACAATATCATTCATGTATCAAACCTACAAAATTTTATTTCCTTGAGGTGTAAGAAACATTCCATGAAAGTGTAAAAACAGAGAGCTTTCATGAAAATACAAACATTTCAATTGAAAGAGAAAGGTGAAAATTTGTAAATAGTGCAGTCTCTTTCTGGCTGTTTCACACAATTTTATAAATATCTATTGAAGAACATAGCAGAACAAAATATAAACATTTAAATTCATAGAAAACAGCAGTTATTATGAGAATCACAAGTTCATTATATACAGCTCACCTGTGTAATGATTTCATCCCAACTAGAATATTAAGAACTGATATTTACTTACTATTGACTGAAAATTACAAGAAATGGGGAATGACAAGTAATCAAGAGACATTGCTCAGTCTTACCTTCTACCTAATAATAAATAAATTTATTTAACTATTATTATTTACCTGTATGGAAGCCACTCATATACCAAGACATTAACATAGCAGATAAAGCCTCAGTATCACCCACAGGTAAACCCGAAGTGACAGTTAATGGTGGCGGCGGAGGAATTGACGATGGAAATATATACGGTGAGTTCTGCAAAATAAAAAAAAATTGTAATATTATTAAAATTAATTTTTAATGCATAGAGAGTAATCTCAACAGTGTCCCCTACAACTGCTCAAGTCTTCAATGTAAATTAAGTCATAAATAAGCAAGTTTTATTCACAAAATCAGAAGGAAAACTACAATCCACACAGATTAAATTTTATATCCAAACTTCAGAGTAACATTAAATGTAACCCAGAGAATCAGAAAAGAAAAAATTTAAACAATATACAAGTACGTTAAAATTGATTTAGTCAATTTAAGAAAGTGTAAATGATATCAATCTCATTATTTGAATTGTGTAGTATCCTCTTAAACCATAATAAATATGCGATTCTCTGTTCCAGGTAAAGTATCAACGGAAGATATTTAATTTGAATGAAACCTTTTTTTGTAATGGTATCTTCTCAGTTCAGTTAGTTAAGATTGATATTCTATAGACAGAGCCTTTGATTAATCATCGGCAGTCCCTGAACACACATTATACATAAGAAAGTCAATAAATAAGTCGCAAAACTGGAAAGAGGCAATAATAATCAAGTAACTTCCTGACATTCATTTCACTTTTTGACATAATTACCCTATACATTCAGACACTTATCCCATCTCTTTACCAGTCCTTGAAAGCTGGTGGTAAAAAAGTATTTTGGTTGCAGTTACAGCCAATGAGTAATCTCTTTGATTACAACCATCCGTTTCAATGTGGTATCAACCCAAATGATTTTTCCAAAGATTTGTTTCACATGCTGCACAGTGACTGCAGTTGACACCCCCGTAGGACATCCAGGACGCTCCCCACCTCTGATGCTTTGCCTTCCCTTGTAAGAAACAATTGTCACCATACACGGGATACATTTCACGATGCACTTCATCTGCGGGCAGTATTTTGGCCCACAAAAAATGCACAACTGCACGTTCTTCTCATGTACACTCAAGCAACACAACCACCATAATGCACTGACTGCCTCTGACTGTGTGCCTATGGGATGTCACACAGCCTATACAACAAGCATCTGCTGCCATTTGATGGCAAAAAATGCACTCTTATTTTAAAATGGAATATGGGAAACAAACATTTGTGACTTATATATTGACTTGCCCTCATAAATAATTACCCCAAGTAACACAGAATACATTAATATTGACAAAGAATTATGAATAAAATATACTGTATAAAACAGTGAAAATAAATTAGAATAAAGTATTTTACACATAGAAAAATCAAGTAGAAAATATGCAGATTCTCGCCTGATTCTCAAGAATAAATTATTTTACTGTCCTCCACATGGTCATACAAAATTTGTAACTGCTTTTTGACAAATTAATATCATTTCAACTTAAAAATAATTGTCACAATTTTATACTCTACCTTAGTTGTTATTTTATATCTTCTAGGAAAACCCCTCCCCCAACCATTCCCCTTAGAATATATCAAAGTCTCCTCCCATGTTACACCCTAAGTGCACTTGCATACTACATCTTGTTGCACCAGGTATGTTATTTTGTCAACTAGTTCCCATTATTTGTTCTCATTCAGTTTTATGTTTTCTTTTCATTTCATTGTAAATAGTTTTACTGTTTATCTAATTAGTAAACTGTATGTATCTTAAAAATTTACATTAATTTCTTCAGTTTGAATTTATTATTTATGATTATTCCATTTATTTAATTTTTATATTTATATGAATTTATATCAGTGTGTCATAATGACTATGCCTGCTATGCAGCCGAAAACACTGCAACGAAAAGTAATGATAATTTACAGATGCCACTGAATTAGTCTTCATGTCCTTTCATACTTTATCATGTCATTGCTGTAATTCTTTGAATACTAACTAATTAAAATGCAAAATTATAGTCATTCCTGCTGTAATCATTTCTTATCAATCATAATAGTTTATTTTATTGATAATCAACCTTCTGTAGCTCCTTCATATTACTTTTTTCTTCGATTTTCCTTGGGTTACATGTAAATTATACATAAGCCTACTAGCTTTGGACCAGCATTATTATTAGTTTTATAATAATAATAATAATGTTATTTAACCTATTATTTCAAGAGTTTCATATTAGAAATATTTTCAGAACAGTAGCAGCGTTCAGGATTCAAGTGTGTGTGTGTGTG
>NNCF01126388.1:0-29469 GCA_002313205.1 Laupala kohalensis | reverse complement strand
AAGAGACGACAGTTAAAATGAAATTTTTATCTTCCCTTATAAAAGTGGGAGGGGCGGGGGTAGCACCCACACCCCGCTAATCGCCACCACTGTTTCAGAATATTAAACACACACTTCCTTTCTCTGATTGTCTTAATACTTTACACAAGGAAAATAAAATTTAGTGTGATAAATATCTATTATTAATATTTGTTCTTTATTTACTAACAAACAGATATTAATAATTGATTGTCTATAATATCTAACTAAATTTTATTTTCCTTGTGTAAAATATTTTAAGAATAATTCAAAAACACTTGTTAAATAATTGTTCTACATAATCTTTTAAAAATAAAATTTGTTAACTCTGTAGATATATTATTATTTAATTAACACACAGGCACACACGTGATGATTTTGCCTTTGGGCACAGAAGCATGAAGATCTGCCACTGTCCTTGATTGGAATGGGTATAATGGTTCGGTGAGTAAATTAGCTTATATTCCCACCTGCGGTCATGCTCTTGTGACAATAAATAATTATTTATTTATTCCAATAAAGATTTAAATTAAATTCATGTTTACCATCTTCCATCCCTAATTCCACATTATCTTTCTTCGATTCCAAAATAAACATGAAAAATTTGCAGGATAACTTCAATGAATATTCATAATATAATACATTGATGGGTTTTTAATAACTCTTCTCACTAGTAAGTATTTTCAATACATAAGAATGGACTTGTTATAATGGATGGTACACTTAGCAAACCTCCTGCTACAAAACATTAAAAAGGTGGATAATTCACAATAGGTCAATGTTGGTACACATACCATTTGTGATGAAGCAAATGGATGTCCAAAAAACATTGGATGACGAGGAGGAAATTGTGATCCAAAATTTGTGAGGTGTTCTCTCCCACGAGATTGAGCACCAGGTTCCCTTTTGTACATCCTCTCCCTTTCAGCAGTATGTTTAGATTGGTGTGCATCCTGATTTACATGAAAATGGTTATCAGCTTCAATCTGGAAGAAAAGAGGTGCTGTTTGAGAATTCTGTTGATAATCCCCTTGCACGAATCATACCCATCTCCAAACATTTCATACAAGATTTTGTTCACTATTCAATTCTGTAGAGGTGTGGCAGAAATACACTTGATATCTCTGCTGTAACAACAATATTGGAATTTACGGATGCAGCTCCACCATATACAATTCAATTGGAAATTTTATGCCACAATCTGAACTGGATCATCTATCTATCTGATCTCATAAAATGAGTTTCATTTTATTTCTCCAAAACTTTTCTCTTATCAAGGAACTGGACATAGCATTTTGGAATCTTCAGCACGGCAGAACCATTTTACAAGTCATCTGATCAATGGCAAGCACCAGTGTCTTGGCAATGATACAACGATTGCAGGCATTCCCAGTCTGTTCATTTTTAAAGCAATTTATTTGGTCCATTTTAGAGAATTTTTACACCAGAAAATTGCTCAGGAAGTTTGTCTACATCCATTATAGAGTGTGCCTGCTTTTCATAAGTATCAATAGACAAATTCGATAGGAGAGGAACATTGAATAAAAGGTGTCTACTACTGAGAAGTAATAATTGCAGTTAAATTCTAGACTGCAAGGAAATTTCATTGCAGTTAAATTCTAGACAATTTTATTACAACTTCTCCTGCAAAATCAAGTATGAAAATTCACCAGTGATTAATGCAGTTGAATGATTTATCATGTGGGCAACAAAGTTACTTGCAAACGACAATTAGACACATTGCTCTTTCAGCAATGTGGTGACATCGCATTGTCAATACCATTTTCTGAAAGTGCTAAAGGAAAAGGTGATAGTTTTCATTTCCTACTACTTCATACAAGCATTATATATTTCTGTGGCACTAGGAACCAATCAAACATAGATGCAAATTATATTGTGTTGTTTTAGCCAACTTTTGTTTACCTGTTTAATGACTCTCTCCTAGGACAAAAAATCAAGAAATTTGTTGGATGTGTTGAAAGTGATGCTAACATGACCCTATGCCAGTTTATGCAGTAGACAAGTATGAATGAATTTTCCAGAAGTAAGATGAGTATTTTTCTTAAAATGGTAATTTTTACATTGTATAATTAAAGGGAAGACCCGAAGATCTAGTAGCAAACTGGATAACTGAAAAATGTAGTGAAATCTGGAGCCACGTTAAAACTAACAATGGCAGAAGTCAAGAGTAATTTTTTGAACAATATTAACAACAAAACTCATTTTATTAAGCATAATATTGTTAATTTAATTCATACTTTGGAACATCAGGTTGCATTGAATAATATGAGTTCCAACGTAGTATTGTTACAAATTACCAAAAACTGTACTTTCTCAAGCATTCTAATTTGAGATTTAAAACTTGAATCCTTCACGTTTCTTCAGTAATGTTTTTTGCCTGCATCACCATTAACAGAACCATGAAAATACATACAAACCTCTTATAACTTTGTTAAAATGAATATCTAATTAATTTTCAGGATATTTAAGAAATCAAAATGGGACTGTGTTAACAAACTCCCATGCATTGAACCTTATATCTTATCTTAAAATAATAATAACAGGAACAAGAACAAAAACAACAAGTTGAAATAAAAATAGTACATATCAAAATTATTGGAGTGTGAATTTTTCAACAATATTTCTTTGATTCATATTCATACAAGATTTAATATTTGGTAAATTCAATCTTCTAGGGCATAAAAATGTCTCACCTCACTAACATCACAAAGTGCTTCTTCTTCTTGTAAGGATCTTGCTTCAGCTCCTTCAGAAGGCATCAATTGTGGAATTGATATTTCTTCCTCATTTCCATAACCTATTTAGAAAAAATTGGCTCAATTTTAGCTCCATGAATATTACAACTAATTTTAATAACTTACCAATATATTTCACAATGCACGAGTTAGTGTCTGCTTTAATACTCTTTATAGTAGCTTCATAGATCTTGCCATCTTCACTATATGTAGCTCTACAAGCAGCTCCAACATGCCACTAAAAAATTAAATTACATGTATAAATAAATTTGTACCTAAAAAGAAATGTTACTATATTCAAGAAATACACAACCTCACTCCCTGGGAGCAAGCAAGGAGCAACTACATCAAATAGAAGTTACAGTGGGAAACTATTGATAAAATAGTTTGTTGTAGAGTACGGTAAACAAGAAACATTAAGAATTACTAATTACCATGTAAATAATCTTATGTAATATAATACATTTCTCCTTATATAAATTGACTAAAACTGCCAAATAAGGGACAAAAAATATGGCATGTAAATATTTTTAATTATTATATGAATGAAGTTTACCGAGAAGTAATAATATGGTGTTTACTATACAGATTATCTATATTAATAAGTAATAATATGCATCGATGACAATAAAATTCTCTATCAGGGTCACTCAAATACTTTCTACAGTTAAATGCCAACAAACAATCAGAATAACTGGTAAGTAGTAGTATTATTAAATAATAGCATTGATTTTAAGTATTCAATATAAATTGAATTTACAGACCTTGCCAACTAAACCTTCATTTGTTTCTTTTTGCTTCATTCTTGTTACTAAGTACCTTTGTTTTAGCAGAAATTAGACAAAATACACTAATATCATATTGTGTCACTTTCATGAGAAAGCTCCTCCAGCTCAATGCTCTATGCCGAAGATACTGTACAGTATAGCTCTGTAGATACTCATTAATTCTCATGGAGTCATAATCATGGCCTCCTCCAGTAACAGGAAATTTTAACATTTTCTTATGAAACACATTCAGAAGTGCACAAACACAACTAGAAGAAAACTTTGGTCAAATTAAATAGTGCTCAATTAATTTTTTTGCATTCGTGAGAGTTATTCAACATAAAACATAATGTATGATTTATAATGTGGGTCTCAGAGTAATAAACTCCTAATCTGGTTCCAAATTAATTTCTTCTTAAAGACCAAAAATAACTAAGAACACTATTTTGTTACTGACCAAGACCAACCAAAACTTTAACTTGTCATCTCTGTGTAATAATTACACTAAGAACAGAAAAATAAATTTATTTCATACCCACAAGCAAAAGAACACAAAAGTAAAATTCAGTTTGAAGAGGCAAGACATGATCAAAACTGGTCAATTAATTGGAACTATTTACAGTAACCTAAATTGTTTCACCTGCCTTATGCACTGCAGTCAAGATTCTTCCCGAAATTTGCAAATGTACAAACAATGAATATGAACAAATAGGCACTGTGATAGTAAAGAAGTTTTCACTACAGTACTCATCGCATAACTGGATTTATAAATTATAAGAAGCTCACCTCAAATTTTTTATTCTTGAAACTGTTGTTCTTCTTCATCATTTTCTTGGATGTACTTTTAGGCCCACTATCATTTTCATTGAATCCCAAACGATGAGCAATTTTGTCCTTTACAGCATTGACTGCAGCATCATAAGCCTTTATCAAGGCAGTATCATCCCAAATATCATCTGGATCACTGTAATCATCAACATCCTACATAGACAAAAATAAAAAAAATCTGTAAGAACGTTTTCTATACACAATACATTTAGATTTTTTAAAAATATATCTGGACCGGGCAAGTGATCTTATCACCTGTCCATTTCTCATGAATAATGCGTTCCCGTTCTCCATTCTGTAATTTGTAGTCACAGGATCAGGGGAAAATAACGACACATCTTTCCTGTTCTCATGAAATTTCGCCCAACTCTCAATAACTAAAACGACAACCTCGGAGGACGTCCAGCCCAAGGTGGTATAAATAAACAATAAATTACACACTAATGTAATATCTTACACAAACATAATCTACGAATTTACTAGATGAAATTAGTTAAGTTCACGTTGTATCCGCGATGAACAACAAATTCGCTAAGAACCAGTGTTGCCAGCAAAAGAGAGCACAAGCGTCATTCCTTCCGCGAGAGAGCGCCAATATGCGTTATCTCGGGAGGAACAACCGCTACATTTGATGCAACAATTACTTCATCCTCAAAAAGATAAAAATTAAAAAAAGTTTTGTTAAATAAGCTTTTATATAAAGAGTATTGCACTACAGATTAATAAAAATGTTATGTAAATCTAAAAATTAAAAAAACATGATAATTTGAACAAAATAGGAAAATCACAAAATTTTAAATGCTCAAGGCATCAAAAGTCATAATTTTTCTTTTGTTGGGCTTTAGGAGTCGTGAACGGCAAGGTCATTAGAGCTCTAAGAGTCATAATGACAAATACTACTTTAACGTTTCTGGAAAAACACCTCAAGCACTTTGTAATTAAATTATCTGATCAACTTTTTTAATTTTCAATTTTACGGAACGTTATTTATTTCTTTTTAGTTCAGGACTTTATATACAATTTGTTTAAATTTTTTGTATATTTTATACTTTTTAGCCTAAGACTTCGTTTATTTATTTGTCAAATGAGCACAAACTCGACTGTCCTACCATTTGTCATTATATTACAGGTCACCCTTTTCACACCTCGTCCCAAGGGGTGCCAGAGTTGTCTTATCACCCTCATCTATTGTCATACACACTACACGTATCAGTAAAATTTTAGCTCGATCCGGAACTCAGGAGTGTACAAAATATCAATTACTAATACATATCAAACGTAAATACATTTATACCCCCGTTTTTCCCCTTAAGGATAGAATTTTGTGAACTGGTACTAGAATTATCTATTGTCTAGTAAGTTGATTGGTAAAATATGGGTAAAAAAAACAAATACCAGAAGACCAGGGAGACCCAAAATGCTGTCAAAATTATAGAGGCATAACGCTGCTGAACATTACTTACAAGATCTTCTCAATATGTCTGTATAACAAAATTATGAGTAAAATAGAAGATAAAATGAGTGAAACACAAATGGGATATAGGCCCAATAGGTCGACAGTAGATAACATACACATCCTGAAATAAATATACGAAAAATGCTATGAATATGACATTGATGTCCATAATATCTTTGTAGACTTTAAACAGGCTTTCGATAGGCTTCAGAGAAGGGCAGTAATAGAAAATTTAAGAATACTCAGTGTCCAAGAAAATTTAATACATTTGGTTAAACTTAGCTTGTCAAATACGAAAGCCACGATAAAGATAAATAACGATCTGTATGAAAGCTTCCCAATCAATATGGGAGTGAGACAAGGGGACCCCTTATCAGCTCTCCTATTCAGTTTGACTATTGATAACGTACTAAAAAAACTAGACGTAAGAGGGAGTATATCCACTATACTAAGACAGGTATGTACTTATGCAGACGACGTTGTAATAATAGCTCGAACAACCCATGCTATGAAAGATACATTTTTTAAGTTAAAAGAAGCAGAAAAGATAGGTCTTCTAGTAAACACCAAGAAAACTAAATATATGAAATGCTCTAGAAAACCTTGCAAGACAAAAGAAATTGAAGTCGAAATTAGTAAAATAGAAAATGTACCAGCCTTCAAATATTTAAGTGCAATTGTAAATGCGACTAATAACATGGTTGAAGAAATTAATGAGAGGATAATGGCGGGAAACAGAGCATATTATATGCACAAGTCCCTTACTGCTAAAGAAAACGAAACTCCGACTGTATAATACAACTATCAAACCGGTTGTTACGTATGGGTCCGAAACATGGTTGCTTAATACAGAAGTAGAATAAAAACTGGCGGTTTTTGAAGGAAGGATATTAAGAAGAATTTTCGGTCCGACTAGAGTCACTCATGAAATAAGGAGAATTAAAACCAATGAGGAACTGGAGAATCTCATTCAGCACAAGAACATTGTGAGAGAAATAAAGTCGAGAAGATTAGCCTGGCTGGGTCACATACAAAGAATGGATAACACAAGGAGTACTAAAACGATAACAAATTGGAAGCCATTAAAGTCACGGCATAGAACAAGGTGGGAGGATTCAGTAATCCAAGATCTACAAATTATGATAATAAAGAACTGGAAACAAACTGTGAAAGATAGGAGGCAGTGGAAGAAGGTGATTGAGCTGGCCAAGACTCACAAGGAGTTGTAGAACCGATTAAGAAGAAGTACTAGAATCATCTATTGTCATGAAAACCACACATATCTGTAAAATTTCAGCTCGATCGGAAACTCGAAAGTGGCCGAAATATAAAATACCAATTATGAAACGGAAGAAAGGCATACGTTCGAACGTAGCAAGTCAAATAAGAGCTTGTAAAAAGCTGATAACATGGTAGTCCGGCGTGTTATTTCCCTTGTCTAGGGGTTAAAACGTGCTGTGAGAGAGCTCCGATAAAAGAATCTAGTAAACGTAGAAAGAATAATGTGATCACTCTAGAACCATAATAGAGTAAAAGAGGACTAATTTTTATGCGTATGTACTAAATTTCAGGCGAAATGGGGGCAATTTGGTGAATGATTGAAAATCAATACTTGAGTATATGTACGGAATACTTGTGTGTACATCCATCGTAACATGAATTACATGGATTTTTTATAACACGTGAAGAATGTAGGATTAAAGTGAGAATGAAAAATTTGTGCAAAATTATAAATGAATAAGAGTAAATAACGATGATCTAGACACGGAAACATGCAGTATTGGTCGATAGGTGTGCATTTGATGTGATATTTACTTGCATAGATTTACAGTTGTAAATGTAATTTTTTCTTGGGGCTTCAGAGCTCGCCAACGTCAAGTTCATTAAAGCCCTTGCAGGTACGGAAAGAATACAGTTTCGCACCATAGGGAAGAGCAGTAGTGACTCTTTCCCATCTGTGGAACTCGCCGAATCCTCGACCATACCCACCAAAAACGCTCTCCTAAATTCACCAAATATCTAAACTCAAAGATGACAGGAAAGGACAGAATTAAGTTGCCCAATACATTTCATAAAAAATAAGTAAATTCTGAAAATTATAATTTTCAAAACAGGAAAAGGAAGAATAAAAGCAAACAGAAAGGGAAAAGGGAAGAATGCAAATTTAAATTCTCCCGAGAACTTGTGGGAGAAGCTCCGATCTATTTATGAAATTCAAGAGTTTATTAACATCATCCGTTTATTTCCCAGAATTGTTCGTAAATCTGCAGCAAAACCAATTTGTCTTCGTTTTCTGCAATCAGTTAGTAGGTGACGCAGTCAGAGAAGAGCTACACTCCTCACAAACGGGTTCATCATCAAGTAGCAAGAGATTCCGATGAGTAAGAGGACAATGTTCTATGCGCAGGCGGGTCAGCAAGACCTCGCTCCTGGCTGACCTACAGAAACTGCTCCATGACAACAGAGGATTTGATAAGTCGCTGAGCATTTGAGCTTATTCCCTTCAACAGTCAACTATTCATTGTTCCATTCACTCAGAACCCTTATCTTGATGGAATTTAGGAGATCCCTTTTTGGAATCGTAAAGAAATCCACACGATTCTTGAGACATGCCGCCTTCGGGGAAACGTCTGCTTCCTCATTTCCTCTGATTCCCACGTGTCCGGGAATCCAGCAAAACATTATGTTCTTTCCAACACTTTGCAGTGAGAAAAGTACATCCTGGCTGTTCTGGATCAGCTTATCAGCTGGATACATGTTCTGGATTGCTTGGAGGGTACTCAGCGAATCAGAACAAATCAGGAAATGTGATCCGCCGGAGCACTTGGTAGTTCGCAATGCTCGCAATATGGCGTAGCACTCAGCGGTGTAAACGCTGCATAGGTCGCCTAGACGGTAGCCATACGTCTCACGGGAATACACCCCGGAGCAGCCGACACCATCAGCTTGCTTCGACCCGTCGTTATACACAGGGAAATGGACCCGGTGTTTGTCGAGGATTAGGTGAAAGTATGCCCTCAACATTAAAGCTGGAGTGTTCTTCTTGTCATGACGCGGAAGATCGAAAATAATCTTCTGCTTGTGCAAAGCCCAAGGATGAGTCTGACTAAAAACTTGATTTAAGATTAGGTGTGCGTGTATTCAAGGTTTCCTTAATTTGTTTACAGCGATATCCAAAAGGTTTGGTTGCTCTCAGTCTGTTGTTGTAGAAACGGATGGAAGAAGAGGAAGGATGAAACACCGCGTTGTGCACCAGATTGTCCGGTAAAGTTAGCACGTGGCAAAAGTGTCGAAGCATGAGAATTTGCCGCCGGAGGTAAAGAGATGGTTCGCCACTCTCGGCATACAAACTCGGAATGGGGCTAGTGCGGTATGCTCCCGTAACTAGTCGAATTCCTGCATGGTGGACACTATCCAACTTCTTTAAATAGCTTGCACGAGCAGAGCTATATGCAGCCATAAGCGAGCCGAGATCTTATGAATGCTCGATAAAACTGGTGCAAGGAGCAGCGATCAGCACCCCATTCCCTGCTACTCAGGCACTTCAATAAATTCAGAGACTATAATGTTTTCGCTCTTAGATCGGTAAGACGTTCAATCCAATTAAGTCTCTGATCAACTATTAGACCTCAGAATTTCACTCATGGATAGAGTTTTAGAACTCAGGGTAAAGTGAGGTTCCGACAGGAGGCTTGGTCTCCTACTGAAAAGAACACATCGTGTTATTTCGGCAGAAAAACGAAAAACGAAAATGTCTTTGACCATTGATACAATCTATTGCGGACGAGTTGGATTCGTCACTTCGCACCTGTGACACTCTGTGATGAGCAAAAAGAGTGTTGGACAGGACTCATTTAGCAGATGTTATGCTATTAATGGCCACTGCAAATAAAGTCACTCAGGCCCTGAGCCCTGAGGGACGCCGTTCTCTTGAAGGATATCCGAGGTGTCTCTTCCAATTCTGTATCGGAAGGAACGCTGATCCAAATAGGACTGTAACATCAGAGGGACATGTCCTCTAAAACCCAGGCACAGAGTTGTCGCAAAATGACATGACGCCAAGTAGTATCATAAGCCTCCTCGATGTCAAAGAATATTCCGACTACATAATGTCATCGGACGAAGGCATCTTGCATTGCTGTTTCCAGGAGAAGTACGTTGTCCAGGGTTGAATGGAACCACCAGGGTTTTAGTAGAGAGATAAGCGTTGCTTCCTTCCGGGAATTAGGGAATACTTCCTGGGACCATGAAAATAAAAGATATCAAAATGTATACTTGCGATTCTAGACTGAGTTATCTGAGCATCTCATAGTTAATGGAATCAGGCCCAGAAGCAGTGTCGTGGACTGTCGCTAGAACTGACTCAAGTTCCCACATTGAAAAGGAAGAGTTGTAAGGTTCCCAATTGGTGGAACGGAAGTCAAAGCAGGTACTCTCTGCTGTTTCTCTTTTCTCGCGAAATCAGGATCGCAGTTTGCTGTAAATGTTTGATCAGCAAAGTATTCAGCCATCAGTGTTGACATTTCTCTGTAGTTGGTGAGAACATGACCCTGATAATTTAGTCTAGATATTGGGACTTTAGAAAACCTTTCCGATATCTTTCAGATTGGCTCTCATACTTTAGTGGACGATGTCGTTCTAATAATTGTATTTAGGAACTCTTTACAGGAGGTGGATCTGCATTGTTTGATGGTTCTGCGCGTTTTTGCTCTAGCAATATGCGGCGAGGTTTTCCGGGGATGGACTTAAATATCCGCAATGCTCTTCACATCGCCTGAAGGGCGGAATGACATGCGTCGTTCGGCCAGGGAACATGAGGTCTTCTCGGAAACATGTTTTAGGAATGGATTCTTCAGAGGCGTGATGAATCACCTGGGTCAAATGGTCGACCCTCTCTTGGTTACTTCCCGTTTATCTGAAAACAGCCAGAGAACAGTATAGTGTCCTGTTCGCCTCCCTGAGAATCCATTTCTGAGGCTTGCATTCGGGAGTAGTCACACGTCCTGCAAGGACAACCAGACAGGATGATCGCTACCATGCAGATCATCTTCTATCTTCCAGTGGAAGATAACAGCAACTTTTGGAGAACAAATTAACACGTCTATAGCAGTCTATGACCCCGTGGCAAACGTAAAGTGGGTCATCTCCCCGGTGTTTATTATACACATATCTTCACGCTCGAAGAGATATTTCAGCAGTCGGTCTTTGGAGCAAACGCTTTACGAACCCCACAGTAAACGTCTTCATTTCTTTTGCTCTTTTCAATAGCATAGGGCTTCTGTGAAGGCCTTCCATCGGACTCTATTCTTTGCCAATACTTTTACTTCGCTCCAAGTTCGTCCAACATATCCTGTCTCACTGAGAAAACCTCTCCAAGTTCCTCTTGGTCTTCCCCACCTACGTGTTCCTTGCGGGTTCCATTCCAATGCATGTTTCTCTCTGTTATCGCCCTCTTTCCTCAAAGTATGGCCAACCCATCTTCACTTTCACCTTCTAATTTGTTTTTCAATTGGCTCCTCGCAAGGTAGTTCCCATAAGTCTTCATTTCTTATTGTTTGTGGCCAATAGATGTTAAAAGATTTTCTCGAACACCTGTTTATAAATGTTTGGAGATCCTTTTCACAATATTGTTTACAGTCCATGTTTCTGACCCATAGAGAAGAACTGATTTGACTGTTCTGAAAAGTTTCAATTTTGTTTCTCTTTTGATGTATCTGTTTCTCCAAACTGGGCGTAACTGCATAAAAACTGCATTTGCTTTACCTACCCTGCTGTTAACATCTTGCAATGTTCCACCTTCTCCACTTATGATGCTTCCAAGGAGAAAGAAGTTAAAGAATCCACACGTTCAGTATCTTGATCACAGACTTTTAAGATTGCATGAGACTTTGAATTTACTCGCATTTCTTTTGTCTCAGATACATTTATTTTCAAGCCAACTATTTCGGATCTTTCACATAGTTCTAAGATCTTATTCTGCATATCTGAAAATCTTTGCGCTAACAGGCATGTCATCAGCGTAACCAAGAACCTCCAAAGTGTCCACCATTTTCCATATAATTCCTCTTCTTCCCTGTTGTTAGTTGCTCCATTAGATCATCCAACACTAATATAAACAGCAGTGGTGATATGGTACATCCCTGTCTAACACCAATATTACTGAGAGAGGCTCGGACAAATTTCCGTTGTGCAATATCTGGCAAGTATATCCATCGTACATGCTTTTAATTGCATTTAATATTTTTGTTGGAATTCCCAACTTCTTCAAAACTTGCCATATATTTTCTTGCTTCAGGGAGTCAAAGGCTTGCTCGAAGTCCACAAATAATAGGTACATTGTGGTATGCCATTCCAAACTCTGCTCAACTAATTGTCGGAGGGTATTAATGTGGACGACACACGATCTACTGCTTCTAAAGCCCGCTTGTTCTTTCTGTATCCACTTATCTACTACATAAGTAATTCTGTTTTGGATCACTCTTGAGAGAACTTTACCCGTTATTGACAGTAGGGATATACCTCTCCAGTTTTTACATTTTGTTTTATCTCCTTTCTTGGTTACCTTTACGATTATGCCTCTCTTCCAGTCCTCTGGCAATTTTTTCTGGGTCCAAATATTCTCAAAAAAGGGGAGACAGGATCTCGGCTGACCTGTGGATATCTACTTTAAGTATTTCGGCACATATATTATATTAACCAGGACCTCGATCATTTTTTTTTGTTTCAATGCAATTATTATTTCGCTTAGATTTGAGGGATTTGTACTAACCCTGATCCTACTGCTTCCACTCAAACTCCTGTCAGACATGGTGTTGTCTGTGTGCCACTGTTGCTGTTCTACAGCACCGTGTGACTCCTCCTGTGTCTTATTTAGGAATTCCTTAAAGTGTTTGCTCCATCTATCCATTTCCTCCCTTTCTGTGTGCAGCAATTTCCCTTCTGTATCTATAATTTGCTGCTTGCTTCCTCTCTTGTTTCTGGCCAGAACTCTTGTGATTCGACAGAGCTCTTTTGTATCTCCTTTTCCTTCTGCCTCCTCTGCCAGGCTTGCTTTTTCATCCACCCATCTTTGTGTATCTCTTCTCACACTTTTCTTTATATGTTTGTCAATAACACTATATTCTATCCTACCAACTTCTTGCAGTTTTCTGGACTTATTCTGAATAATTTGTTGCTTCAAATTCTGTCTCTTTTCAATTAATTTCCAAGTTTCAGCCGACATCCAGTCCTTCTCTTGAGCATTCTTATACCCCAGGGCTTTTTCTCTGACATCTAACAATACTCCCTTAATGGTCCCTCATCTCTCCTCCATGTCCAATTCTTCAATATATATATATATAAGGGGGAACCTTGTATCGGAAGCCAGAGGTATGTGAACTCCATTCCGCTTCACAGACGTTTGGGTGTGGTTCAATTCTTTCATTCATGAGACATTCAATTCTTCTGAAATTTTGTCCCACGAGTTAGGAGGAACAGGTGTCCAGCGACGTGGTGCCCCTATCACGGCACTAAGTCTTATACAACTGAGGTGCGGCAGTTACCGCAGAGTGTTTAACCTCAACACTTATTCATTTCACACCTTGAGGTTGAGGGTTTTTTATTGAGATTTAAGCCGTCCTCTAGAACCGGCCAATGAAGGCAAGATCTCCGTTTCGTACAACACACAACTTTCTACTATGGCGCCAAAAGTAGTCGCTGAAGCATGCCCATAGTTTATTGTCCGGGTACCGCAGTACCAGTCCCCAGCTCGGGACCGTCGGTTCGCCAAACCCATATTCAGTCGAAACTGAGCCCCCTGCGTGGTAAATGTAAATGGATAAGTGAAATTAATGCAAGTGTTATAGAAGAAAATAGAAGTTACTAGGACAGAGAGACTATTGGAAGAAAATTGAACTTCATGTAATATGAAGCAATTACAGATAACGTCAGAAATTAATTGGAGCAAAACTAACGATGTCATCAATATGAAACTTAATCACTAGGTAATGTAGACTGCTAGAAAAGTATTTGCCCCTTTTGTTCAGATTTGACTACATTTTGCAACTACATTTTGCTGCGTGGGAACTAATATTAACCCTTAACAAGGCAAAGGATGTAAACATTTTCAAGGCCCACTGGTAATTTCTTAAGACGAGTAATCGACTGTAGGTTAGGAAATCAGCGCATTCATTTGAGATTGTTACACACTAATTGAGCCAAAATATTTAGCGCATATCTAGGTTAGCGCATATATGCTCCTAGAGTGTAAAAGGGAGGATGAATCCTCGATTCAATTTGAGTACATACACATGGGTCCACCAGCGTCAATTTTCAAACTGGTCGAATAAACTTGAGTCGAATAATAGGCGTGAGATACACGCGAAAGAAACGTGCATAACTTGAAGACGACTAGGGGGATTATGGAGAACAAAAGGCGTTGAAAAGGGTGAACCAATTAAAGATTTGAAAATGTTAAAACTTGAAACTTTTTGGTCAAACAAAGCTGAAAATAAGAGACATTAAAAGATGGTACACGTACAAGAAACTAAATAAAAAGATATACGTTACAGCATTCGTAGGGAAGATAAAATAGAAAATATTTCACGAGTGGATGGAATAGGGGAAAGTATTAGATAGACGATACAGCTACTGGAGAAGGTAGGTGGTGCAATCACACCACAGGTGTTCACAACCAGTAGTAATAGCGATTATAGTACAACAAAAGATGAGGGAACAAGAACACTGTAATATAAAAAAAGCTTGCAGGAAGATGGAAAAGGGCAACATGAAATGGAGAAGCAAGCATAGATGTTACAAGAGATTTTTTGAGACTTTCCACAGATATCATGGAAACTACAACAGACAATAAAGCACAATGATATAGATATTTGACGGCAATTAGTACACATTAGAAAAGAAAATGAATTGTGGAGGGCACAGCTGGTGCAAATGGAGGAATGAAATGATGCAAAATGGCAAGTGATAGCTTTGAGTAAGGAGCTAGAAAGGGATAATTTATGTTTAATAAATGATGTGACCATAGAAACAATAGAAGGATTAATTAATGAAATTGATGAAAGATATAATAATATAGAAAAGAATATTAATAATGGACAGAAAGTGTGCGAGGAAATAATTAATAATATGATGGACGAGTGTAGAGAAGGATCAGTTGTTGAAAGGGCTTGATTATGAGGGGTAGTGAAGGATACTGGAATTATTTGTTTTTGATAGTTTACTAGAGAAAATGCAATAGCAAATATAGTTTTTTGTCTGCGTTATGGGGTGATTTAATTACCAATAGAATTGGAAGAATGAATGAAATATTTTTTAAGCATGGTTTAGTAGTGCAAAATCGAGAAAGAGACGTGACTTTTGATGGTGAGCACGAACAGTAAATAAGAAATTTATCGCTGACAAAGAATACATACGACAGTTGTGTTAATGATTTCTTCACGAGGGACATTATTCATAGTTAGGTTAAGTTTTTATCTTGTTTAGTGCTAAGGTTTAGTTTGTTTAAACCTGTGCAACGTAGACTTGAAGACTGAAATAAATATTCAATGTATGCTCATATCCAAGAGGCAGTAAAAAGGTGAGTGTAATGTAATATTTACATATTATATTATTATTATTTTACCAATATAAATATTCCAACAGTAAAAAACAGAATTGCACTGCTCTTTCTAAACATGCCATAGAAGAAAACCATGACTTTGATTTCAGTAATACCAAAATATGCCACAGTAGAAATAACCAGAGAAAATTAAAATGGCTAGAAATGCTAACAATAAAAATACACCACATTTCATTAACAATAGCATTAATATAGATGGATGCTTGTATTTTTATAACAACTTAACAGCTAACGAACCATAATTTATACCTGTTCGACCAATTGTGTACCATAGTCTATGTTATGAAATTTAAAGTATTTATATTTTGTTCTATCAAAAAAAATTATATAATATCTGTCTATGTTATCTTGTCTATCTAAAAAGAGAATGTGTATAATATATATATGTCTATCGTTGAAATTTATGTCACATCTTTGAAATTAATGAATATATATGTCCACGAAAAAAATGTGTTTGCATATATCTGTAAAGTTGGTAATGAGAGTACTGAGTGACGGTTGGTTCAGTATGAACGAAAGTTGTGCGCTGGACCAAGCCGTGACGGAACACGGGAAATGGAGGTTAATGGAGTGATGTCCAAGTAATATAAAAAATATGTAAGTACATCACTTCCAAATGTATGACATTTAGATCTAAATAATAAATTTTGTATTCGTTATTAATTAATAGTTGAAGTCATTGATGAAGATTTTGGATTAAAATCGAAACGTTGGCTCAAAAATATGTTTATTTAACATCCTGTGACTGAATCCATATAAAGAAAACTAAAGACTATTTATATTTTTTTTTAACCGACACAATGTGTGTTTTCAACTAATGCAAGTGTGTTGAATTAGTGCGTCAATTGAGGATAAGCCGATATAGTATCCAATCAGTGCACTTGTGTTCTATCAGTGCACGTGCGTTTCATTACGTCATCGTTCTACTACCTAAGCCATGCTGTGTAGTGTTTGAAGTGCAGTGGACTCTGCGTCGTGCTCGCGCACACATCTTTGGTGTGTAACCAAGGAGCATCCGTACTATGCGAACTGAAGGTTGTATTGCAGCCATCGACACATATCATCGACTTCGCGTCGGGAAATATCTTCTCTTGTTGGACGACCAGACGTTACGTCATATCCCGATCAGTATCCTCGCCGGTTCTGTGCACTATCAAGTCCGTGACCGTAAGCCAGCAGCTGTTCACGTTCATCCACGCATTAAATATCTACGATATTGTCAGAAGCATTATAACACAGGATGCACGCATATTGACGGTCCTCCACCTACCCTGCGTGACTGTTGTCATTGCAAGCGGGTGTGTGAATTTGCAAAGTGCGAAGCAATCCACGCTTGTGTTCTCCTTACTATTCTGTCTGCATTTTGTTTTGTTTGACAGGATTCTCACCTGTTTCGTATGCTGTGGTAGAGTCGACACAGATTGTATCCCCTGTTTCGGACAACAGTTCAGATTCAACATCTCACCCTGTGCCGGAGAACGAGACTTCTACATCTGTTTCACTGACGACATTGCCTCACCCCCTTTGCCGATGACAACACCTCGCACCACCACCATACCCTTCAAGAAGACAGCGACGTCCTGCAACATCTACAGTTATGTATATAGCATTCCCATTCCTCAGTGTTTCGAATGGCAAAAGATACAAATGATGTGTATCGCTTATCAACATTTCCTACAACAACCGTATTGTGCGCTATTTTCACACTACTGCGGAACACTGTCTTCTCGACAACATCTGCTGTCGTCTCTCACAGGTTGCCTCCATACCACTTACAACACCCTCTGCTCCATCGCGTATGTACCAGTCTTTTTCCACTTTTCTCTCTCATGTTGGTTCACGTTGCATTGTGTCAATACCAACGAGAAAAACATGTCGCAAGTCATCATCTGTTCTAATTGTCTCAATGAGGATGTTCCGATCGTTAATGCACACACCACACCCTGCCGACATCGTTTTTGTAAACCGTGCACCGACAATTGGACATTGCGTCATCGTTCCTGTCCGATTTGTCGTCGCACGGTGGTTGACTCTTCCGCTGAAGATTTTGTGAGTGATGATTCAAACGATGAGTTGTTGGAAGTGTAATACCGTCCAACTCGCACGCTATTGGATTTGCAGGGTTTACGGGCTGCGTTCCGGGTCTCTCAATTCCAATTATTCGGTGCTCTTCCACGTTTTCTTCACGCTTCACATGTGTTTGATAAAATTCTACGCCTCTCCAGAGGTGAGATGTCTTTCTTGTTCTCTGTTGGAGAGGGTACTTCACTTCCCACAACAACCCTTCCGCAACCATATCTTGGTAATGAAGGAACTTGAAACCGTTCTTATGCTATCCCGTTTAAAGGTTTATCCTATACATTCATTTCACGTCTATGTAACATTGATTGAGCGCGCGACGGCTGCATTTGCTTCAGAAGATATAACATATTGATATAATAAAAAAATTGAAGTTTTTCTAAAATGAATTTTTTTGTGTATTGGCAGTTTCATCTTGTGTGTGTTAGAACACGAGAAAACATGTCGCAAGTCATCATCTATTCCATTTGTCTCAATGAGGCTGTTTCGATCGTTGGTACATACACATCACCGTGTCATCGTTTTTGTACACCGTGCATCGACTAATGAACGTCGCATCAACGAACCTGTCAGATGTGTCGTCGCACGTTGGTTGACTCTACCGTTGAGGTTTGAGGTTTTGTTAACTGAAATGGATCACAATGGTGACGTTCATGATGATGTTAAGAGACGCGAGTGATTATTCTCATGATGAGTTGTTTGACGATTTAGTATTTCTTCTCCATATTAACGAAACCAACGAAATATTTGCAGCTCTTGCAAAATTTCTCCGCGATCCACATGTGATGGATAAAATTCTTAAATTCTCCGAACGTTATGTGTCTATCTTCTATCGTCTGTTTGACATGTTACTTCAAATCCAACGCCACAACTTCCACATCCACCTTTTGATTGGGAAGGATCTTATTGCAAGCATTAAAATATCTTGCTTGGATCTTGATCCTCTATATAATAATCTCTATATACAATTGATTCATTGTGCGAGAGTAAAATTTGAAAATACATAATAGTGATATAATAGAACAAATTTTGGATTTTTTCAATTCTTTTTGTACATTTACAAAACCTTGCATGATAAATTAAAAGTCGTTTCTATGTTGCTCATTTTTTTATTATTGGTATTAGAAAGCTTTTTCGGCTGCATAGCAACCATCGTCAGTAACATACACTGAGTGTTGAGGAATATTTTTGGCGAATGCATTCGCCAAAAATATTCCTCAACACTCAGTGTATGTTACTGACGATGGTTGCTATGCAGCCGAAAAAGCTTTCTAATACCAATAATAAAAAAATGAGCAACATAGAAACGACTTTTAATTTATCATGCTTTGATAATGTTGCTAAAGCACCACAATTACCAAGTACAAAACCTTCTCATCCTCCTTTCCACTTCAATATTTTCCCCACACATTTCTAATCTGTTGAGTCTCATTTAGTGTTACGACGCAAGACAACATGTTGCAAGTCACCACCTGTTCTATTTGTCTCAATGAGAATGTTCCGATCGTTGCTAGGCGTGTTACCATGCTTCGAACAATGGACATTGTGTCATCGAACCTGTACCATATGTCGTCAAATGTTGGTTGACCCTACCGCTGATGATGAGAGTCTTTCGAGAGAAGATTTTGGTGATAATGTGTATACTGATTTAGAATTAATAAACTACAATGATGATAACACAGAATATTCTCACAACGTGCACGTTTTCTTCACTCTCCACATGTGTTGGATAGTTCTACGACTCCATGCGGATGATGTGTCATGCATGTCGCACGTGGAACTGGACAGTCTGTAACCCACACCATCCCTTCCGTAACCATCTCTTGATTGTGAAGGAGCTTATTGAAAACGTTCATATGTTAGCACGCTTAGATTTTGCACGCATGGGTTTTATTCCTATAGATTTGGTATGTCTATGTGTCATTGCTTGCTCATTAAATGTCTGTATTTGGAGCGGAAGATGTAGAGTGGGTTTAACTCTGAAAAATGTATTATGATTCTATAATAAAGCGCATTTGATATTTTATTAAAATACCTTTTTTATTTGTTTTGACAACTTTCTAATCTTCCTCCCCACACCATCCACGTCACCGCACACCTCCGGTGGGATGGGGGTGGGTATGAGAGCGCACGAGACACCAGCGCAGTATGTCACTGACCCTCTTCACTGGTGGACGTGTGTGTGCCGGTAGCAGCTGCGTGAGTGGGGGGTGCGTTTGCAGTTTTTTAATACCATCATCACCCACCGAGGTGTTCTGCATACTCTCCTATGGTAAGTTTCTTTATTTTTTAATTTTTTTTCGGATTGCGCATGATTGTGTCCTTATGTGATGCAAGATTGCGTAACATTGCGCAACACTGTGTCATCTTCGGACATGTCAGGACTTGTCACGACTATGACTCCTCCGGTTTAAGCACAGTTTTTGGGAGGTAATTAATTAAAATCAATTAAGCTAATCGGTGACGAGGAAATTGTGACGGTTTAAGCAGTTTTTCTCTATAATTATAACATACGTGCCGGTTTAAGCGCAGCAGGAGGTGGGGAAGAAGTTTAGGAAGAGGGAGTGACAACTACCTCTTCCTTGAATTCACCACCCACCTCGCCTGTGCTTAAACTGACACATATGTTATTCTCGAAGAAAATTGTGCTTAAACCGGCACACTTTTTTACGTCACAAATTAGCATAATTGATTTTAATTAATTAACTTCCCTTGAAAGTGTGGTTAAACCGGCACAAATCGCCTACTATTCTGAAACGTGGTATCTGGACAGTGAAGGCTTCGCAAAGTCCATCAATGCGTTCGGAAAGTCAGAGAAAAGTCTCAGCTTAAGCTCGGTGACATGATTTGGGTAAGGTATTTCAACAGGAAAATTGTGTAAGTGACTGGTTGCAATTGATAACATCATACATCAAAAGTGTTGCAATGTTTAGAACCCCACAAAAGATACAATTTTCCTTCAAAGACTCCTCTTTTTGTAATTAAATAAAAATATATTTGTAGTACATGTTTTCAAAATCAGGCTTGCGAAGGATTTGCATTGTTTTAAATCCTCCTAAAATGTATACCAACAGTTTGATAGTCAAATTACCGATCAATAAATGTAATACCTTTATATAGAAAATGATATTTTTTTCGATATTAAACATTTATGTGTTTTGTTGTAAAGTGTAATATCTAAAAAGAAATGCGATTGAAGTTTTAACTGTGCACTCTACACAACCAGTTTTCTATATATCTTATAGTATTGGTTTAATTTATAAAATAATATTTACAAATTACATAAAGGATTAAATATATCAGAAGAGAACTTTCCTTTAAGTCGAAAATAAACACAATAATTTATTATTTATTTAATTATTTACTTTCACACACACAAAATGAATTGTATACAAAATTATGTTTTAACCACCTCATTAGAATTCGTATTTCCTCTAGATTTTTCCTTCTCTTTTGTTGAAATGAGACTCAGTTCTATACCTCTCACATTACATCATTTGTCTTTTACATTTTGTTGTTCCACCACAATATCCGTAACGCTGGCGAAACTCTTCACAAGAAGGTCCACTTATCATACTTTTTCCCTACTAATCCTCTGCATGAACCTACTCCGTAACTGTTGGATTGATTAAGGTTCACGAATATATTGTTGCATTGCGCTATTATTCAATTTTAGAAAAATTACAATGGTCAGAATTTTATGGCCTGTATTTAATTTTGTACATTCATGCATATATTCTGTATGTAGGTCCCGAAATAGTAAAGGCAAAATAATCAATTATCCTACATACCCTTTTATCCTCGGTAATCTAGGAAGAGTATTAAGTAGTATTTTCTATATTTTTTAAGATTACCTGGTAATTTGTATTAACACTCATCGTCCCAAGAAATGTCATTATGTTCTGATTAACAATAATGTGTTGCACTGCTTCATATACACAGTTTAGAGAAATTATTGGAATGGCTAAAAATTCGATCAGTGGTGTTGTATTTATTATTTTTAATTCATTCCTCGACCTTTTCCTCTAGAGCACCTTGTCTGTAACATAGTCATTAAAAGGATACTGGGATTATTTATCTTCTATTACTTCTGTTGTGGAAACAATTAATATTATCCTGGTAATTTTTAAAGATTTTTATTTAGTAATATTCATTGGCCTGTTTTTTTTGTCTTTTCTCGGAGGTCGTCATGTTTGCAGTCTCGCATTCTGTGGAGTCCCGCTTTTCAAGGTGTCTCCTATCATTCCAATTTTTGTTACGCATTCTTGATATTTGGTGAAATTTTCTTAGTTAATTTATCTTTCCCCTTCATCCCCCAGATACCTTTGTGTTTGATGTAATCTATATAATCTTTACGTTTTATTCCATGTATCTCGTAATACCACAGTAAGGTATCGGTCGTCTCCTCAGCTCTTCCACATTGAAATACTGCGTTGTCTTTGCGACCAATTCACTTTAGGTATTAAAATTACCGTTCCCGGTTAGAAAATCCATTTGTATTTATTATTTGGGTCTCTCAGTTTTGAGTGATGACATTACTGTCCGTAAATGAAATGGTGTGTTTGCGTACCACAATAATAAATAAATAACTTTTAAAAAATAAGATTTTATTTAGTGATGTATTAAAGCGAATAAAATAATGCAATGTTAAACTCTTCATTAAAGTAATGCAAAGTCAAATGTTTCATTAAAATAATGCAATGTCAAATGCTAATGCCTGCATACATATTTCACATTAGTAGATCCTAATAAAAATAAACATACTTACAATCTTTATCGCTGAAAATAATTTAATATTTTATGTTGAATTATTTGTTTTCAAAAAGCTCGTCGCGCGAAATGTTCATAAAAGTGGATACCAATTAATTTAATTGGACAGTGGGAATTCGGTAGGTAAGTACTTGCTGAAGTATGTATTTTATTTACTATTCGCGCTACAACCTTTTTGTAAACAAATAATTCAAAATAAAATATTAAATCATTTTCAGCGATAAAGATAGCAAGTACATTTATTTCTATTAGGATATTCTAATGTGATATATGTATGGAGACATTAGCATTTGACATTGCATTACTTTAATGCAAACATTAACTTATTTTATTCGCTTTAGTACATCGCTTTAATAAAAGCTTGTTTAAAAAAGTTTTTTATTTATTATTTTATTTTATACTTTTTTGCATTAGAATTTTTTTATTTGTCATAATAATTAATCTTGCTTGTTTATTTGTAATACTCAAGATACATTTTAAACACAAACTTGTGTTAATATAAATAAATAGCATAAATGATATAGCATCCGTGAGATACACCTTCCGATAGCATAAACATCTTTTGAGGAACTATCGTAATGATTAGATAAGAAGTTAAAACGGAAAGCGTAGGTTATGCAATGCGTTATACTTACTTGTATGAGAGAGACGGATTGTATTTCAGGGGATGCTTCCCAGAAATAATTCGCCGTGAGTTATGTCGTAATAAAATCGTTATTAAAAACATTTTAAAAGTTTTTATATTTGAAGTGGGCATCATAATATTGCATTGTCAGGGGGCTTATATATGTGTGCCAAATTTCAGTACAAATGGTTGAGGGGAAGTGGTTTAAAACTCAGTTACAAAATTTGGCTTAAAGATACGAAATAACAAGTGAAGTTAAATAAAAACTTGTTAAAAAAATAGTCGCCAAACTATGTGATCTGGACGGGCCAAAGATCAGGCATTACATCCAGGTCACTTCTTTCTCTCATATGGCCCTCTACTTTACAAATACCTCTCACAATTTACAACCGCACTGAAAAAGTTACAAACTCATGAAGCATTACCATGACGTCCCTGATATTTATATCGGATTAGAGTTGGTAAGTAAGCAAATAAGCAAGTATGTTTAATAAACCTGGCAAAATCTTTAACATCATAACATCTGCTATAACTGATCAATGGAGAAATAAACAAATAAGAAAAAGGAAAAAAATATATTTAGGTTTGAATGACCGTGCGTTTCATTCAGCAGTGTCATGAGTGTGTTTCCATGTGAAAGGCAAAGCAAATCATTAGGTATATTATGCTCATTAGCACGTGAAGCGATATCAAATATGTGTTTGGGTTTCCAAAGAGGCCCTTGAATGTTACATTTGCCTCTAGGTTTGATAATAATTTATTCATCCACAGAATTGGGTGAGCAAAATCAACCATTGAAACAATAGATAAAATATCTTGTAATTTCGTAGATTCTTTCTGAGCTGATGTGATTTTTTATGTACTAGAGGATTAATTTTTTAATATTTGTTATTTGCTAACAAAGAATTGAATAATGCAATAAAATAATGATTCGATGCGTCATCAGATAGCGATGAATTTTAAGAAGTATAGATGAGTAAATTTTAAAATCACATGTGCCATGCTTAATGTTGTTACAAAGACAAGCGAATAGGAGTTGTATACAGTTTAAAAGAATTTTGAGACTATCTGTGGCAAATACCATAAAATTTTGACAAATCAAAAGTGACTAAGAACAGATGTACTTCGTAGTCGTCTTCGTAAAATATGCACTAACCCGGAGCCTTCTATTCTTAGTTTCCAAGCGAGTTGAAAGGAAATTGTCGAGAGAGGGCACGCACAGATATTTTCCTACGGTTATATTTCGATCGTCCGTTATCTTTCGTGACCTTGTATTTCTCTTCGACCCTTCCACCGTGCGTAGGTGTTATAGAAGAGGTTTTGGAGGGGAGAAGTAGGGCGCGCTGTCCATGTCGTCGATGTGCCCCCATCGATTTGTTGTTGCGCGCCCTCGCGACGGCCAAAGCACCCAAGGAAGCGGTGAGAACAGTTACTGCCTGACCATTCTTCGGCAAACATCCATCGCCATGTTGCACTCAAGTTTTGTGCTCGTTCTTTTGCAAGGTAGGTTTCATTTGCTCTTATCTACCGCATACAATCAATGATCAGTTTTGTTACGGGAACACATTCAGATATATGTCACTTTAGATCAACAGACTGCAAGGATTATATTCCAAAATATGTAGTGTCATGATTTCACATCAATTTATTTTTCGAGGAAAATGATCAATGTGTGTGTTATTTCTCTCCAGAATGTTTCAATATATATCAAATTTCATATATTACATAAAATATCAAAAAATAATTTCTCATTTGTCTACTACTCGGGAAATTTCAGATGAAGAGAAATCACGAAAACTACTTTAAAGTTCCCTGCAATTTTAAGACACACAATTATAAACATTTATCATTTCCTAATTGTATTCAGATTCATAATTTGATAAAAACGTAGAACGAAAATCTTATTATATTGTAATGTGTTAGAGCATACAAACGTCCACTGCTAAATAAATTCTTGTAACAAAATTGATATGTATAAACCTGCATTCTGTATATTTTTAATTGTGTAGTCAAAACATACACAATAACTAAACTAATGAAGTGCGCAGCACTTTGTCACGCATAGCCTTCATATTTGAAGAGTCATCCCCAATTCCATAGATTATGACCTTTTGGAATTCACTGCGTCGAATAAACATTCGTACCTCAACAAGGGATTAGTTTGTATATTAAAAAAAAAATTTCTTCTTCTTCATCTTCACTGGAAAATACTGCAGCCCATTGGTAAATTATGTGTATCTAACCATATAGTAACTTGTTAACATAACATGCTTTAAATGTCCTACTATCTATTCTCCGCGGGAGAATGAGACTTTTCCGGACATTTTATTTTATAATGATATAAAGTTTAGTTACAAACAAATTTTTAAAGTTTATTTATGAAATATTCAAGGAAACAATTATTCTCACAACTTACTATAATTTTCTTATGAGTCCGTTGGAGATACTTCATAAAGAATTATGTTGATGTAATTTGTTTTCACTACTCTTAAAATAAAATAAATTATTTATTTTGAGTATGAAAATAGAGTTTTCGTCACAATTTTAAGCGAGTATTGCACTTAAAAATGTAAATTTGGTGATTATTCATTTCACAATTAAAAGTTATCTCTTCAGTATCACTAATCTCAAATCATCCTAGTCGGAGAGATAGCGAGTTTGAGTGGGAAGATCATTTGAGATCTAGTGGAGTGTCTTCCAATATGTTAGTATTTTTTAGATTAAATTTCTCTGCCCCTTTAGATTAAGATATTCTGAGACGTCTGGAAGGGGATCGTGCTTGTCTCCATTATAAAGAGAAAGCTACAAATTTAAAAGAAATCAGTTTTTCAACCTATCCGGAAAAGTGTTTCAACAAACGGGATGCAAAATGACACAAATATATTTTGCTATGGAGCTCGTTCTAATTGACTCCTAAAGTGTGTGACACGTGTATGGTTTGTGCCACTAGAAAACTTTTGGTTGGGTGCAACTACATTTGAACGAACTCCATTAACCTAATTTGCTACCTTGAACGATGATAGGAGGGTTGGTAAACAAATATCTTCACGAGTGGTGTTTGTAACTAAGAGACGAAGTCGTTGCTACGGACCGCACTAGTCTATTTCATTGGAAGAACGTTGGAAAGAATGACAGAAAAGGCTTGCTGGTTACCAGTGGCGGATCTATGGAGGAGGGGAACTAAGGGAGTTATAGCTCCTTCCCCCATTGGACCTAAACTTTTACCAGACAAAATTGAAGTTGATAAATGGCATACTTTGTAAAATTGTTACCAAGTGAATAATTGAGATTAGTAGTAATTGTCATTGTTATTAATAATACCAGGTTAATGAAATTAATAATACATTATTAATAAAACTAATAATACCTTGTTAATAACTTTAATAAATAATTGTTATTGTTATTAATAATACCAGATTGTTAATTATTTATTTGATGCATTTCATTTAAGGTGATATTTATAAAATTTGTGTTGTAAAACCAAATTTTTAAAACAAAAATGGTTCCCCGTTAGCCTCTCTCTTAATTACGGTCTAGATACGCCACTGCTGGTTACATCACATTCGTCGCTGAAAGATTGAGGTACCAGCAAATCCTGTAAATAACTTGGGTAATAGTAGGGATATTGCAATATTATGGGGATACGACAATTATGGCATTTCAAAATACGGTATTAAATACCGGGAATGAGAGATCCCTGAACAAGCCTTGTAAAGAAACCTAGAGGTTCACAAGGAATATACCACAAGTAATTATACACACGATATTAATATTTCACATAACTTTATATTCTTATCTAAGGAGTGTTCTGAAATTTTCAATACGCCTCTGCCTTAGGATCCTGGATTGGAATTGATGGGATGGTCCCTTACTTGCTTCTGGAGAGTAAATTAGTTTATTGTCCTCCTCATGGTCATACGCTGTTTTCAACAGCTTTTTGTCAATACATTTATTTATTTATCATTAGTACCTTCTGATATTTTATTTACATGTATCATTAAAGATTTGTATGGATAAAACATTTTAAAACAAGATAACATTTTTATGCCATTTACATTTTTTATTCTTTTACTGCGTTTGTGAATTATTGTCTCATGAACAGCCAATTCTCGAAGACATGATAAGACCATATTTTGTATTTTGGTCGTTAGCTCTACACTATTCAGGGTCGACAGTACAGTCAAAACTGAAAGAATAATAAAATGAAAAGGTATGTGAAACCATTGCACATACTTTTCCATATACTATTATTTACATTTGTGTTAACTATTATTTACATTTGAAGATAACATGAATGCATACAGAAGTAATTAATATCGGGTAACATGTATCACGTAGATGCAATTGCTTCTCGACATATTTTGGCTCTCTTATCTATTTTACTGTTCTCATTTCTTGGGTTTCCGTTTTCCAAAAATATATTCTCAGTATATTGTGAAATTAAATATAAAACACTCTATACTGTAGAAGCAAAAACAGAGGGAAATATATGTATGGGTTTTACATTCCCGTCCTTCACAATATAGAAAACGCAGAAATTTATTCTTAATGATGGGAACATCTCCATTCCGGAAACATGCTCATGTGTACCCAAATCTGGAAAACATTCTTCATACGATCACATTCACACTATTAACAAACTATTAATTATTATTATTCAATACTATTACACTATTAACTAATAATAATACTATTAATTGTGTAATGTTTAATAATCAATACACTACTTATTCTCGAACGGAATTCATTTTAAAAATGAAAATGACTTTATGAAGAACCTCAAATCAGGATAAGGTTTTAGAAGTACCATATCAGCTCTTCTCTATTAAGTACACGAGAGAAAGGTCCTGGATGGGTGCAACATTTTAATTCTCAGTTTTCGACTCCCGAGGAAATAATATTATGGTAGCAAAATTCAAGGATTTAGGCTTCTCCTAATCTACCATATCCCGTAGTTACAATATTTTAACAGTAATTTGTAGTTATATATTACAGAAATATTTTAGTAAATTTATTCCCCGAGGCATCCCTCAGCAATCAGTATTAGGTTCTTCCTTTTCTAGTAATGAAATTATATCATTGTAGAACCAAGAGTTTTCAACTTTAATTTCTCACACAAACTGTACGACACTCAAATGAACAAAAATATATTCTCAAAATTCCGTCAAAATCTGAAATGATTATTAGTTACACTCAGTTCTCTTAGGAGGTAAACAAGGGAACTTCCAATCAAGGGCGTTTTCTACCCTATTACATTACGCAATACGTAAGGAAAAATATATATTGTGTTAGATATAGAAACTAAATGTAGAAAATAAGCTTCTTATTGTCATTTATTTACTTACAGTTTTAAAACAAGGTTGAGTGTCTTTGTTTTCACCTGGCGTACACTTCCACACAGACAACCAAGTTGAGGTCCATTTTTTCAACGGCCAACATTGACAAGTGCAATATACGTTCTTGAAGCATTGTATTCCTCAAATAATATTTCACTCTTTTCGAGACACTAAAAGATCGTTCTGCCAATGTAGTGGATACAGGGACAGTTAAAATAATCTCAAAAGCTGCAAAAGGTTTGGAAATACATCTGATTGTGAATGTTTTCAGGCTTAAATTGTAGCACTAACAATGAAATAAGTTTACGATCTGTTTCTTCAGGATCTTTTCGAGAAAATGTTTCACTGTCAGTACCAAATGTTTCACTCACAGCTGAATAAGCTTCTTCGATAATGTCACTACGAACCTTATTGTTCTTCAATGAAGCAGTCAGTAATTCGCATTAAATGTCACAGTAAAATCAGATGATTTTTTTGTTAACGCAACTTGATGTTCTCAGAGAGGGTGTCTAGTAGAGGGTAGTAAAATGTTGTAGACCAAAAGTCCTGAGGTGAATCTTAATTGGGGTGAACATCTCCGCCAATTTTCTGCGTAACTATCCGCTTGCGTGGAGCAGTAGGCCCCTCGAAACTGTGAGTTTCATAAAAGGTAAGTGCTTCAGACCAAAGTTTCTTGAATTCACATTCATTTCTATAATCAACTAAATACCTTATTGTTCTATTGGCTATATCAAATACTTCATGAACTGATACATCATGATGTATCATTTTGTATGTATTTTGAAAGAATGTTCGTCTTTTCAAACACACGTTTCATGACATTTAATGCGAAAACGAACTCAAACTTACTGATACACATTACCAAACCGTGAGCTTCTCCACCAATTTTTGGGTTCGTAACTTCAATTTCTTCCAAAGTAAGCACTATGTCCACTAGATGCTGTTGAACAGCACGCAAGCTATCGTACCTGCTGCTAAATCTTGTGTCGTTCAGTGCTTTGAGAGACAAATCATTACATTCCTGCTGCACTAGCTTAATTCTTCACGTTTGTAAACAGCATGTCGTTTGGGAGATTTATAAATTTAAATTTATAAATTTATTGTCAAAAAACAGTACAGACTGAGTATGACCCACGTGGAGGACAATAAACTAATTTACTCTCCGGAAGCAAGCAAGAGACCATCCCATCAATTCCGATCAAGGGCCCTAAGGCAGAG
>NNCF01126387.1:2552196-2610233 GCA_002313205.1 Laupala kohalensis | reverse complement strand
GGTCAACGTATAACGAAATATAAAATTTAATTTATGTTGTGCAAAGGTATTGTTTACAGGCAAAAAATTATGAGAAAATTCACACAGCGACCGTGGACGAAATTTTGATTTATAATAAACCTATTCGTTTGATGGGTGCGCGTTCCATGGGAGTCCGACATTTCTTTGGCACTGACGTGTGGTTTCTTGCAGAAAGTCTGCTTAAATAATCTGTCAATGTAAATATCTGACGACAGGTTCTGGAGGGTGAAAAAGATAGTAGTTATGTGGCGCATGAAAATTCTAGAGCGATGAGTCTCCAGTGACTGGTAAAGACGGTAATGGACTATAGAAATTAAAAAGTCAGTACTTATATATGCATGTAAAAACTTTTAACAGTTGTGACCCATGTATTAATGATTTTTAGGATTTCCTTCCTAGCATTCTTTTTCTATTAATGTGATTGTCTATAATATAATGTGTCCGAGTGAAATGTGTCATTGATTTATTAACAGTCATTCAATATTTAAGTGATGTAATAAATATATAATTAATTATTTACATAATTATATATGTAAATAAATATAGTTTCATTTATTTTAACATTTTTCTCCTGTTTCCAGACACATTGGTTTTCTGATAGATAGAGTATACTTAAAACTAAGTTATTATATTAAAAAACGTTAATACTTTAGAAAGCTGATCTAACAATATACGTGCTGGCCCATATCAATATACTCTTTATACTAAAACCTATTTCAAAAGTAAACTGAGTTTACTTTGTTTCATTTGCTGCAATTAATATCAGTATTCACCGTCTCAATTAAAGAACGGAATCGGTAAAAATGTCACAAACAATGCCATCTAAATCGAATGCAATCTAATTGTCTCTGCCGCCAGAGACAGGTTTTTACAGGCTAGTATTTCATATTACCACTGAAAATCTGATTGGGAAGCAAATATTATTAAATATGGAATAAATGTTTCATTGAATTGCCAAGATACGAATTAAAATATTAACTTTTGTTTAAAGAGAGAAATCTGAAACAGGAATCAAATGACTCTACGCCGGTGAAACACAATTGCCAGTCTTCATGATGCGAGTCTAATTTGTAATATATATTTTTGTAGATAAATTCAGCTAATTTCAATTGGTGAGCACATTGAGGATCACAACACTGCCGTCTCGCATAGCCCCATAATTTAAATATAGTTTGTCTCCTGAAAATGATATTTTTCGGAACTCACAAGAAGTGATGGGGACATGGTGAGGAGAATATGAGACATGGCAACTTAATTCAGTTCTTTTGAATGAGAAAGTGAAAATGTAGTTAATTTCCTTTCATCATTAATAACAAAACATTTCTTATATTGAAAATGACATGTACAATGTTACAGAATACCTTGAGAGTTCATTAGCTCTCTTCCCCATTATTAGGAACTTTGTCTGTTTTTGTTTCTCTTAAAATGGCAAGTTAATGAATTTTATAAGATGTAGTCAAAATATTGAGTAGTATGCATTTATGTGAATTAAGGTTGTGGCGGGAAAAGGCGTGTACAACACAAGGTCAGCATTTGTATCCTTTTGCTCAGAAGATCAGCCGATTCCTGTAACTGTTATTGTAAATTTCAAGTATATGACTGATATCGTGGGAATCGAGTGTACACTAAGAAAAAATCGCTTTAAAATGCCAATTTGACCGAATATAACTTCATAAATGGGTTATTACGCTCGTATTTTATTATATCAACTAGTTATAATTTCAATTTTTCGTGTGTTTTAACATTTATGGATGATTAAGGTATTGTTACAATTTATTTGTTCTCCATTTTAAAATTACACAAAATCCGAAAAATGTAACTCTTAATTATTTTTACAAAACCTCCTTATTTTCTTATAGTTAACAAACTAGTTAAAAATATCTTTTATGTGTATGCAATGAACACATAAAAAAACACGTGTTCCTTAACTCATATCGTGGATGTCCTGCGTTCCCTAGCATGCTCGTACCACCGTCCTCCAAAAAAGCATTTACGCGGTCGAGAGGTACGACGCAAGGTGATCACTCAAAATGTCAGGTGTGAACTATGTGTAGATGAAAACATATTCTGAGAAATATACCTCGATACCAGTTTAGTGTTGCGGTTCATGGCGTGTGCGTCAGTGAATAAGGTTTAAATAATATTACGAAGAAGAAAAAAAGAACTTTGTTGAAAAAAATTACTGAACATTTGAGATAATGATTTTAAATTGCTGGTACATTTTTAAACGAGTTCTCTTTTTTATTCACGTTCCATCTCAGCATGGTCTTGAGATTCGAATTTGCGAGCAATGGGTGATTGTTGGCTTGTGGGTCAGCATATAACAGGTGCGACAAGAAGTGACAAGCCGCGGAGATTCCACAAATTAAGCCTTATTGGACTGTCTTAGCTGCGTTTCTCTGTGTGGCAGGTGGAGAGGCGAGTGTTCCGTATGCAGACACCGTGCTGACCCTCGAGCCTTGATGGGCCGTGGGTGTCATTGGACGCTCCACAACTGTTGCTGGAGCAGATCAATGTGGGGAGACTCTCCGAGTGGGGGACAGACCGAATTTACTGAGAGCACGTACGGGCAAATCAGTGTTGCAGCTGTGTTTTACTCCCCTAAATTTACACGGAGTGGGTTACAGGAGTGGAATAGCTTAAAGTACACCCATTCTGCGAACTTAGAATGTGTAGTCATCATTTAACCACCATGCTTTTGGATTCGTTGAGAATGTTCAACGGAATCATCTATCTATTCGACCGGTGTAGCGCCCGGTGAATGGTGAAGCAAATATTAAATTATTAAAAACCGTATTCCACGATGAAACATAAATATAGTGACTACCAAATGATTATTTGAATGATTATTTAAACAGAAGTCTTAACGTTAAGGGGAATTTCTGCAAAATGATCCAGAAATTCGGCATTCTCGTTCTCCGGGATCTACCTAAGAGCATCCCCAATTATTTTTTTGAAATTCGGTTGAGAGGGTGTTTTATTGAACACATTTTGATTTTCTCGCCTTTTACAAAAACGTTAAGGTATACAACTTTAAAATTAGGCATACTTTCAGGATTGGTCCCCAGACCTCAATCTTTTTATCGAACTTTGAATTACATTTTCTTATATTTACTCTTCGAACTTTTTTGTTCTCGGACGTGCAGCGATGAGATTTTAAGACTAAGAGCTTCGAAATTTTGTACATGCATTTCTATGGGTAAGTTTAAATGCACTAATAATTTTTTTTTCGATATTCGATTTGGATATTTTTTATTAAACGTTAAACGCTTTCTAAGTTTTTTGCCTCGAGATTTTTTTTTAGAGCCCAGAGCTTTGAAATTTGACATGTGTTCTTTTCAAGAATAAATCTTATGGACTTGAAATATTTTTTTTGGAAATTGAAAGCAGATTTTCCTTTCTTTAATATTTAAACTTTGTTGGCAGCCGTGAGCTTATAAGTGAAAGGGTTAGAGCTTCTAAATTTCGTACAACCATTATTCAGGATGGCTCCAAAAGTACTACGGAGCGGTGTTTTATAAATTCAAATTAGGTTTTCCTTTATTTAGTCTCATGGAATTGTTTATGTACAGTACATGGCGGAGCAATAGCTTCTAATACGACACACTCATTTCCTAAGGAGTGTTTTAGAACACTACCCAGCGATGTTTTTTTAAATTCAGTTTAAATTTTTCTTGTATACAACAATGGCGATTTAAACGAGATAGTTGTATACTTTAACGCTCGCACAGCGGCAGGTATCACTAGTGCGTAAAGAAATATATACCTTGTGAAATTTGACATGAGAAATTATGATATGTTTATGTCAAAAAACTTTACTTTTCCTCACGATATTTTCATTGTTACTACTAACATAATGCATGAGGTTATGAAAACGAAGTTATTTATACATNATATATATATATATATATATATATATATATATATATATATATATATATATATATATATATATATAAAGAAATAACTCTAATCATAATATATATGAATAAGTCTTCTTCAAAGATTCATAGAAATTTCTAAGATTCGAAGATACTTCGATATGAATATTTGTTAGACCGTAATTGATGTGACCTATTCCCTAATTGCAGAATGGAAGTAATTGCACAACATTTCGAACTTCCATACTCCATTAATAATTATTAAGTCTATTATTTGGTTACTACGTTTATAAATGGTAAATGTTTCATTTTCATCAATTATTCAAAAATTAGACATTATTTCGGAGACTACAGTTTTAGATTATGTTAAACATGATGACGGTGTTGATGTATGACTTATTGTAAAAAAAAGTGCTAATCCACAAAATTTTAGCATCAACTATTTGTGTCTTTGATAGCTTAGTAAGTGAAACGACTGAGACTATGTATGCCCAGCTTAAACCCACCAGTCGTATGTTGTATTTAAGAGTTCGAAATTTAAAAAAAATAAAAAAAATGTGATCTAATATTTTCTGAGCGATGAATGGAAAATACTCCTGGTAATAGCACATGCTAGAAAGAGTATTTTTCTAAGTTTCCGTCTCATCCCAAATTCAGAAAATCCTTTAAAATGTTATATAATAATTTTATATAGTGGTAACATTTGACATTTTATGTAATTCGAATCATTCATCGTCTCAAAGTTCGTCAATTACACAAACAGTTATTTGAAATTGCTCTCTCGAGAGGATTGTATACTTGCGCCTATTCGCATATGTCGAGGGAACGAAAGCAAACAGTTATTATTACAACATAATCCTTTTTTAGCACCAGTCTCACACACATTACGTCGCCTTAGTCAGCAACATCCACGTTACTCGAAGCAATGTTGCTGTGAATTGAGATATACGCTCTACCTAAGCATATTCCTTTGTGTTCCTTGATTGCGTGAGGGGCAGCAATAAGAGCGTTATAACTATTCTAAATAAGCTTATTACACGAAACCGACTGCATTTTATCTTCTAAACTGTTTGCATTTTGTTTGCTTCTCGTTAGGCACGACTGAGAAATACTCTGTTTGCTCTAACACCTTAACCTTGTTCCGTTTTAATCAGTAATTCTACTAAAATGACTAAATAGACGTTTTCCTCCCTCCCCCCCACCAAAAACCAACTAATTATATTATTCTTAGCAGCATCCTTAATATACTGCGAGACAGACCTTAATTAATCAATAATACCTGTTAATGGTGAAAAAGCAACATTATTGTCCTGAGGCAATGTTTGCTCAATTTTTCAAGCGGGGAAATTTAAAATCCTACGATTTCATATAATCTCTCAAGAAGAAAACTTAAACTCAGTCCGTTGAAGAGAAATATCAAGAAGCGAGACAAATTGAATGGATCGAAGATGGGACAAAAGAAAAATCTTTCTTAATTTCTCTTCTGCAAGGAAATGCAGCGAGGTGCTTCAATTCCTGAATATTGGTAAACCTCTGTCGAAAACGTGAAAATTTTTATGCGTAAGATTCTGTATATTTTAAAGAATTACACAGTAACTAAAATGTTGTTATATTCATTAAGATACTATAACATATTACAAATGTTTAGAACAATATTTCTAAAGTTGCTACTTAGAACAATAACTGAAAAATAGGCGAAGAAATTTAATCTTCAACATTGCAAATGGTAAAATAAGTTTTAAAATGTTTCGTTATCACATTACTCTGTTTTTTTTCGTAAAACTTGGCATGATCGTTTGTATGCACTTCCCCCACAATTGTTTTCTTAAAGCATTCTTTCGTCAGTCATTCTCGCATGAAAGGGAAATCGACCGAGGAACACTGTCATTGAGTAGTCTCCTCACATACAAAGTCAAAAGGTAAGTATTGAATTTGATATGTTACGTATTATGAAATATAATAATATTTAATTGCGTAAGCTGAAATTATATAACTCTGAATGATTTAAAAATTTTTCTCGTTTTATTCCACAAGAAATACAATATCCTCGAATTCCCTGATAAAATCCTAAAAATAAGTTTTTCAATCCAATTCTACAACATATTTTTTGAAGAATGGTGGAACGTTCTTATGTGACGGCTGTTAACACATAGATAACAATTTAAGTTAATCTTATAACATTAACTATTTATTCGTTACCTTAATATAATCGATGTTCATGTCACTAGAAGATGAATATGTCATTCACAGGGATCCTACACCGTCACTAAGGTGAAGGATCCGCTCTGAAGGGAACACATTCTCTTGTTTGAGATCTTCTGTGTATGTTTCATCCGCCGGAGATTGCATCGGTATGGGCACATGTTTGCGTGCGTGATATGCCGCGCTCCACCCTGAGCCCTCTTGCCAAGAGTGACGAATCTCCGTTGACACGGTCCATCGGCGCAGAGGAAACGGTATTCCCGTGGTCAGATGACACGAGCGCCGACGCTGCCCCACAGTACACACTCTAATCCGTCAGATATCTCACATGTCCAATTCTTCCGTTTTCCTAGCTGTCCATTTTAGTCGTGATTCCATCGCATTATGTATATGCATCCATATATTCAACCAATCTTGTTTACTTTGATTTAGCGTGTTAAATTTCTTTTAGTCGTGTCCGCAATACAATTTCTCTCTCTCTCTCACCGGTACCCTCTATTCAATTATTCCGCAGCAAATCTGTCTTCTCCATTACTACAAAGTAACTTCAGAGTTAGTGCTATCCTCAAACGGTATCTCCAATTAGCTCCCACAATTCCTCTGCTCGTTTAGTTCCCATCCCTTAAATGACCCCCACCACTTTTGAACACCTTGACGAAAGTCAGGGACCGCGACAACCTCGAGTCATTCGCAATATTAACTACCAGTTTCCTTTGCGTAGTGGTGTTCCCTCGCTCTGCCTAACAATTCTTTCTAGCCCTCAGTCTACTTCCCCCACCACCACCACCTACATGCGTCTCCCGTGGCACCTGCATCTCCACCCCGTCCCTCTGACGTGGAGCTTACCAGGGAGGATGTGCCTCGTGTTTTCCTGAGAGCAGCTCTTACTCTATGGTCTCAGCAGAGCCAAACAACGCTTCCCGGAACTCCTATAAGTTCCACGTTCCAGAATCCCTTTGGCAAACTGCCTGAGGCGTCGTCGACGTCTGCAACGCGCACCATGTTTCAGGGAGAGGTTGCAGCAACTTTGAGAGCGGTTTAATTACNTAAGAGACAGATTACCAGACAGAACAAAAAATAAATAAATTATACCGGTTCCACTAACGTCAGATGATTACTTGTCTCCTCGGCATGGAAGGAGAAAGCGATGTACTGAGGTTCCAATAATGTTCGGCCAAGGTGATGAATACTTTGAGAGAATTGTCTTTAAACACGCGACATCTATCTCAAACATTATGAAATCTAAATATATACGTTATTCTGTCGGTGAGAAACGATAGAATTTTTATAATAGTAATTTGAGGTTTACCTAACTGTCCATATTCAAGCGCCTAAGAGACAGTTTATTTTCCTGAAGCAGAAACCCATAAAATGCTTGAAAAATATAATTTTTCACTTGAAATAACTGCCACCTTTCTTATCATGAAGCATGGAAAGTTCTGAGAAAAAGGCACAAAAATTACTCCATAATTTTGTTTTGTGGTATCGTGCTAGCCGAAAGCACGGCCAAACGTAATCCAGTCTACAGAAAAGAAAAAGGAAACCACGCAATTCGACTGTTTTCTAAACTCCTCTGAAAACTCTCAAAATATAGTTGAGACAACGTTCATCTTTAAAATATAAGCAAATTCATTTGTTTCGTTCATTGCTGAATGTCAATGTTAGATCCATACTTGTTCAGTGTTTCCTATCAATCCAAAATCAGTTAAACAAATATTCAATTGTGTCAAAAACCAACGCAAAATAACGTTGTAACTTACTAGTGATTTACAGAAATACAAATCGTGCGGATTTTCTACTCAAGTTCATTCGAAAAATCATTACGCAAAAGATATTTAAACGTAAAATAATTACCAACAGCTTTTATTCTTTTTTATTCCATCGCAGAATTTTTTCTGTAATTTTGAAATGAGAAACGTTATTGTGCGAAGGGAAATCGTTTTTATAATATGTTGGTACTGTTGTGTCAAATACTACTGTAGAATTCACACGAAATATTAAAAATCTCATAAAGTTCTGGCAAAGAACATTTTATGGAAGCGAGTCTTTTTTCTGTATTAGGAAGATGATTTAAACTGAAAATTTAAGGATAGAAAAATACATTAAAAATCATAAATGAGATAAACAATAAGTGGAATCATCCAATAATGTGAAACCGAAAACCTCTCTGGAAAAAGGTCAAGAAGAAAAATCGTAGGATTGATAAGATTTATGCGGCAAGAAAATTTGGGAAGGGAATAATGTGTACATATCCACGTAGCAAGAGGAAAATTACTCGTAATTTATACATGTTTTGTATGTGCGCTCATTCAACCAAACATTTATTTTACGTGACACTATAATTTTCTCAATCAGTATAATTTGTAAATCATAGTTATTTAATATATCTCAGCATTTGTCCTATTAATATTTGAACTTCTGCTTAGAGAAAGACATCAAACGCTTTAGAGACCGTTAAATTAAATAAGTGACAAATCTTACTAAATTTAGTTCAATTCTTCCCCAAGATTTCTGTAACTACACGAATCCAATCACATGAACATTTGGGAATTACGCTTTTCTGCAAAGTGGTATGTGAGTGGAATCAAAGTATACCAAATTACTAATTTTTTTGCAGATCCTTTTACACAAAATTGTTTTCTGATTATTTCGTACAGTAATAAAAGTTATGATTTAATTCTCACGCGACAAAATTAGCAGTAGATAGAACAAGATCATATACACATTCCAATATTCAGGTTACTATAAAATAAAAAATGAGTTTCAAACGGTAAAGATAGATATTGGATAATGTGTGTTCGCATTGCGTAAAAAACAAGGCAAACACGTAAGCTAATGTTACTTGCGTAGAAGAATAAACAATAGCGGGAGAAGTTTCTACTTCTGTGATTGTGAGGGTAATATAATTTCTACATACTGAGAAATAGTCAAAATGTATATTAATAAAATAATTTTGTTTCGTTGCACTGTTTCCATTTCAAATAGTTACACGGAAACAGGATTGTATAATATAAAAATTAAGAATACATCGAACAAGTACATTAATTACCGAGAAAAATTATAAAAGATACCATAAGACGGTTAAAGAATAAAATTTATATGGAACAAAAAGGATAAGAAATATTTGTTGGACTAAACAATAGTGACATGAACTACAAAATAAAGATTGAAATACGAATTTAACTAAAGAGATGCAGGAAATTACGTGTTCGGGCATTTCTAGTGTCTGGTAGCTAAATATGTCATAATACAGCAATATGGGATTATCAGTGATAAGAGAGGACGGATATGCGGGGAAATTTGAAACAGAATATGAAAGAAGGAAAAACAATATGAAGGTCAAGTTTGGATGGCTATGGGGAGAAGATGAAGGAATTTAGAGGGAATTCAATCTGTTTTTAATATCTAATAAAAATAAATAAATGCACTAATATTATGTAGATGTAATGTGGTCAAATTTTCATATCAGTTTCAGAGATTCACAAATGCAATCAATGTCGAATTTATTATATATCCCGTGGTTGTCAAAATTATATCTTATTTCTGTGATTTAAGGGCAATTGCCACCAATCCGAGCGCATTTTTATCAGACGGACGGTGGAGGTTTGGCAAGAGAGTATGTTGAGCTACGTTTTTGTGGAGAGCGAGATAAAGTATCAAAATTGTACCGTTTTATTAGGATGATGGAATTGGACACTCTCTCAAAAGAATGGTCTTGGATTGTTATGTAAATGTGATCTTTGGTGCAGAATAATGATGCTTTCCTTTATTGGGTTGTCGATGTGTGATATATGGCCTTCAACAGGTTGCTACTTACAGCAGTTCAAATCACAGTATTATTAGGAAAACAATGTGATCACATTACCCATTGTTTCAAATCTTCATAAGAATTTGAGTTAAAGCAAACCTGTATTTTAATTTTTCTAGCTACTGAAATATAACACCACCTATGTTAAATATACTGTTCTACCAGATCAAATGCGTCAGAGGCAAGCACTGATTTTCGTTATTTGACTCTCGTGCATCTGCTCTACACGAAGGAAATACTAGCTCACTTTACGAAACTACATTTCTCATTCGATTTCCCCTACCAACGGAAAATAATACCCATCGAACACAAAATCGATTTTGTCGTTTCCGAAGGAGCAGCAAAAATCCCATCGAGGGATACAGCACAGTACACATCATATACATCCAACAAATCCTGATACGACAGCGTCTGGACTGTTCACGCTGCTCGACGACACAAGTGGTCATAAAGTTTTATGCCCTATATGCGTCACTGGCGATTACTGAACACTGCAGAACGATTTTATCGAAAGCGTCACTGAAGACTCTCGCCTCGGGTCTCGCGGAGACACTGGGTGGAAAAGGAGAGGAAGTCTAACAGAGGGACCGGATTCAAATCAAAATTGATGGCCATTCACGTGCACAGGTTTCAGCAATGAAACAAAATTTACGATCTCCTTCAAGTTTCGATTTCGTTGCTTTTTTCGAGCCATCGGCTAACGGACTGGTTCAAACTGTGCTTCCAAAGAACAGCTGGCGAATTCACATCTCAATTTCGGACTCTACAGCTGTGTCGTCTCAATGTCAGGACATCAACACGACTTCATTGAAGTCACTTTAATTAATTGTTTCTTTGTGCACTTCACTTTGAATTGGTGTTCAAATTTTTGTGAGACATTATCTCATGAATAAAATAGCAAGCTTTTGGCGAAAATACCTTGAAGAAACGTCCATAATACAGTTTTATGAGTGAAAACTCAGAGACATAATCAAAAGGTCGTTTATCTCAAACAGTTTCATTGTATCAATCACCACTAAGAAATATATCATTGTATCAGTCCCCACAAAAAAATTCAACTTTCGATATTAACATTTACAATAAACTTCAATTTATTTATTTTTACAACCAATTTTACAACTTAAATGTACCTTTAGAAAATGAAGCTTTTCTAAGTTGACCAATAATAATAATATATCTTTAATCATTGTTGAATTCTGAAAGCTACTTCACGACATATTTATGTTCGTAAATCTGATATGTATACTCTAACATTTATACTTTGTTTTGTGTCCAAGGAAATAGAAGCTAAAAATTATAATGGGAATATTTTTATTTTTAAAGAAAAAATATTTTAAAACTGTTAGTAATACATGCAAAAGCTAGGATGATTGAGAAGCCAGTAAACTTGTTGAAACTTGGTTTCTTATGTGTTTCGTTGCGAGAAGAGGCAGAGTTCTGGAGTATATCCCTCCGTGGCCATGCTCGTGGAGAGGGGAGGGGATATACGGTGCAGCTTCTTGCTAACGTTGTAGAAGGAGCGAGAGAGGATTGTAAAAAAAGAAGACATAGGTGGATACATATGAAAGTGAAATTTCAGAACATGGCTGTCCTTCGAAAACTTTCCACTAAAATGAGAGAGAGAGAGGGTAAAAGAGTGTTCAAGAGCAAGCCTTGTTTACAACATTAGGGATACGTCATTGAGATCTTTAAAGCGCGTAAAGAGAGTGGGGAATATTGAACTGGGGGTTGAACGGTCTCCATAAGATACGCAGAAAGTATTAGGATTGGGATAGTCGAGAGTATAACTTCAATTCGAATTCACAGAGTCGAGCGTTAACATTAAGATTCGGAATCTCCGAAGTCCTGGTGTCGGAATGAAAGTCTTGCTAAAACAGTGACATATTGCTTCGATTACTTTGGTATTCCGAATAGTGTAGTATTGAACTTTTGATGTATCATATGAAATAATAAAGCTAAATCTATGTGAGAAACTGGTGTGCGTTTCGGTTAGCTGAATGCATAACCAGTAGAATGATAGGATAGTTAGGTAATTCTGAGTAATATTAGAGTCAATAAACAAGCGTTATGAGCAATCTGGATGCTTTTCTAATTATCAAGAGATAATGAACAATTAATCGTTATATGAATGGTGGTGATGAATGGAAACTGGAACATTTCTTCCATGATGCACTATCTCTGAGCTCGTGAGTAGGAATCTGATTCTTCGTTCTGTGGGGATAATTATAAGATGAGACTTCTCCTCAGCAAAATGTTTGAAAATATGTTTATTTGTAGAAGATTCAAACTAAATTTTTAATAATATTCCTCAAAAGTTTTTAACTAAGTAAATTTGTTAATTCGTGAACGTGTTATCAGAAAGTGTTGAAGTAGAGACGTTTAATTTGTTTTAGGGTATCAAGGATTTTATTTAACGAATAAGTTTGCTAATCCTGTAATAATAAGAAAAGAAATTTTATATAACACTAAATAATGCAAGCTATCAATTGCCAATGCCCCATAAATAACAAATAATGTAAAGATATTTCACAGTGTATTCACGTAAATCTGTATAACTTTATCTAAGATTACGAGAACTAATGTGTGAATGAATGAGGAAGTGTTTGTATTTAGTTTAGTTCTATTAAACGTATTTGTTTAACAAATTAGTTCTTACTCTTGTGTAAATACCATGATCACGTTCACCCGCTACCTCCTCAGGTAACTTTAGAAATCTCTTAGGAAAATCCATTTTTTATAACAGCAGTATTACTTGAAACGATCTCTCTGAAAATACAAAATATTTCTTAATTAATTATAAAAATTTATAAGTTGATGTTTTCTGAACGAAACAAGTGGCAATTGAATAGATAAATAATAAATAAAGACAAATTACACATTTCAAGTTAAAAATTGGCTACACCTTAGAAGGGTCATCAAGACCTCTCACTAATTAACTAATTGGTTGAACTACGAAAACTTAAAAAAATTACCGTCAATTAGTATACTTATTTATAATGAATGAATTAAATTTCGATAAATCCGATAATTAAAAAATAGAATTGTTAGTAAATTAGTTTGCAATTGCAACTCAAGGACTCACATATCTCCATGCGATCAATTATAATCAGTTTACAAAGAAAGGGTGCCTATCGTCCAAAAATGCAACCATTTTCGTAGTCTTCTTCTGCAACAAATTGAGATAATAGTCTAACGAACACAGGTGATGTGGTCCCAAGACTCTTTTGTAGTGGACATTAAAAAGGTTCTGCAGATGAATTTATATATTTTACCTTTCTCGACTCAATATTATTACATTTATTTTAATAATTACGTATTAGCAAACAACATAAATTGCTTCATTACAGTTAAGAAATTTAATAACAGGAGACTTACAAAAATAAAGTCTATCCTATCAGGATTGAAATGCATTGAATTATCCTATTGGATGCATAATATCGAATTCACATCCGTCAAATTCAGTAGAACGTTCGGTTCTTGGTTATCTCCGTCTCTCGTATATCTCGTTAGCAGCTTGTTATTTTTTGCTTCATTTCTTTCGTAATTTTTTCTCAAAGTATTGCGTTGGCTATATATGGTTCATTTAAAACCCAGTAAAACCAGTGGAATAATATCCTGCGTTTCATTACCGGGTTCTGTTTCCTTTTCCATCTCATTGCACACCGCATCACCAGTTTTCTTACACTTTAACTAGAAATGAATACACCTGCCTTATCCGGGACACGAGCAAATAAACCCTGCCGCCTCTCGCTGAACCACAGGGTTGTCTGAGTAGAAATACTTCTCTGAGATTCCTACTCTAGATTGCTGAATCTTTTTGAAGCACCACATTTATGACGAGGGGAGGAAAAATGGCATGAACTATGCCTGAGGCAAAGACTATCCCTGGAGGATACAATTAACTAAGAGAAGTGAGTGTCCAATTATATTACTTCCTCTGAACTCTGTAGCGAGGGATTTATTTCGCCGAAATGCCTTGAAGAGATTCCAAGGATTTCTCCATCCTCCCAAGGGAATGACATTCTTCTCTTCATCATTTCGTGGAAACCAGAAGCATACGTGTTCAAATTGTTGTCGAAACCCGTGATAAATTCGATCTTCTTGCTTTTCTTTGAACATTTATAGAATTTCACGCTCTTTTATCTGCATTGCAGTAAAAAAAGAAAAGCATGAGCTCTAATGGACTTAAGTATGAGTTTTGAAAATTCTGGAATTTTATGAAACTCGTGACAAGCAATATTACGGAAATTATTTAATAAATATCAAATCATGTACTAGATTATGTTGATACTCCAAAACTTAATCATAATCATTTTATTTACAGCAATAAAAATGATTTATTGAATATTATATTTTAGTCATATTAATCTTTGAACAGTAGTAGGACGTTTTTTAAAAGGGAGCTTTTCGTATGTAATAACTCGAACAAAGCATTTAAGATCTCTCTTATTTGTCGAAAAAATGAAATTGAAATAGTTACATTAATGTTGATTTAAAGTGTCAAATATCATTAAAAGGTTTTACTACTTTATTTCCTCGTGTATATTTCACGATTGGTGGCAATAAACAATTCTTTATTACATTTTCTTACGGGAATAAAGATCTCGTATCTGTTAAAAATCTGAAGTTTGTGCGAGTAAATATCAAATACTTTTGCCCGAAAACTGAGTTATAAATTTTTAATATAGATATATTAGAATCTAGTATTGATTGAAAAAAGTGATTTCAAAATTTTCCCAAATATTCTTTCTCTGGTGCCTGGCGTTTCGTTAACTTCAAGCTAAAATCATTTGGACGAACACCGGTTGCTGTAAATAATTTTTTAAGTTTTTCCATAAATTTCCAATTAATGAGTCAGTTTTAAAGACTTTAAAATCAGTATATTTACTAAAATCATAGAATGGAGCGTTACAAAAAGCGAGTTAATGGTCAAAGATTTTAGTGTGAAAACAGAAAATGCTTGTTAAAGAAGCGAGTATAACTTGCACAATTTTTTTTTCAAGCCACCAGTCAAAATTCAAAAGCACATGAATAATTATTATGAATACCCTCAATCTCTTCCGTATTGAGATCGAGCGGAAAGTGCAACTTTCTGTCGAACCGGAGTGTGCGGAGGGAAGCTCTCACGGGAGCAGGCAGTGAGTGACTGGAGATCAATCTCTCAGATATGCTTTCCTCTTCCTTTCTGTCTCTCTCACTGCCTTTCTCTCTCTCCCTCCCTCTCTCCCCGTTTGTCTCTTAAGCGTGATATCTTTTGATCTCGAACTTCTCCGAATTCTTAGTATCTCTAGAATTTGATTGGCAGGAACCTTGGGGCAAAATGTATCCAATGGGAAGGATCAAAAAGAAAATGGCGCACATTTAAAATGGATTTATTCTAAATATATTGTATAGTTCGCTTCTTACATTTATGCATCCCTCTGCAGCACGTTTATATTATAGCTTTACCGATCTCCTTGGTCTCTGCAATTCACTACGGTAAGCATTTTACAATATATCTTGTTTATTTATTTATTTATTGCAAACTTTCCCAGTATTTTAGGCGTGTCTTTTCCGCTGGCCTGCTCTACAATTGTACGAATTTGTATCATCTTTTCCTATTACGTACGACGTATTATTCCAATATCTCCCTTTCATTATTAATCGCTTTCAGCCCGCATCGAATGTTACTTCTCTTCTTCACACCCATCCCTACTACCTTCCACGTAAATCGTGTTTTCCCTGTAAAATCTTTCATCGTAATACATGAAAATTATTATTCGTCTTCATGACTTTCTTTCTCAGTGATTTTTACCTCTTTCTGTGCATCATTTAAACATACCTCTCATCAACCTCAAATATAAACAGTTAATTTTCAAATTAAACATGAGAATAATGGTGCTACTTTAGTGAAAATATTATATAAAATATTTATGATTCTACAGTATACTGTATAACAATATTTACAATTTCATCCGTATTATTGTGTGAATGTTGTATTACACAATTTACGATGAATAATATCTTTTTCGGTGAAACGCTACTGTGGGTTTTGTTTTTTAACAATATTCGCTCTATATTTTGCGCACACCTATCAGAAAGTGTGGATCCTCCATTGGTGTGGAAACGCAAAAGTGAGAGGGAAGTGGAGACGCGAGGAAACGGCTCCACGGCGCGACGATTTGGCTTGGAAGAACTCGAAGTCCCATTGCCGAGCGAGTATGACCCGAGGAAGGAAAAGGACATGCGGAATGCTGGCTATGCAAGAGATGAACTGGAAAAGGGTGGAAACGCAGTGACGCAAAGAACTAAGGAGAAGCGGCGCAAGACAACGGGAAGAAGAAATGCAGTAGGATATGTGAAAAGAGGGTAAACGTAATTGTATGAAGATGGGTTTGATACTTTTGTTACATCACACATTTTTTACTTAATAACACTTCGAAGAATTAATGTTTCGATTCTAGGTATTCTTAAATAATGTAGATTGTTACGAGAACATACCACGATTCATGATTCTAAATTGCTCTAGATATTTCATTTATGGGAAAACTTCCTTTTTTTGGAAAATAATTACAAAACTACAAACAAGTCCGGGACAAACAAGTTCATACTGACTCCAGACGCGGAAGGCTACGTTTATAAGTAGATATTTCGTTTCAGCGAGTTAGATAGAAAAAAAAGTTCCTTATCGCAAGTAATAATCAAGAAAAACAAAATAGAGGTATGCTCATACAACACTTGATGGAATTAGTAGCAATTAACTTAGTTTATTATGCCACACGTGGTCATACGCAATTTGAAACAGCTTTTTGACAATAAATTTTATTTAATTATTCATTAATTAGACTAATTTCATTTTTAAAATTCGCGAAATCTTTAAAACTACATAACAGATAATAAGATTATTTACAAAACTATTTTGAAACATGAACAGTGACTCTAACACATTTATTTTAAATAATTGTTGACTGTCAATTTTTGTTGGGGTGAAATAAGTGAAATGCAAGAATCCGGCAATATACTCGTATATTTCGTTGAAACTTTCCCTGGTGTAATCTTCTTTCTTCTGTAGCCCTTATAGCATTTGAAAAGCAAAGAACGAGAAAGCAAATTTGTTCTACACACCAGCAAACACTTCTGTGAGACATTTTTGTGAGGTCAATCTGAACTTCCGGGTAGACTTTATTATGCTCACAGAATAGAAAAAGACAAAGGCAGAGAGGAAAAGCAGCGAAGTGGTGGGTAAAGCCGTCTCGACTACACAAGTTAATATTGTCATAAAATGAAGTGAAAATAGCGCAGCCAGCGTGCAAGGTAATTTTCGTCATATTCAAGGGAACCAGCGCCATTCGTGAATAATTCATGTAAAATGCCACTGCTCTTCCATGTAAGCACTCAAGCAGTTGCTACCCTGACATGAATGGACTAGTCTCCTACAAGATATAAGTATTCGAATTATCACTCTAAAACCACTACACAGAGTGATTATCATTGTTTCTTATGATGCCATATTCTTGACATTGTCGCCCCGTAAATACCTGCGTCGTTGGTTTTTGTTTCCAGTAACAGCTAAGGAGCGATGAAGCGTGAATACTTAGTGCCCTAATCATCCTGAGATGTGCAGCAGGGATTTCTCGGGTTCGAAAGTAATTAAATTCCTTGGCAATGTCATCTCCTCTAGCGTTGTTCTTTGCTTAATTTGAGAGGAATTTGACCCGGTGACTTCAATTCAACATTAACTTTACGAGTACCTCCAAAAATAAATTTCGATCAAAATATCGACAAAAACGCTGTTACACACGTTCCACGTTTTGATTTGCGAACGACGACCCAGATCAAGAACTCGGTGAAAGATGAGAGGCTTGCAGTGTTGATCAGTGCTTTCATTTACAGTTCGAAAAGGAATTCGGCAGTAAGGTTGGGATGGACGTCCAATCACGAGAAATTCCGTGCGTCTTATCTCTGCCACGAAGGACACATTCCTTCTCCGGCATCTGAGCTATTTCCTCGGACATCAACACCGAAAAAAGTTATATATTTACGTCACCCGTCAAACGCCAAGCGAGAAGGATCTAATTCACAGAGCCTATTAATGATGACGTGTACAGCGGCCTTCCATTACAAAAGGCGACCACAGAGATCGTAAGGGTGAGTGGGAAGGGGTGGTGAGAGGGGGGGGCGGCTTGATGTGGGAGGGGACGGCGCCCACAGCTGGCGAGCGAACGCTCAATTTTAACTTTTCCAATAAAGGCTACAGGTAACAAAAAGCCGCAGCAGGGCACAGAGGTGTGGTGGGGAGCGCGCGGGGATGGAGTGGCATAGGGGAAGGAGCGGAAAGAGACGCCACTGCCCGTTCCAGGACAAGTGGGCGGGGATGTACACGCGGGTGAGAGAACATAGCAATAGTGAGGGGAGTGTGTGGGGGAAATAAACTACCATCCGTACGAGTGTTACGAATTTTGACAGCTTAAAGGAAAGTAAGTCCGTGTTCGCGTCGCGGGCTTTCGGTACGTGTTATTTTTTATTCTCGGTAAGCACGCGTCCAGAGCAACGGGCGTTGAGTTTTGACAAGAAGTCTCGTTCTCACAAGGGTTACAATAACGGTCTCGGATGTATATCACAAACCCGAACGCAGCGATACATTGTTGTGGGCGCTTGATACGGAATAACGAGAGTCGACTTAATAGATCACCCTTGTGGAACATTCGCGTTCATTAGGCGAATGACACTATGACTCCACAAATGAAGACATTGTGATCATACAGCGTTTCAGAGTAACTACGTAACGCGCGTCAATTCACTCGACTACTTGAAATTAGCTTTATATGCGTCAAACCGCACAGAGTCTGTGAATTGGAACTGTGATTTATATATACCTGATTCAAATGAAATAACACTCAAAAGAATGGGAGTAAAAAGATTAAATGCACGAGACATGCCTTATTTGCTTGTAATAATAATAAGTCCCTTCACAGGAGAAAATGATGTAACAAAAATAGTTGAGGGGGAATATATATATATATATATATATATATANTATATATATATATATATATATATATATATATATATATATATATATATATATATATATATATATATATTCAATGCAACATGGAACAAGCAATTGTTATTTCTCATCCAGTGTCAATGCTAATCATATTCATTCACCCAAAGTTAATAAACAGGAGCAAAAAGGATATACGGACGGTATATTCACAGAAAATCGGTAGGTTCAGTTTTTCCTATCTTTATTCCCCGTATTTGATCTATTAGTTCTGCATAATTTATATGGGAGAGGAAGAAAATGAGCGCCAAGCGCAAAAGGTGGCGTCAGATTAATCGCCTTGCAGAAGATATGCGGCAGGAAGTAATTTCCAAATTACCTCTCGCAGTGGCTCACGGGCGCGAGTCATAATGAGAATTAATTTTTTTTAAGTTGACTCAAATATTGAGAACACTCTTCTTTTATTCAATAAAGCGATCAATGGAATGTGCTCAAAAGTTACTTCTTTGAGTGATTGAAAATGTGTCGCAGATTATTCAGTAAAGTATAATACACCAAGTTAATTAAGACTGAAACTTGAATTGATGACACCATTCAGGGTTGCAATGTATAACAATCAGTAAAAAAATGTATTTTGAATATTTTTAGTCTTTCGTTAAGTTTCTGATTCGTCAATTTTACGAGTACACTTTCTTATCCAACAATATCAAAACTCATATTTGCCAAACGCATAACAACTATTGTTTATTCAATCTCAATTCAATATTTAACTAAAGAACCTTGAATTCTGATTTTCTTTATTTGGTCGGTTTTAATGTATTTTCTGCAACTCCAGGCAGTAAAATAAAATCTGCATTGTTAAATATTTAACTTTTGCTTTTGAAGTCGTGCTTATCTCTTACAATTCTAACGTATTGAAATGCATAATGTGGGAATTCAGAATGAATAACACACAATCATTGACTTCACTAAGAACGATCTACTTAAGGAACCTGCTCTAAGAATATTATAATTTTGATACTTCTTAATTATGTATAAGTAAGTTCACTGCGTATACAAATAATGTATGAATTTTTTTATTTAAAAAGACGGGACAGTCGTCCTGGTAACTAAAGATCTCTCTTCCATATTCACGAAGAATATTGTGGAATGTAACGTCCACGCTGAGCAAAATGAAAAGTGTAATGAAAAATATATAGTGGTGTAGAAGATTGTTCAAATTACCTCAACATCTCTAGTCACGTGGAAGCACAAAATAGCATTTGCACAAAAATGACGTCATATAAATTGAAGTATGGAAGAAGAGTGAAGCACACTCCATATTTTTCGGAAGCTTATACAGCAGATTAAATTTAATTTCGATGCTCGATCTTCCTACATCATTTTGCTCTCACTCAAGCATGCATAGAATTCCCACATGTCGTTCCAGGAAATCTTAAGCAAGACGGCGTCACGGACGAGAAAAAAGACGACGAAAGTGGAAAGGTAGGAATTGAAGGATGGGACGAAAGCTAAAACCGTCGTGGAGAGGAGGTGAAGCGCTTGGAACTGCGGAATAGAATGCAGGCGCAAGAAACCGGAGAAACCACTAACTTTTCCTACCTAATTCAACCTCCTTTGAGTAAAATTGTCACCAAAGGAAACAATAAACAGATAAGATATTGCCCTATACTATCTAAAAATATTCCCTATACTTGTATATTCTTCAACACCCTAAATGGAAATCATAATACGAGACACATCGATACATTTTATAAAATCAAACAAAGAAGGATTGCTTTGACACGTCGTGTTTAGATGAATGAGATTTAAGTGTTTTTGTCTTGTTAAAAAATTGAGGAAAGGGAAAATGTACAGGAATTAATTCATTATGGATTCTCGGAGGAATTGCGGATCAAAGAGTTGAGTGCATCATTCTATCTCGCCGTGAACGAAAGAGTTGCAGCTCGGGACATGTGGAGGGGGAGTAAGGATTACACATGTTCTGTTTAACGCCTGCAATAGAACTACCCTATCAATTGGCCTTTATGGAACATTGGTACCACGGAAACACCTTAATTACTGGAGTTGCCCCACGGCGCTGAAGAGTGACAAACGCTAGAGCGGACGCACATCAGATCAAATGGAATTGAAAATAGAGAACCAAACACAACCACAAATCTAGTGGAAGATGAACTTGAAATGGAGTAAATAGACGATGCACACTAAGACATGTGTTTTCAATGTTTTGTGTTGTTTTGTAATTCACGCATTACAAAAGAATTTTATTCATAAGTGAATTTTTTTGTGTGAATTACCGTTTTTGAGATTTTAGAATATTTTTGCCAATTTTGCAATTATTTCATAGCAATTATTCGCAATCAAATAGAGTTTCCTTATTTCGTATAAAATCAAATTTCGTCAATGTATAGAGGAGTATATTTTTGCACTTTTGCAAGGTTATATGTTATTTAAAATTTGAGAGCAAACTACTGTAAGCAAGAAAAAAACAAGATGGTACAGGCCAGCTAATGATAAGAAAGGAAACTGGAAACCCCGATAAGGGCTGAAACAGTCGAGGCGTTGGTACGATGCAAGACGAAGGACGTGATACGGGTGTGGAACTCAGAGCCTCGACGAAAGAGAACGCGGAGCAAACGAAACATGGAGGTTAAGGAGCTGGGAAGCCATACGCAAAGGATAAGCACAGGAATTACGGAAATGAGAGTCAAGATGAGCGGATAAGGGGTTCGAAGTGTGTGGGGAAGAGAGCTGGGAAAACAGTCGTGTCAGATAGTTTCGGGAACGCGGTGATGGAGGTTTCTGCATTGTAGATTTCGCGAAAAAAAAAAGAAAAAAAAATTCCAGCAGTCTTGTACTCATGGAGATGGCAACCCAACCGAGTTTCAAAATCGTGTTCAAACATTATTCAGACATTAATTACTCTGCCATTACAATGAGGAAAAGTAAATTACGTTACAGCAAATTAACCCTGAATAATTTGGGTAAGCTAATCATTAACTTTCATGAATATATTGCACATGAGTTTCCACAGGGAGCATACAATATGACCAAACGCATTACTGGAAAATGTTGAACATTCAAATGCAATGCTCTGTTTAATATTGAAGAATCCCGTTATTTATGTGAGTGAAATTATAAACCATTAGCCTAGAATTTATGTAAAAGTTCGTCATAACGAAATGGGAATTCATTATTTTTTCCTCATACATCCCCTTTGAATAATAACTCTTGTAGTTTTAAACATTATGCGATTGACAGGATATATTCTGTAACTTTTTGAGAACAAAAATATTCACCAAGTAAATAATAGTTTTGAAGAACGGTGAAAGTCTATCGTTTTTCATTATTTTCGTAAAGTTCCTGAGCAAACTTAGAGGAGGAAAAAATCCGACACGATGCACAAGCAAAAGAAGCTAATGTTCCCCAGCTTGAGACGCACATCTACCAGCGGCTCCAACACCAGCTGATGGAAGCGGAGAGATGAATGGCGACAAAACAGACGCAGGAAGGAGGAGAAGGAAGAGGGAAATGGACGATAGGGTGGGAGGCATGATACGTATGGAGGGTAGATTTATAGCGAAGATGCGTGAGTGTTGGATGATGCGGGTTTAGGGAAGAAGGCGTCTTGATGTATAGAGAAGGCGAACTGACTGTGATGTACTGCAGATACAACCGAATCCACATGGAAAACAAGCAAGCAGAGTATGTCGCAAAATCCGCCGCTAAATGAAAACGTAGCAAGCATAAATAACGAATGAAATACAGTTGCTCTTACCACGAAAAGATTACCGATTTGCCCAGATGCTATTTCGCTCAGACCAGTTTCTCGTAACCAGTCGTAATTAAGTAAGTAAATTATGATTTACGTAACTTATCTTATTTATAAAAAGAATTTTTTTAAATATTCAAATAACCTACGAGTCTTGAAATAATGATTGACATGGTGATATTTCTTTAATTGCTACTTACAGAGATTAATTAAGATAAAACATTAGTTGAATTGAGAATAAATAAGACTACGTTCGATTTGGTTACATTAAAATCTATTTCACATCTTAGTGTATGAAATGATGAAACGTTTCACTTCGTCGAGTCATACCATTTTTCATAGTTGTAACAACCATCGGCGAATTTCATAACCAATTGAGTACATACTACACGTGTCGAAAATTGAGTTTTTAACTACACTATGCTTGGACTACCTTTTAGTATAATCGATTGGTGGAAGCGAATCATTTTAGGACCAGAAATTGATAATAATGAGCACGCCGGACGTCTTGAGCCTTGTTTAATAATAATACTTGATGCGGTTTTAAACTGCGTGTTTATTATAATTTGAATAGTTTATTTTAGCTTATTATCTAAAAAAAAGCATTTATGAGAGTCAAAATAAAATTATTAGTAAGTGAACTGGCAAACCTATGTTTATCTCCATAAAACCATGTTTCATACCCATGCGGCATCTGATCCTGCTGGTAAAATGTGGTGCGAAAAAAGTTTGTTCAGGAAAATATTTTTTGTCTACTTCATCAACAAGAATTTTTATAGTCACAAAATTAAATATTATTTAGATAGTTTGAACAACTGAATAATGTTGTAGGCTTCTTATTTTGTACACTTTTGAAAATTACAAAAATTGAAAACAAAAACTGCGGTATCCGTCCCAACCTTACCTTATCATCAGATTACGATAACTATGGAAAAAGGAACAGTTTATTTTACCGCTTAAAATAAGGGAAGCAGCTATGTGAAGGATTTAGAGGAATATAATGAACTAGTTTAGTTGATCCTGCTTCTTGAAATGTTCGTACTTGCTGGTAGCAAATAATGTCTTCGAATGAGTAATTACCTGTTCTTAAATGAAGGGAAGGAGTAAAATTAAATATGTCGGATATTGAATCGTTCCTTGAGGAACTAATAAACGGAAAAATTACATTTTGTTACAATAGAAATATTTATATAAATATTGAACTTCCTATGACCTACTTTTAACTTACAAAAGATCAATAATAATTACTTGATAAACCTTCGTAATAAGTGATCCATTCTCTTGATTTAATATTACACAATGAAAAACTTTTAAAAATAAAGCAAACAGTTTTGTTGGGAATATATAAATTAAAATTAAACTTAATTTTTGTTGTAGAAAAGAAATCGAATTTAGAGGTATAATTCTTCTAATTTAATAGTTCATATAGCGTTAACCTATAAAATATTCCATTGTTAAAAATACGAACCCTATAATGCAAAATGGCTTTCTTTGAAAAAGAAAGGCGTGTAAAATACCTTGTAGAACCTCGAGTCTTATGATAGACAAATTATACATTATTTGCCGCTGAAAAGCAATTCATGAAAACGAATTATTTCTTATGCTAATTTTTTGTCAACTTTTATCCCTAAAATGTTGAAACATCCGACTTACATTCATGGATACTTTCATGCAACCCTTTAAATGTCAAAATCAAAGTCCATGCAATACTGTGACGAACCAGGAATTTTTCCGCGCACCTAACGTAAATTGTTGTGCAAATAGAGATGCAATACCATGAGCTAATATATATTTGTACGTACAATGAGTCAACATTGTCTACTCTATATTATGGTTACTTAAATGAACAAATGCTATTAAAAGAAAATCTTACCGAGAGTTTTGACAGGACTTCTATGAACTTTTCGTACTCCAATGTCCGGAGAAAAATGAACGAGAGCCAAAAATGACAAGAAACTGTTTTTAATTAAAATTGCTCTGAAAGTTTGTACGTAGTAGATGAGTCGTGGGGACACCCGGAGAGAGGAAAACATTGTCCAGGGTGACGGTAGTGCCAGGAAGGAAGGAGCAGGACCGCGTCACCATCGTCAAGTCTCACTGTGTACATCACTCATATTTTCAATAACTTGCAACTGTTTTCAAAATCTGGATCGTATTTTAAGAAAAATAAGGAAGTCTTTCAGATAAGCATTTCATGCGCAAAAAGGATTTTTATTTTTGAAGAAAAGGAGAAGGTTCATCGATAGTTCGCGGAAATGATTCATGAAGGAAAATATATATAGTTATTCTTATGTTTTAATTAATTAATTAAAAGTGCAATAATTTTAATTTCTGCTCTGATTTTTAGAAGAAATGACTGTATTATGTTTTTTTTCTGTTTTAAGGAAAGAAATATTTCGTAATCGATACTGGGTAGAACAAAAACAACACGTTTTCCAGGTTCCCACTATTATGACAACCTCAAAGCTTTAGTGGGATATCCATGTGGGATATCCATGAATAGTCGGATGTCCATGAATAGTCAACCGCTCTCTAGCAGGAACCCAGCTATAAATAATAAATGAGAAACTGCTAAATTATTTTGCAGGCAGCCTGGTTCCATTTGGAGAATTAATAACACAATTATTCAACAGAATAAAAAACAATTTTCGTGAAATCATTCGGAAGAAATAGTTTACTTGCACTCTTCGTGATCGCTAACTAACAAATATTTTGTTGTATTTGTGACAAGTTAGTTGTGCAGTAATATTTCTGAAATGTGTAACTGCATTTCATTTCAATTGTAGTTTCAATTCGCGTTGCATTTGGTTTGTGGTTCTCGAATTTGGTAAATCTAGAAACCGTCGATTAATAACTATACCCGATTAAAGGTCGTTTCATTGAATTTACTTTAACAACACTGTCAATAACAGGAAGGAGGAGGTTTGATATGAATCATGACGAAGGTATTTGTAACCGAATCGACTCGAGTTTATGACTATAAATTATTTTAACTGCGATTCCGCACAATTATAGATATTAATATTTGTGGAAGTGTTCCATAGATTCTGAGTATGCTTATTTATGCCAGGTGTCATAAATTATTCGAATTTATCTCATTTAGTTAATGGGAGTGTCGAAATGAGAGATAACCTAAAGTCTTGCATTGATGGGTGACAGGCTTTATTTTTGGTCAACAAATATGAGTGATATATCTTCCTCCATGCTGATAATATTTAATCCCAAAATGTCAATGTTCACTATGAGAATAAATAACAAACATTGAGACATTATTAGAGACTGTAAATGAAGTAAATTGTTCCGGGTGAGGAGGTCAGTATGAGATGGATATCACATTTGTGTTACGTTGAATGAATATCATTAAAAACTTTTTTCAATATTATTTGTGCCTTTGCTGGTAAATGAGTGTTACACTTTTTTTTATTTATCTCAAAGTAATATTTTATTTCTGTTAAGAAAAAGTCTTTAAATCATGAAATCAAACTGGAAGAAGAAGATATAATTTTACTTCTTCCGCATCTATCCGTAACCGGAGAGGCAGAACCGAACAATGATACAAGTAATACAGAAAACTTCACGTAAGACAAAAAACGCTAGGAAAATTAAGTCTGCATAAATAGTGAACAATATTGAAATAGTGTTCTTTGATGATCTTACGATAATTTCCCTTACATCTGTGCTTTCTCTTCCTGTGAATGACTCTTTTGTCTTCTGTGACTCACCTCGTCCTATTAACTCCCAGAACTAACACAAAGCCTCGTACCCACGGATGAACCGAGGTACGTTGCGTCCATTTCATGTCCGAATCGCAGCGTGTGTATTGCAGCCACACAAGCTCTTGCTGAGGCTGCCGGAGGGTCCGCGAGCTTAGGCGCATACAGACTCTCTGCGCCGTGGACGCTGCGATCGCTCCTGGCGATTTACGAGCCACCGCCTGACGTCACCACTGCCTACACCCCTCGCCGTCCCGTTCTTCCCCGTCCCAGCCATATGTTGCCGTTACAGTTTCTTCCCTCCGGGCATGAACGTGCGTTGCTCACGAGGGGGATGTCACGCACATCGGCACCCGGAGATGAACTGACAACAGAGCTCAACTTTTGAAAACCATTGTGGTAGGTATGCTTTAAAAGGTATCTCAAAATATTGAAAGTTACCCTTGGTTACCAATCTGCCTAAAACTTTTTAGCAATAGCAATTCGTTTCCGAAATATTATTACCATACTAAGCTTTGTGCAAAGTTCTGGTCCTTAAACTTCAAAAGAAGTTTTCTTCACTGAAAGTGATTGTTTTCAATTGAAAAATCTTGAGCGCAATGAGGTAAATCTGGTGAACGTTAACGATCCCCACAATATATATGATTTTGCTCGCTGCCGCCTGGGTTGCCACTTGCAAAGCAGTCAATGGCACGATGGTAGATGGAAGTCATTCACGACAGAGACCTACAACCGTTGGTAAGCATCACGCTCTCATGTTTCAAATGCCTTGAAGACTTGAAAACGACGAAGTGTCTTGACAATCAATCAAATCTTAGAGGAACATCATCAAAGTACTCACAAAGTAAAACTTTTCCCAACTATTTTCATTGCGCGCATGCTTCTCTTAAAGAAATGGCAAAGATATATGACACTTAATGTGCATGCACAAGAAACGAACTCCTATTTTAAGTACAAATACTAGATAATGTATCAAAATAGGAAGAATTTGACAAATCCTTTTTGCTGAAATTTTTTGGATATGTGGTCAACGCATCAGCCTATCCGACCAGCCTAGAATAAGAAAGGAACCTTTAACCAGTCAATCATGGCAAATATCCCGAACACGGCACATATACAACCTTGGGACACCAAATCTCAGTCATTGTGTTAGTTACTGCATTTCGGATAAATAATATCTGTAACGTTTAGTTGTAATGGACACTTTTGGAAGCTCAATAGTAATTTTTATTAGTAAATTGGAGAATCCATGTCAAGACATTTGACAAATTCATAAATAGGTAAGCACTGTTGTTTTCCCTATTTGGGGTAGTAGGAAGGAAGCCTCTATGAGGACTCCCCTTTCCCTCCGCCAAAGTTCTGAGAACGTTTGCTTGAAAAAAAATATTTGTAATGCAGGAATACAAAGTGTTCTCTAAGTGATCACAGTTAAATGTCGCTACAAGTGAAATAAATAAATAATAATTATAACAACCTAGAAGCAGCCAAGCATTCTAAATTCAACAGCAGTGGAAAATTCACACAAACTCATCCCATTATTATTGTAACTACAGGAATCGTACATCATCTGCTTCAGAAAAAAAATTCAGTTCAAAAACCAACCGTTGTCATGCAGAAATTCATTATTTGTAATTCACGCAACATAGTTAGATATTTCTTACGATAACTATAGATAGGGACACCTGCTTGGAACACCATTACCGTAGCTGACCAATATACAAGGTACACACCTAAGAGAAAATAACAATCATGAAAATAATAATGACAAATAAATATAGTCGGACGATCCAACTATGGCAAAAGTGCTACAGGTGATGTATGCATCCGGAAACGTTGCAACCAAAAAGATTCAACAATATTTATTCAAAATTAATTAATTATTGTATATAATTGAAAATGTTTTCTGTAGACATCTACCCGCCGAACGGAAATTAAGGACAAAACAAAGATTGTTTTTCAACTAATACTATATTAAATACAATGCAAGCAATACTATGACTTGCAACATATTGGGCGAGAGTATAGATAATTACCTTTTAAATTTTGCACCAATTGTAAACCTTAATATGTAAAGGAGATTTTTCATTGTTATTGAAATACATTTTCTGCAGGATAGTTATCCATTTTCTTTGTTAATACTCCTTTGGTTTACTGTCACACACTTTTTCACGAGAAAAGACTGTTTCCGCTAAATATTCAGAATTTAAAAAAATGTATTAAGAAAGAGCAACATAAATGTTTCCTATTGTAAACTTTTCCCAGCACCCAATGCAACAAAATAATTAATTAACGTTTATAGAAAGTTAAATAGTTCTGCATCTCCTACAAAACGTCCTACCATTACCAAATGTATTCCTTGAACCTAGAGAATACCTCTCAATTAGAGAGGAATAGAAAACAATTATGAAACGAAAACCCGACGAAAGTTTAGAAATCAGTTTCACACAAAAACTTTCTTTCCGATAATTTGATAGATAATCCCCGAAACGAGATGATATATGGTGACAATTGTAATTTCGTAATACAATATTCCGATTTTTATTTGTGTAATGGAACGCTTTTTATAATTAAAACCATCTTAAGAAGCCACACCACTATTTATCCGATCTATCATCATATATTTATTGTATCTATTGTAGTTCTTTGTAAATATTCTAAATAATTGTTGAACTCTGCGAAGATAAATAGTCATTTCACAGTTTCGGCGTACAACAATGATTTTATTAAACAAAATAATACATTTTTGCTTCGTGATAAACACATGTGTGTCGAAACGGATTTTCAAAATTCTCTTTGAATGAAGATATACAGTGCACTGTAAAAATATTCTCTAAATAGTAAAAGGCACTTTTCATCAGTCGATGCTAGCAAAATTATGCGTTTCATGCTCAAGCTATCTAAGAATATTTTTTTGTCGTTTTTCTCTTTCTTCTGTTGAAAAAATATCCTTGGCCTTTCGACGTTTTGAATTATATAATGGTTAAAATCAATGTAAATGATATGTATTTATTATAGTGAACGTATTATTTGTTCATCTTACACAGATTTTTACTTTATACACATTATGTAACCACAAGTGTAAGGCGTACGTCGTATTGCTTGAACTATCATAATGTACCTTTCGTCAAATAAAGAAATCACACTCGACAATCTAAACCAAATCATGATGACGAAGAAAGGGCTAAGAATCTCCAGACATATAATGCAAATCCACCTGAGACACTCACCTTAGCACTTAATTTAATCTGACAGCAGGAAATTCAGAGTAGTAACGGAAGGAATTAACCCAACACCAACTTCACTAATTACGAAACGTGTTAAAATTCAAAGTTGTAGTGTTACTTTGGGGTGTTCACTTATGATAATCGTGCCAACCTCCACGTTAAATTGGCTAAACTACATTTAATACTTCGTAGGATAAATTACTTTCTTAATAGTTCTCGGAACACAGCATCATAACATTTACTACAGAACTTACCAAGTTCAAACATAGGGGACGTAGTAAAAGTGTATAACGTAAACCTTAATGTGACTCTTCCGTACTTACATTATGAATAAATACTTGAAATATATTTATAGTGTTTTATGAATGTGCATCGTCATGACTAGATGAATATTCATGTTTTAGATCTGTTTAATGCAATTGTAATATACTCTAGTGAATATCCATTAATCATATACTATAGAGAAGCATAAAAAAATCAAAGTTTGCACCCCAAAAATATCTTTGAAGACGAATGAGAAAAACTCATGTCTACGTTTTAAACTAAGCTGATTATTCCAGAGAAGTAAATACAACATTCAGGAACTAATACATTTGGCGGTGTAGAGGGGGTAAATAACTATTGCTATGAAGCAAAATAATAGCGAATAGTTAGACTTGGATTACATGAGACTAAAAGTGCCGCATTTTAGTTTACGAAATTTGAACCTTCCGAATAATTACATGTATAATTTGAATATACTACATTTGTCTTATTCCCTATCGTTCGGTTTTGCGAACTCTCTTTACATTGATCTTGCCTTTCTATCATTCGATTCGTAACTATCTGACAGCAAGTCACTGATAAAGGGGAAAGAAAAAGGATTGACATTAAAAACATTCAGGTTTACAATAAGAGAGTATCAATATTGTGAACATAATGGTACAGACAGTTCCTGTGTGCGTGGCTGTACAAGAAAACCTAAAAGCCAGCAAGAACGTACGCAATAGTTCCGTCACAAGCAGAATACGTAGTTCATGCGAATACAATGCGACAACACATCATACGCGCCGTCACGCCCCTGGACGCACCTCGGCAGCGGAAGTTCGTGTCAGGGTCCGTCGTCACTTTCACCTACGCGAAATATTCAGGAGTTNTATATATATATATATATATATATATATATATATATATATATATATATATATATATATATATATATATATATATAATGTTAAGAAAATAAAACATAAAATTTCAAGTAATTTGTTGTTTCTATAAGAATTAAAGATGAATTGAGGCTGAATTATTGATATCCCGTGTTACTTGGATTACTGATGATGAGGAAAGCTCCCCGAAGCGTGCCTGTTTTGTAATAAAACATTTCTTCAAATTGTGGAAGATAATATCATTTTGTTTCCTTAACATGGATTATAATTTCCACAAAATATCAGTTGCAACCACGAAGGATTTTTATAATCCGCAAGCTGGTTAAGATTAACTTAATATCTTCCAAACAGATGTATTACCAATCGAAGGAAAGGAACTTTNATATCTTCCAAACAGATGTATTACCAATCGAAGGAAAGGAACTTTTTAAAGGAATCTCCGTTTTTCTTTTCGTTCTTGGTCTTGGAACTCGAGGTAAGATTTCACTCGTGACGAACCTGCGGGGTAGATATATTACGGAAGAATACAATGGGAGATCAGATACGGGAGAGTGTAGTGCGAAAGAGAAGTAAAAGCCAAGGTTTCCTGACGTTTAAGTAAGAAAAATGTGCACCACAAACTGTGTAGTTAGTGTATGTATTAACATAACAAGAGAAGAGCCTAAAATAGTTCAAGAAATCATTGAATGAGCCCAATAAGTCAGGTATTATACCAAATTAATTTTATATTTTGCTCTTTTACGAATTTAAGAAAGAAATACTACGTTTAGAGAATAAAAATCAACAGAACCATTCACCTGACGTTAGTTTTAAAAAAATTATGTTGCTGATGCAAAAAACTATTTCTTTCTTGGTAAATATTGATGGTATTTAATCAAGTAAGCCATGAATAAAAATGTGTTGTTTTCATCGAAGGGCTGGTGGGAAATAATAATGCGATTTGTTCCAGTACATTCAAGGACACTGGGACTTGAAAAATGTTAAAGTTTTCAGAGATACGAAAATATTACCATAAACAAACATAGATTCTTGTACATCAGATGTAAAATACAAAAGAGTCACTAGAACGTAATATGTCGTTGACTGTTCAACACTGGCAGTACATTCAGCAATATTGCTGACGGAATACTTCAAAGCAAGAAGCGCTTTCGATAAGTAGAACCGAACGGATAACTTTAGAGAAAGTCCGAAGAAGGATTTTCTCTCCCCCAGACTGTGTTTCTATGTCGCTTTAAGATAAATCAGTAAACGTAGGCGTTGACTTAAGCGCAGTGTTCTCAAGTTTTCATTCAAATCTTTTACAAACAAAGCAGTCCGCCTCCTGATAATTTTCTTCCTCAAGTTTAAATCAGTATGTTGGCCCCAGTTACAATTTCTTTTTTTACATTTGTGATAGTAAATACTATATTTTGGTAAATCGAGCGTATCCAGTAGATGATTTTTTGCTGAAAAGTTCATAAGTCGTTCTGTGCTTCATTAACAAATATATTCCATAGATCTCATTCGAATTGTTTTGCTTTTATGAAACCATATATTCTTTGTTAAAACGTGCACCAATATGCGAACTTTAATTCCCAGTTTTTGTGTGGTCCGTTTTTCGTTGATGTAAACAAAGTAATTTGTAAACATGAACAACGGGAAAAAAGTAATGTGCGGATTTCGTTTGCTTAAATTTGGCTATCGAATTCCACGTTCACTTTGCCACACTATTTACATTTTTCTGAGAACTCGATTTTCGCAGTAATTTTGTAATGGTCACTACAAACGAATATTGATATTGGAGAATATGGATAAATCAAGAATTATCTGATAACGCGTTCTATGTTTGGGTGAAATAAAATAGCTCTAAGAAATTTCATCTCATGCCGTAAAATTTACTTGCAAAGAACTCAAACTAGGAGAAACACTGTAACGTGAATGCAAAATATCTTTTCAAAATATATCACTTCAACAGTTTTTTGGGAAACACAGGGGACAGATCAATATTAAATTTCAATAAATAGTTCAAACGTAAACCTTTTGAAAATGTCTAGTATGTTGAGGCTCACTCGAAACACATATCATCGCTTATACAAAAAACAGCAACAAAAATAGTGTAGTTCTAATACGATAGAAATACTTGGTTAGCGCACGAGCCTTAGGAGATTCATAACTGAATTCGGAAATTCTAGAGTACTGCACAGTTGCAGAGGCGGAGCTGGCTAATAAGCAGAAGCTGAATGGGAGAGAGTCGTGTGGATTAAGGGATGCGAGAGGTGGCAACGAGATGATGCCGAGAGGGTTGCGTGGGAGAGTCTGGGTAATAAGAGAGCGTCTGTCGCAGCGCTGCTGTCGACAAGGAGGCGCCGGCTGGCTTCGCGGGATGACGTCACACACAGGCGTCAAACTTATATCAAGAGAGATCACGCTTTACATGAAATGCTTCAATTTATCAAATATACCTGGGGAGCGATTCACCAAGTAGGCGATTCATGCCTCAGGAGCTGGCGCACGTCTTAGTGAGTAAGACTCGATCTCTAATTTAGTTAGCAGCCATGAAACATCAAACAAAGTGTAGTAAAGTAATTCTTTGAAAATTCATAAGAATTGTTGACTAATTGAATTTTATGAATAATTTATTTTTAAAGCATTTAATAATCGATGTCACGAAAGGATTTAATCCAAGAAAAGAAAAGTCAATTTTTAACCTATAGTTTTTGCAAACCCGTAATACACACGTGTAATGCAGATTGCAGTTCCATGTTTCCTTGACTCTTCTCTCCTCAAAAGACGAATGGATATATGGAGTTTTAATTTAATTACAAACGTAATAAAACACTTTTTTCATATTCTTGTGTTTTTCAATGAGAAGATACATAACAAATATCTAAATTACTTAATTTTGTAGCATGAGAATATTCTATTTGAAAATTCCAAATCGTTTCAAAATAGCCAACCACACACTTCCTCCACTGATAAACTTCCTTGAGAAGATGAAATTAAAGTTACAGTATTGCAAACGTAGGCTCTAATACGAAAATGAATGAACAAATATTTGGGTCACCTATTGCCAGACCAATTCCCACGTTATAGTTAAATTACCATTAAAGAATGTTATTACAAAATCTCCAGAAAAATACCTTTAAAATATTTTTAGATGTGTTTCTTAAAATATTTTAGGTTATGTGAATTGTTGATAAAACACGTAGATTCTATAATTGAGATATTTAGTGAGTATTATTTTAGAATAAAGACCACGAAAGAAATTTCCGTCGACAACGTTTTTCCATTTGAGCGACAAAGCGTACACAAGTTGACGTAGATAATATTAAAATCCTCGTTCAATAATATGAGGATTTGGGACAATGATTCAAATTTTCTGAGAAGCATTATTATTTTTCAAGTCACGATTAATACACTATCACACATTTTCACAATAACCAATGAAATCATTATCCTTGAAGACAAGAAGGAAGCCAGAGTGAAGGTGAAAACTATCATGATAATGTAGACACACGCCATATATTTTATATGATTCCCACGCCTCCACGGACTTATCTAGAGAAAATAACTGTAGCATTATTGTTAAATAAAAATATTTCACTTCTATCCACTGAAAATCAAAGTGCGCAATAAATGGTGTACAAATGTTTCATTTTTCTCTCGAGAACGTAGAATGACAAATAGTGTATCAACTTATTATAAAAAAATCATTGATGCATAATCGTAAAAGTTCACAGTAAACATTCACAGTATTGTGGGTCACATAATGTTTTTGTAAAACAAATTATTTTCTAGGTATTCACAAATGACGAACATTTTTTTCTCGAAAAATATATTGTAGTAAAAAGTCTAAATCGGTATTGACGAAGAATTAATATGTTAATTACTTCTTATCTGAGAACATTATAAATTTCTATTGAATAAATTTGATACATTATGGAATTTCAGATGAGATAAATCCCAAATAATTGTATTCCAGAGGTATTCTTGCTCAGGACTTGGTGTATGAGGTACACCCTTTCTGTCACATCAATTTATTCCGTCCGATCTCTTCAATGTGCGGACTGCGAGAGGATGACACGCTATACAGCAGGGGAGTGACGGTTACGCAATTACTGTGACACAAATGGGCAAAAATTGAATGAGCGTTAAACTGTTTAAGGGAAGCAGAAAACAATGTTTCAAATTACGCATTCGTCTTTTCACCAGCGGTTTCGAAATATGGTGAATACTAACGAGTTTTCCGGACTTCACTTAGATGAATTATAAACTTGAGATACTCTTAGTCCACAATTAATTTGTGTAATGGCAAAATATGCAAGTGGTTTTCAGTGTGTACTTGAAACTTAATAAACTTCTCGTAATGTACACAAGTCATTCAATTCGCTAACAGAGATGTTTCATCCTTGAATCTCGATTTTTTTGAATTGTGTAAACAAGTATTCCGAACGTTACACAAACATGGTTACTAGATTATGATTCAAATATAATTTTCACTAAAATTATTTCTCTGAACTAAATTGTAGTACTAAAACTGAGAATAAAAGAAATTCTTTTAAGATATCAAAATCGTCACCAAATAGCAATATGTAACTGCCATTTTGACTGTTAAAAATTATTTATTAATTTATTGAATGCTTAGTATCATATAAATAACACTAGAAAATTTAATGTTTATAGGCAGTACAAGAATGGTCAAAATGTTTAAAAACCAAAATCCTGTGAATCTGAATTAATTATTCTTTTCTCATCTGAAATGAAGTTCATTTTGCCATGCGATAGGAAATGAAATTTCCCCATTCCTAGATCCATCAGAAACTTTATATATTAAAGTCTGTGATGTTTTTTGCAAGCGTTAAATATCGTTTTCCAATCAAAGGTTTATTAGATTATTGAATAAAAACTTTTCGTATGGCACTTTTATCCAATAACACCGTAAATTATAACCATTTCTCATAATTGAAGGAGCAACCACAGAATGTTCTATCGATTTGTGTACAATTCTGTAGTATAGTATGAAGACATTAAAATTTCCTTTCCTCACATATAATACGAAGCACTTAAAGTAAAATGAGACATTTCTGGTAAGACATCAGTGGAGGATGTGTATTTAAAACTGTCTGTTACTCTCTATTAACTATTGACTTTTTTATTGTGGAAGAGCTTTTTTCACTGAATAAATGTCACAACAAAGCTATATACACAAATTTCACAGAATATAAAAGTTTCGCCGAATTGACAGGACCATGTTAATACTACAAAAATTAAATACAGTCAACATTCTTTTAAAATATTTTAGTTATGGAAAACAAGAGATGTGATACAGACAGAAATAATTTAGAACAAACAATAACAATAGTAATAATTTACACATTCTCACAAGTTGGTGAGATTTGGAATTGTTAAATGGTTCATTAAATTTAGAAATTTATTAATAATATTTCGAATATTCCAAATTGTTTCATTTAAAAAGTATTTAATCAAGAAAGATCGTAGCTATCCTAATCTTATTTAATCCTCTGTCATTGAACTGGACATTACGAGAAACCTCTGCCAATTCCATCCGTTTTTTGACGAATCATGGCATAAAGGTCCTTATGTATAGGGAGGGCGTTTTCTTTGGTCCTTTTCATAAGTTTTGCAGATAATACGCTGCGTGTGTAAATTGAGTTAACGAGATCTTCAAGTCTGGGAGATGGTGCTCTGGTCTATCCTCGTTATGCATATCCAAGGATGGTTCACAAATGTGTTGTATATTTTGGTAAATCATGTACTAATGAGTGTGAAATCATTTTACCTAAGCACGTATGTACAGGATCAGTATAATTAAAGGTACACTTTGAGATGACAATAAAGGGAAAAACTACTGAACAAAATGTTATAAAACTTTGTAATAGTTTACGGGAGACCATGGGATTTTATTTTCCACGAACAAAAATAAATAAATAAAAAGTTTGAAAACTCATCTGTAGCGGGGAATGGCGCTCTATTCAATATTCGTCATTTGATTTTTCAGCTATAGAAGTGAGTCTTCTCGTCAGAGCTTTCACTGTTACGAGTCGACATTAACCTTGCAAGTGTGCTTTTCTTATTAAATATTATTGCAAAATGTGATGGAAATTAATGACATGCTTTGCAGTAAACCGATACTTCCCCATCTCTTGACCACCCCGGTCAACAGTCTTCAATCCCAGTGACTTCTGGCTATGGGTTATCCTCAAAACCTGTGTATGGTTATAACATAAACAACTTTGCATAATTGAAAATGCGATACTTCGGTAAGTCTGTAACATTCCTCCTGAAATGCTAAGAGTTACTGTCGAGAATGCAATAGTGCGATTGAACTTGCTTTCAGAAAATAGTGGACATCACATTGACTATGGTTTGCAAGACATTTCATAACTATTATAAACATATTTAACCGATGTCTTCACATCCCGATTCGTCTGACAATATTGCATACAGCGTCCTTCCCCTCTGTTGGTAAGTTTTATACGTTTTATTATCATTATTTTTAGCTGAGAGTAAAATCTCATTATTTTATATAAACTATTGCCACATTTTAAACTATCTTGTGCAGTATTTTTCCTCTTATGGCCATCTCAAAGTGTAACTTTCATTATAAAGATTCTGTATATCGAAACATTCACAATTTATCAGTTCAGTATTTTCCCTTGAAACATCTATAATGGTTTAAATGAAATTCGTATATTAAATGTGATGAAATTCCCTTTCTGGATCGGATTTTTCTCCGATTTTCCTTCAGGTACAGTCTCTCTAGGCTCTTGCCTAGGGCTGGAATCTATTGAAATAATAAATCTTAATTTTGAGTTATTTTAAAAGTTACGATTTATAAACAATATTTTCCGAATCTATTGTTTATGATAAGTACTTGTAAAATTACATTTTGTGTTTTATTAAATACAAATTTGTTGGTATCCTGTTATATTACAACACGTACCGAACACACCCGGCATGTCCCGGTGAACCTGGGTCACATCCCCATTCTGGGAATAAATGACCACAGGCGGTTCCCACTTGAATCCGGTTTCCACGTATCCACGTGACGGATGCTATTTTTAACTTACAACTTCCGAGTACCTACTCGTGGAGGAGTGTTTGCATCATCAAACTTATATTCGTATCTTAGGAGAGTGCTGAAATATTGAATCAGCCTCTGCCTTAGACCTCCAGATATTAATGTCCGTAAGTGCTGCGCTCAGTACTGCAGAACTCATAAGTGACTTTGTTTTGAACGTCTTTTCACGCTTGAAGTGAGTTGTTCAAATCCATTTCTGCGGTCAANATAAGAGACAGGGGATGACGTTTTGGATTCTTAATTTTTCTCGATTTATCGATACACAGAATACTTAAACGTCAATGCAAATGTGTGCGCGCGCGCTTTAAGTTTTATAGTTCATTTTTTTCATATTCAGTAAAAAACATAATTAATCTCTTACCTGGCGGTGAGGTTCATCGCAATTTAAGAGATTTCTGTGTGTTTGTGAACCAGAATTGGAAAATACAACCCAAATACAAAATACTTCCCAAGGGAGTCGCCTCATATGAGGAGCGTAGTCTCTACGAGGACACCTCAGAGGTCTTTGTGTCGCAAGTTGAATGAAAATGGAAGAAGGGCCCGGAAGGCGAACGGGATGACGCAGTTGGTAAGCGCATGAGCGCGCTTAGCACAAGTCCCGAGTTCGAATCTCGGTCTCATTTTCATTTAATATAACATAATTAATCAGTAAAAAAACTACAGCGTAATTTCATTTTCAAATCTTCCAAAATGTATCGTTGCCAAGCATATTATTGATCAAGTTGTGTATATAGTATTATACACAACTTGATCAATAATATGCTTGGCAACGATACATTTTGGAAGATTTGAAAATGAAATTACGCTGTAGTCATCACAATCATGGATGACTTGTTGAAAATGATTCATTCCTTTTTATAAAAACAATAAACTAATACATTCGTAATCATTTAAAATAACCTCCTGTTTAAACCAAGGGTTTCACTTCCTTTCTTTTCGCTGAATCCCGTGCGAATCCGTCGCCTCTGCAAGACGTTCTTCACGTAAGTTTGTTTCGATGTTTGTGGGCGTATCTCTCCTGTCTAACATGAAACCATCTCTTTAATCACGACTTGAATTGCTCCAATTTATGTTCTTAAATATCCATATAATTTGATATGATCTTTTCTTCTTTCTCCTTTTATATATTTAAAACATGTTTCACAATTCTTCGTTAGAAATTCCCTTCTCTATTCTCGATGTATATCGCAATCGAATAATCCGTTCCCTCCACTTTCCTCAATTTTCTGCGTACTGTTAATCCATTCTTCTCTCCTCTGCTTTCTGCAAATATTTTTTGACATCCTCGTTCCTTAATTTATTTGGACCAAACAATATTCCGGTTCTTCTTTGAAGTCGGATATCTAACTTTATTTATACTTTCTCTTTTATATCAATCCTTTAATTTATCTTTATTTTTTTTGGCTTCTGAAAATTTTCATTTCATTGTATTTTATCCACCATGTATTATTTAATATCCTTTCATTTTTGTCGTTTTCAATGTACGGTTTGCTTAGTGTGTTATCTGATTTCAGTTCAGATCTGCTGCATCTGTCTTATAGTATCAACGAAGTTTGACGATACAGAACCCCTGTAAACTTTTCAATTTTCTTTTATAATTTGTTTATAAAATATATCCCCACTCACTGCAAATTTGTAAAGATATGTAGGCCCGTAATGCCTGTAAAACTATAAAATATTGTATTTTTAATGTTAAGGTGCTATGATGTTGTACATCATACCTCGGCTTTGAAATTTAGTTTAATTTTCACGCACCATATTGGAATTATGTACGGTAGTAGACATTGCATTCGTCATTACTTTATTCTTCATCAATCATTTCATTACACTCAGTATTCAATAAATGATACTGAACGTGTGTTGCTGCAATATTGTTCTTTCGTTCTCTTGTGGACTACAGAGCTAAATTAATAAGGATTTTTGCGACCGTAAAAGCTCTAAACTTGTGGAATTTAATACACTAAGAAGATTTGGGTAAAGGTACAAGTTTTAAATGAGTATAATATGCTTCTTTGGTTGCAAGGAGCAGCGAGAATGGTTGGAAAACACTATTTGTGGTAACGAGATAGAAATGAACGTGCTGCCTCTTGTCATATGCGTCAACAGCCATTATTTGTGGGCCCAACGTTAATTACAAATGTGCTGTATGTGGATGTAATGAATCGTGGACATGACTTGGTGATCTGAATCCCGGGAAATGCTGAAAAGGGTTAGCATCGAGTGAGGGCAATTAAGATCTAATGAATGGATAATAAAGGTTCTCTCCCGGAAATGTATTTTGGTAGTACAGAACTTCAAATTTATTCATGTAATCACTTCATTTTCTTTGAACTATATCCTAAAATTCAGCTAAATATTAATCACTAATAATCTCTCTACGTTGACAAAACAGCACACAGAAAGTTAATTTTTTTATATGGGTCAAAAATTTGATGCAGGAAAGAATAAATACGAAATTTAAATAAACTGTAAAATTATATGTTATTTTTCAACATTCTAATTTCTTTCATTTTCTCGGTAATATAAAACAGACTGTTCGAAGAAATAACTTTTATGTAGTATACATTGTTCATTATTAAACACATGCTACTCCCCTTGCGGAATATATATATATATATATATATATATATATATATATATATATATATATATATNATATATATATATATATATTACAAGGATATATTTTAATTGTCCATGCGAAATGCGTTCAGTTTATAGAAAGGAAAAATTTACGAGACTTGCTCTACTTAGCAAAATAGTAAATAAAACGACAACCAAACATGTCGTTTCCACACGTGTATATTCTACAACTCAGCTTACGAGATAACGTACAAAGATGATGAGTTAAAGAAATGTTTCTTAATAATCCAGATTATTAATTTACCATGTAGTTCCATGTAATGCAACACTGAACCTGTGTTAAGGTACGTTTACACTCATATACATTTATGAGCGACTTGTATGAGATATATGTATACGCAAGCTTTTCAAAGTATAAGCTCGTTTAAGTATCTGTATTAATTCACAGTTCGACCTCATACATGTATACTGCAGCGTTTACACTTCGCGATTTGTGTCAGGGAATTCTTGATGTATCGCGAGGAAAGAATACAAACTGATATACTAATCTACTAAAGAAATAAACTAATCTAAACATAACCAATTAATATAATATGCACTACTAATCACTTAAGATTTCAGGAATCAATAGATTATGTGAAATACGTATGACAATGATATATCCTACAAAAGCACAGCTAGAATGTAAACAAACATGGCAGAGCGCGAACTGGCCATGGGTTCCGCGCATGCGCGAAATCGTTTGCGACTTGTATGCACATACATATGTATCCTGAATTAAGCTCATACAAAATGTAAGGGGATTTGTCTGGGGTGCAGTCACGCGACATGTGACTATATTGCCCTAGCTCATACAAATTGACATGTATCTCAGACAAGTTGCTCATACATGTATTTAAGTGTGAACGTACTTGTTGTACAGTGTCGTAAACGTGTCCCCCAACTCAAGCACCAAGATTTGTTAAGTGCTTAGTTAATACATGACGTGTTCAATCGGCTGCTTATTGAAAATATAGTGTAATTTTGAATTCCTCTGCCCGTACAGTTATACAAAATGCATAGCAACTTTGTTCGGGTTTTCCTAATTTGAATTGAAAATAAAATGAATCTGTGATCAAACGAATCGATACTTTCCATCTGGCCAAGGGTTGTGCTTTACAATACAGATTACTGTATATTGTGATTCATTTTCTGTTATGCAGTACATTCATGACAAAGTTATGTAACTGAAGATTTGTGATGAGTTTTGCATGATATTACGACTACTCCCATTCCAACAAAAATCCAACTATTAAAATGATGTTTTCTGTCGGTATAAAAATTATAGATTCGTGAGTTTGTTCATGAATAGTACGTGACCTATAAAACCTACTTTGAAGCTAGATGAACCTAACTTTATTATAAGCGTTTATCGGTTTAATTTTTTATTAGTAGTAGAACAAGAAAAAGAGTATTCGTGGAGTTTCTCAATGTAACTAGGTCTTTGAATATTTGTAAGATGACAACTATCACTCTCATTGACACCAAATTTCAACGTTTTGTTTGGAATGCAACGTAGACGAGTATTTGGAATTTAAAACTGACGCAAAGAAAAGTTGTTATAGTCCAAAGTTATGAGCTATGTTTTCTGAACAATGGAGTGTCGTAAAACTTCAAAATATGTATTATTATATAGTTTTCAGTTCAATGAGTCTATGTGCGCTAAATTTTATTATGAATTAAATTAAGCGGAAAACTACTTTATCTTGATTTCTGAACTGAGTGATTATGAGCGTTGGATACTTTTATTCTCCAACATTAAATAAAAATGAATATAAAATCATTTTCCACTCACGACTTAATAAATATTAATATTCTTGACAACGTGAAATGGGAACTATCTAGCGAGATATATTGTAACGATTACGTCTATTCAACATTAGGAAATCATTGCACATGTAAAAAATTGGTTTCAATAAGGATGATATTTGTCAATTATAAATTTCAAAGAACGGGCTGCATGGAGAAACGTCAAAAATACTTTTCTGCCTATAACAAAAATCAACCAACCATAAGAAAATATTTTGTTTTATTTTGATCAACACGGAGTATAATAAGATAGCTTCTAGTGTAACTAGCTTGCATGTGGATTTCTGAGAGTTTTGTGTGCAAACTTTGGTATCGATAATTGATTCGACGGGAGAAATTCGGAGGTCACAAAAATTAAGATCAGCCATTCGATAACCGTCCTAAGACAGATATGCCTGAAAGGGAAACACTAATCACTCATACAGCTTAAAGATACACAAACGGAAACTCTCTGTCCACGTGATGACGCTGCAGCGGTCGAATTTTTGTACAGATTTTTGTACGGAGAACAGAGAACTCTCAGTCCCTAAAACCAAAGCGGTTGGTTTCAGATATTGTAAATTGAGAAGATGAGGTAGTAGACCACCTACGCTTCATTCGGAAAAAGAATATCCCGACGTCGAAAGAAAGCAACGAGCAAGCAGCACAATGTAAACCGATGCGTCTTTGAGCTGTGAGCTTGATTAGTCGGTTGCTCTTTTCCATCGGCCAACCGCTGTGCAGTGCCTCCGTCCTTGAGCTGTAAAGCACCCTAAATTAGGGTTGTGGTAGGTGGTTGGAGGTAGTGGGTGGAGATGGCAGGGAGGGGGGTATGAACGTGGTGAGTGGTGGAACGGTCGCGGTGAAGTGCTGCATTGTGGCAGGTGGATCAGGGATCTCGGAGGCACTGTGCGGGGATGAGCGGGTGTGAATCGAGGGCGAGATGGTGCATCGACCGGTGGACGCAGTAAGTCGTTTCAGGGTTCGCCACGCATTGTGTTCGATATCCTCAATCGCATTCTATAGGTATTGTTTCGGACTTATTAACGCGCACTCCTGAGCTCTAAACCAACGTCAAATCTCTGTAGGTATTGGGTTTTCATGCAACTCATTTTATTGGGTGAAATATTTCACGTTAGGTAGGGATGAGCATGAGGTTTCCCCTCAATGCACGAGAAACGGGGACATATGTTTCAAAATATGATAAATAATAAACACTAGCACAAATTACATACATTTAATTACGTTGATGCACAGAAAAGCAGCATTTGAAGTGATATTCTAGGTGGTATCTAACCATATAGAAAAGCTGTGAAAGAATTAATAATCGAAATATCCAATAAGAAAATATCTTATGCTTACCAGGTACGACGGTAGCATTTTTTAAATTTCACTGTTACGAAATTGAACGTTAGCGACACGACTTCACCTTCCGCGTTGTAAAACATCCTGAACCATTTGCTGTATTACGTTCATTCTCAATGTCAGCGTTATCAACACCCGGATCGCATTGTCAACCTCGAGTCTTACAAAAGTTGTCTCCGTCGCATAAACAAGTTACGATGTTCATCATATTTCTTCTGAACAAAGAATAGACATTAAAAAGAATAAAGTGCTAAGAGCACTGGATTCTTGAATAAAGCTGGTCTATTAAACTAAGACCATACATGTGCATGAGTCTTTCTGGGAACTAATTGCATAACACTTTATGGATATCGTTCATAGAAAACACAATATATTTGTTAAATACATTAAAACTAGAAGATTCAGATGTCTCTTATTCATTTTCGAATTTGACTACTTCAATATTTCGTAACATCACGTTACTGAAAAATATTTTGAATTAATGTTTTCATAATTATTTTATTGTACCGTGAGTACAGAGAACAAATTAAGTTGAATGAACCTAAACACAGCCTAGCGACTTGCGATTATTGGTGACAACGAGGTAATTAATTGCACAAGTTTCGGTAATCAATTGTAAACGAGCTGTGGTTGTTTTAGTAATATATCTGATAGGTTTATGAAATAAAGATTATGCATGTTTGATGCGTCAGATTCTGAAAACTAATAGAGCTATAGACTTCTATAATTGTTTCGGCATACGGAGAAAAAAGATTGAAAATAACAAAATACGCTAAGTTCATGTCTGATACCATTTTCATGTGTGATGCATTGTGTCACTTTTGTATCACATGATAAAGAAAGCTAATAGGAACTTACAGTATTTTGTTAGAACGTTTTGGAGTTGCGTCATGCAAGAGAGATCTAGCATAACCGTCCGTTGCGTAAACAACCTTGCTTAACCATGAAAATGTGTAGAGGAGACCGTAAGCTATTTTTAATTTTTAAAGACTCGTGAATGGAAATTTATGAGATTTTCTCTATGAGATTTATGAGAATCTCTATCCTTGTTGTGTCATAAAAATACTAATGTACTAAAATACGAAGAAGGTTTGTTGCAATACACAAAAATTTCTCTCGAATCATAAAGAAATAAATTTTAATTTATATACGTATATTTGTACACATTCATCCGGAATCAATTATCATTTAATGAGGTCACCATAGCCAGAGTGAAGTCGGGAAAATCAGCTTGCCATAAAATAAAAATCCAAATTCTATGAAAACCTTACGAAGGATTTTTTAGAAACCCATTATCAAAAGAAATGTTGCTAATTCCTTCACATTATGGTTCAAATAAATATGTTATTACTGTGCGAAATTTTTTTCAGTTTTGACTACTAAGTTGTTATGTCAAATAGTTGATATTCTTAAACAATTTGTGCATAACTGTGTTAATAGGTTTCCTCCTAATTATCATAAAAATATGCCCTGATTTCGAAAAGCAAATGGCAAACTGTTCCCTGATGCTTACATTGAAAAGAAATAGAATTGGAAATAAATAAATTAATAGAATTAACGAAAATATGGAAAGACGCTTTCGCAAGGCGTGAAATACTCGTACAAACGTAAAATACAAACGCGGAAGTGTGTGAATCATTAAATCTTACAAATCCATGCAGCTAAAACACGTTCCTCGTTCTTATCTGAAATAACACAACTCTCGGAATTATCAGAAAACAAGAGCCATAAAGCAGAAATAAAAAATTAGCACATTAATTAAATTTAAGATTGTCAACGTTCAGAAAAAAAAGTATCTCCTGTGAAATAAACCTGAGAAAAATGTTTTTGAAGATATAATGAATAAAAATCTCATAAAATATCAAGAGATACATACATAATTATACTAATTTTACAATAAGCGCTTCGAAAGTCCTATGATGAATATAATATGGCACTATAGTATCATTACCAAGTTCCGTCACTCTATTGACATTAATTAAGTATAAATAAATTGCATTAGTACTTAGATACGATACAGAAAAAAATAGAACTTACACAAGAATTATGCGCGACGTATCCGCCAATAACGTAGTATGTCTACTCGCGACTCATAAATCAATTATTGTAACGATGCTTTAATCTATTACTCGTACCACGTCCCTCAGAAATAATACCTAAATGAAATAATTCTATTAGTTTCCGCGTTCTATTAGTATATCCACGTTTAAAAAATTACTACTTAAATTTTTATGGAAGAAATATTTTTACATCAATACGTTTTTATAATTATAAGATCGTGTCAGAATATTAATGTAAATTCAACAGCATAAATGATGGAAGATCGTTGAAATTCATTATTTCAACGCGCGTTCGAGATCAGACGTGTTCGTTCGCGTTATAAGATTTATTGCATCTCGTGGAATAAAAGAAGTAAGATAACGAGGCTAATCCCCAACAAGACGCAAACGGGAAGTTTCTCCTCGAACAAGAGTTTGTAGCACTAAGTGCGACGTCGAAGCTCAGATCGATCGGGGTTGATGAAGGCTTCCAGGCAAAGAATAGAAGAATGGGGATACAACCGAGTGGAACACTTCGATAGTGAGCCAGCAAACCATGAGACTCCGCGATCAAAAAGGCCGATATCGGGATCACCACCCCGATCTGGGATTGCCCGTCCATTGGTTGGCGGGACTCCATGCCAACACGATGCAAATCCCCGTCTCTGCAGCCGCCCGCATTACTTCTCTGCAGTGTCCTCTCCCTCTTCGCTTCATCATCGATTCAGAAGAACATTGAAATCGTTTCGAATTCTTTTAACAAATTACGCTAAGACTATTAAAATACACTGTACATTCGCAACAACGCTTATAATGTGGAATTAACGTTCTACTTGCGCACAAATACCATTAAGTTATACTCAACGTTTTCTTAAAACTTCCTTTCCACTTCTCAAGAAAATCGTCGAATTTATAATACAATGGAAATTTACGCCTCATACAATTGTTTATGCCCACAAAGATACGTGCAATATTTTACGTATATACTCTTTGAAATTATTGCAAAAAATGTAATAAATAATTATGAGACTCAGCCAAAGGTCTTCTCTTCTACATAGCAAAAAATAGAATATGGTTAAATTTCTTGGAGGTATAACTCGACACCATAAACTCGGTATTATTTATAAATGACTAGCGACCCAGGACAGTTTTTTTGCTAAGTATATATTAAGTCCTTCACTATAATTTAGTGTATACAGAAATAATACACTTACATACAAAAATCGTGATAACATCACAATGTAGTCATGAGAAATAGCGAAAAACTGCGAAAAGCATTTTATCTCAATTCACTTCTTAAAATTACAATCTTGAAAAAACATTTCTTAGAAAGCTTGTACAATACTTAATCAACAGCTTCTCAAAATTTCAATTTCCAGTCTTTATTATTTTCTCTCCACGTTGATAAATCGAACAGTTAAGACAATGAGGATTACATTCACAGATATTTTCGGTCCTTGATGAAATATAAGAATAGAGTGTCCTACATACTTTCCAATAATATCAGTCAGGTATTCAGTTTAAATTAGGAAAATATCTGTAAGAATGGGACTATAGTATTGGAAAATAGGTACAGGTCATATCTCAGCTTATGGTTCTTATCTGCTTGTGGTTCCACTCAGCGGCAAAGGCGTGAAAAAGGAAAAGCAAAGGATCGCTACGTCATTGCGAACATTCGCGATCGGAACCCAGAACAGTGGACGGCGGCACCGGGTTGGGTATCACATTCCGTAATCGAGGGCGTTGGAAGCCAGTGCCTACGAAGCACTCTCTACTAATTCGCTGTAAATCCCCGCCATTACCCCTCCCGTACATGTCGCGTGCAACCGCCCCCCCCTCCCGTCTGCTCTTCAGCACCGTCACTCGCATCCACCTGATGAAGCTTCAGTAGATGCGCGGGAGAAAGCGGCATTCGGAGTCCTATGCTAAGCCACCTTTGCGCAGCGACTGGTTTCCGCATAGTTGGTGGCTGCGAAGCGGGAAGATTGTTGGGGGGGGGCAGAAACGCATCAGGAGAGACGCTCTGAACGCTACGGCTCGCGCCGCGCCTCGTCGACAGCGCGCGCTTCCCACGCGCCGCGTGCCGAACAGTTGAAGGATCACCAGCATTACGGCGGTAACGAACTTTGCTTAATTTTGTTTGGAATGAAAGAAGAAACCGGAGAGGGAAAAGAGTATCAGTGAGGAAAGCTTTCAATAGCTGTTGAAGAAACTTCCTAATAATGAGATTTGTTTCTCCCTTCGTAAATTAGATAGAGCTTTGTTGTTTTACAATGTTCAAACCGTTCTTTTTACAAATTGATGATGAAGTGATATAGAATAAAAGAGGTAAAGATTTCGAAGATATACCACAAATACAATCACTTATATTAACAAACAGAACTGTACATCTTTAAAATATGAACTCACTAATATCTTTTGTGTGTGTGTGTTTGGGGGGTCTTTAGGGCTCGTCAACGGCAAGGTTATTAGAGTCTTTCTCACTAATGTCATTAAAACATTCCGTAAATAAGATTTTCTCGTCAAATCCTGCCAACATTTGGATTTAACAATGCTGAAGCTAACATACATTTTGTGTAAGCCATAAAACGAAGCTTTCCGCAAATGCCATAACGTAAGAGGTCCGAAATATCATCAAAACGACGTTTATATGTTCACGCACCAAATGAAAAATACCTACCTAACCTCATGAGCATTCATCTTTCTTGTTTCAATTTAACTTCTACTAATAGTTACAAAGTAAAATTCAATATAAAACGTAAAATTTGTCATAGTGCATTCTATTCTACATTTTAAAGTTATTTCAGTAAAAATGTACTACAAACTAATCCTTGGTTCTATTGCAAACAAAATATAACACGTTCATAATCTCTACAATATCAGTTAAATTTGCTTCCTTAGACACTTTAAAAAACCAATTAAGTGATATGCACCCCACCATTATTAGAGAACCAACGTTTTTAAATAATGTCTATTTAAAATGTTCCTTTTCATCCTTGATTTTAATCAAATTAATGATTTTCAATTCTGAAGAGACTGAAGAATTATAACAAATATAGCGTCGTATATTGTTAGTTAATTACGTTCTTAATGAAGCTATCCAATCATAAACATTCACCTTAAAAATTGGAGAAAATAAACTTCTTTTTTGAACGAGTTCCTATAGTACATCGAAGAGAGTGACTTTTCAATGACCAGACTCCAAAAGACAAACCATTTCACGAAAATAAACTGCAGTCTAAAGTAAGTTCGCACGCATCCCGTGCACTCATCATTCCCTAATTACCTCTCAAAGCGTTCCTCCGCTTCGCCCAACCGAGGCCATCACAGCGCGCTACCGAAAATATTAGAGCGGCTCCGTTTTTTTAATTGCCCGGAGGGCGGCGCGACTCGACGCATGCGAGGGAAAAGGTTTGTTTCGCTCCAGGCATTTAAGCGGACTGAAGAGCGCGCCGCGCGTGGAAACAAGAGAGAATTGTAAAGAGTTCACGTACGCAGCAGAAAAAGAGCGAGAATAGGTGTGGGTGGTCGCCTGGATGACTGCCACCTCCACCACCGTCACCGGGCGGACACAGCCGTCTCCGGCCCACGCGGTTGGTCGGAGTCCGTATTTTCGCATTCTATTGCTCGTGCTCGTATCCGCATCTCTCTGCCCTTCCCGGACTTTCGCGTCCATTGTCACTGGAGTGATGACACCCTCACGCCGAGAGAAGCGCAGGTAGACCGTATGCCGACCTGCGCATGAGCCATATAAAAGCCCGACTATCGCAGGTCAGATGAGAGCAATGTGTGTGAAGTAAGCATTGTAAATGAAGTCCAGTTATTAAAGCCCTTTAGTGTATGCGACACGAATACTTGTCTTCTGCGTTGTAGGCAACACGCCGAGTGGGACACCACGTTATCAAGTTTACTCCAGCAATATTTGCTTACAACTAATTACCAGTCACATACGAAAATTTAAATTAAAAAAGAAAGGTGTAAGCAGTGTTCTACGAAATGCTACTACGTAAGAAAACTGCTAAAGGATTTTACGGAAAATAATTTGTACCATCTATCTATGTATATACGAGTATCTATAAATGCAGAGAGAGAGAGAATTGACAGTATATTGCTGACAAATTATTAGGGTACAACAGAAAATAATGTTTGTGTATGTATAAAATAAATGATTGTTCTTGTAGTATGTTTTAGAGAGTGAAAAATGGTTCACAAAAATTGAATAAAATTTAGAGGTCACACAAATCAAAAATGTGTATTAAAAATTGTTTTGTAATAACTTTGTTAAAACATGGTATCTTTTTCTAAAATACATAAAATGTTCATGATTTTTTCTGAAATTTTGATAAAAGTAATTCCTTTTTCATTCATTACACTGAATTTCACTTGAGAAACTTATTCGTTAACACGCATAAAATGTGACATGCCTTGGATTTTTTTCAGCAAAGAGAATTTTCATGTCAATTTTTCCGATAATACCACAATGATAAATAACTTTTCTACTCCTTCTCTTTTAGTTTTAGCTTTTCTTATCTATTTTTCATATATATTTACATACGTCCCAACGTAATAATAATTTCAGGTCACATTTAACAAAATGAAATTTAAAAAAATAAGACACATTTTAATGTTTTTTATAATTCTTTTATTTTTTTAAAATTCTATTGGAGGAGATATTTTGTTTTTCAAAATTCTTGAAGCAGTATTCGATAAAATAAATCCAGTATACATTCAATTTTTCATTTCTCTATGTATAATTTCTACACGTACATGAAAAACATTTTACTTCAAATTTTCATTTTGTTTTAAACTTTTAAAATTATGTTCAAGTGCACGAAATGGAACATGTTTTTTGTTAAAACAATAACTTGATAAAGATTTAATGTATTTGCCATGTCGTCAACACATTCATGAGCTTTTTCTGAAGAATGTATTCGAAAGTAGTCTTGCACTAACGACTACAAGTCCAGGTGTTTGATTATTTAAAAGATTTCAGAAATTCTGGCCAAGCATCGATAAATCAAAATTTGAAGCTGGTACCGATAAAATCATACCTGAGGAGCTGAATTCTTAAAAATTAACAATTTCATCATTTGAATTACAGTAGATACAGGTAATACAAAACGATTTAATAAATGTATGACGAAAATTATTTCACATATTTTGTTTGTTCGTTGTTTTTAGTTATTCTCTTCACGAGCAAATTACACAGAAGTTTTAAAACTGATTATTATATTTTCTGGAGAAAACCAACTGCAAATTATGTTTTCCGCCCTCCGGGTGCAACACACCAGGCTAGGTGGATGGCAGAAACATATTATAAATCAGTTTAAGCTGTAAGTGGATGACAAAATATACATTTGAAATCAGTTTAAGTTTACAAAAACGAAGAAATGGGTGTGCGGGATGTAAATATTTTCACTGTCAAATTTTACGTTAGACCGTAGTTCACTGCCACGAGTGTTATTTGAAGTCCATACATCCGCCACGTTTTATTTTTATTTTTGCAAAAAGTTGGTAAATTACAAGAAAGAAAATGTGTTAAGCTCAGCAGCTCTTGCAATGTTAACAAACCATTCCTGGTATTTATCTGAAGAAGTTATTGGCTTAGCATAATTTTACTCAAATGTGTCACATGATTCTAAAAGAAAAATTTTTCAATTTTTTAAATGATAATAGCTTTTCGTAATGTCAAAGTTCGCCGCTGAGCATTTCTGCTCTACATGTGATGTTCCAATTTGCAATGCAGAGAGCATGGCGAAATGATTCAATGGGGAAGTCATGGACACCTCGAAGTGAAATTAAACTGAAAGAATGATAAATTATTTGATTATGAGAAGGGTTTTAGTTTCTAATGGATTGCTAATGTTGATGAGAAAGTTATGATACGGGTGTCTCTTTATAACTCGGTTAGGTAAATTTGGGGATATTCCAAGTTTGAAGTGGAGGGCACCAGAGATATGAGGAAGACCAGAGTAGATATTGTTTGATGAGTTTATTATTGACTCTTTTGTTGTTGTAAATTATAGTTCTTTATGGATGTTTCTATTTTTATGTACCATGGCGCGTTGAGAATCTTTCTTAAAACTTTTTTCTGCAATACCTGGATTTTATTTATGTGTTTTTGAAGCGTAGCCCCATATCGGACTTGCATACATTTTTAATTGGAGAAATATACTTTGATATATTTAGAGGCCGCAATCTAATTTTAGCGATGATTTTCTGTAGATGATATGTTTTAGTTGGTGGAGTCTTTGATGAGCTTTATTGAGTCTACTTTTGATATTAGGACTCAGTCTAATTTTATGTCTAAACTGTCTCCAAGGTATTAACTGGTGTTTGGAAATGGGTCCATTGGATATTGTCTGATTGAAGTGAGAGTGGAGGCCGGTGGGAGACCGAGAGTAGAGGGAATATTTTGGCGTAGGATTTGATAGTGTTTAGTGCGATTATCCAGTTGTTAGTCCAATGTTGCATAGAGTTCAATGAGGTTTTCAACGTAAAGAGAACATTAATTTCCCTATGTGTTGAGAATATTAAGGTATCATCCGCAAATGTCACAACATTAGGATCATTCGGGATGGGGATATCGGCAAGAGGGTTGAAGAAAGTGGAGATTCTTGAGGAAAACTATTATGATTTGGCGGGCATTAGATATTATGTTTCGTATCTTAACGGAAAAGGAGCGATTGTTTAGAAAGCTATTAATGATATCAAATAGGTATTTCTGAGTCTCTATCTGCCTACGTTTGTAGAGAAGTACGTTGTACCAGACCCTGACGAAGGCTTGCGCTAGGCAGTACTTTTTATCTTAGAAATATTTATGTAAAAATTCAGTTGGGTGAAGTATTTGGTGTGCTGATGAATACTTTGTGAAAATCCGAATTGATGCAACGGAATTGTTTTGGTTTTGCAAAGATAATTATTAAGATGTCTTAGAATTAGTTTGACTGCGAGTTTGGCGAGAGTGGGAAGATGACTAATAGGTCTGTAACTATCTGGACTGCTAGACCTTTTGTTTGGCTTGAGCATTGGAACAATTAGTGCGGGTTTTTCAGCTCAGCGGGTAATGTCCTACCCTTACAGAGGAATATAATACCCAATGCACCAGAAAGTTGCAGGAGTGCGCCCGGGTGTTCGACCAGCCCGAACTGCATACCCAATGAGACATCGGCGACATCATCTCCCCTCTACTGGTGAAAGCGGCCTGCGTGGAGAAGGTGCAGCGGAAAGACAGTATGACAGTATCACTACAACAGTCTCAAGTTATCACGAGAACAGTTTCAGAGTATTACGATAGCTGTAAAGTATCAGTGTATCACAGTACCACGAAGGCGGTAGTAACAGTAGACGCAGTGGCAGAGCAGTAACCACAATAAGTAGCGACAAGCATAGAACGATAGTGAACAAGGACGGGTGAAGCGTCATCATAGCAAACGGCAGCGTACTTAAGGCAGTCCGAGGGTAAGAGTTGGCTAGTTTAGAAGCAGGACATCGGACTCAGTTACTGCACCGCGTCACCTGCCAATCTCGTAGAAACCCTGTTAGTTGCGTCGATGCTGAAGCACCTTGTGCAACAATGCTTGAGATATATTGTAATTTGTAAGTTGTTGATGCAATGTTTTTAGTGTTCACATTTACAAGTTATTAATAACTGGATATTTTCTGTTACAAATGTCTCCTTTCGTAGAATATTTCTTCTAGTGTCTAATTAAAAATGATCAGATGTTTTCATGGTATTAGTAGATCTAGTTAGGAAGGTTCATCGGAATTAACAACTCTAATAGTTCTTCATGTGTAATTGAGATAAGAAGGTGCACACACACACATACATATATATATATATATATATATATNGATAAAATACTTCCGCTAGAGATACGTACTTTATCGGCCTAGGGATATCCAAATTTGGCTCGTTTCCATAATTTTTTGCCAGGAATGAAGTCTCTTGATCCTGAAGGAGATTTGGAGAGAAAGTGGATTCAAAGTAGTTAGCGAGTACTTCCACTTTTTGTTTACTGCTGTAGACTTGGTTGTTCCCAATGGGGTGGGGATGTTAACCTTTTTATTCCTTAGGTGAGCTACTCTTCATCATATAGAATTGTCTTTAGGATTCGTCCACTTTCTATAGTTATTTAGATTGTTATCTTGAATTCTCATTTTGACCTCACATGATAGTGAAATTAATTTTTATTTCAAATCTTTATTTCTGTATTGACCTTACAGTCACCTTATTTCATTTTTCTCTTGTATCAAGTTGGTTATTTCCTGAGGGAATTTGTAGTAACAAAAGGATGAGTGTCAAATGCGTTACTCCTAGTCGCAATAATTAGTTATTCAGAAAACTGAAAAGCAGTTGCATCTATTTCCGCAGCTATTTTTAGAGACTTAAATTGATCATATCTTCATCTAAAATTTTGAAACTTTTCCCAATAATTTTTTTAGTTTTTGAGGCGAAAATAATTTTGCTGAGAAATATTTAGGAGTTGAAAGGATATTATAACCGGGTTATGGTATGAGTCAAGTTCCGGGCGGAAGTATGAGAAAATTGCAAGAAGTGTATTTGATAACGTTATATCCTGGATATCTGCTTTAGATTTAATATTAAAGGGGATGTACGTGGGTACTGCCGGGGAATAAAAATGTTTTTTTGTTATGAGAGAAAGAAAGTTGCCAGCCGTATTTCGTACTCTACAACCTCAAGCAGTGTGTTTCGCGTTTAGTTCACCTATGACTAATGTTGTGCACTTTCGTCGAATAAGATCAAATAATCTGGATGAGGTGATAAGCTTATTAGGTGGTTTGTAATCTGCAACTGTGATTAATTCGGGGTTTTCAACAGATGGTATGGTGGTGCCTATGGTTTCAAGGTTGGGTGTTTCTGGTAGTGGCGTCAGCTCATGTTTTATGTTTTTATTAATGATCATAACCCCCTCCGTATTGAGAAGTTCTGTTCCTATCTTCTCTATAAGTAATATAATCGGAAAATCTTTGGGACATAATGTGGTTCCGTTATTCATGCTATGGAAATTTGATGGCATAAGAGAAAATGTGAGAATTTGTATTTTTTAGATTATATTCCGTAGCTATTCCAATTTACAATATTGAACTGATTAAGGTGATGTCCATGCACCATTTATGTTTCCGGATAGGGTCGATAAGAATAAATGAATTTGATTTGCTATCAATGGGAAGAGAGAATGCAAGAATTGTTGTATGTTTGATATTGTATTTGTTAGCATGTCACTGATCTGGGAAAGATTTTTGTTAATTTATGAGGAGGGAGATATTGAAGGAATTTGATTTTGTGTATTTGATTGATTTCTATTGATTTTATTATTATTGTGAGTGCTGGAGATGGGTGGCAGGTGTGAGGTGTTTGAAGCGACTGCCTACGCATATGAGAGGTTTGGAGTGCACTTTTGGGATAAGTTACCCAGGGATGGGAAGTGTTCATTGGTGGGTGTAAATGTACTTGGTTCGGGACTAAGATGTTGCTTTTTATCTAATCTATATTAAAAATTGTGACTAATTCTTTCGTAATACATACATTGGGAGTTCCTAGTGCATGGTGGGTGTTTACCGTTGCAGTTGGCGTATTTGGGCATACTCTCTTGCGAAGCATTACATTGGTTTGTGGGGTGGTTAAGGGAACATTTTGAACAATTGAAGGTACATTTACAGTGATGTCCAAAATCTTGGCAGCGACTACATTGGACAGGACCTGGAAGACGACGTCTTCTTTCCTCTATAATCACTTTATAACAAATCACTTTACGTTTTAATGTGTTATCTATTTCATTACTGTCAGAGAGTTCGACTGCCACAATTGGAATTGGGAGGTTTTTCTTGTCCTACCACATCATATTAGTTACAGTAAGAGTTTTCTTGAGGTCTTCTAATATTTATTCTACTATTGAGATGTGTAGATTACGAATAATGACCGATGCTTTTTTTGCTGCTGGGTCGGCATAGGTGTAATATTGTACAATATTTGCTTCGAAATAGATTATAGCTTTTCTGAAATCATCCATGCTTTATTTTTATTTTATTGTCTTTCAATTGTGTTGAATAGCTTATAATATTTTAGTTTATCAGGTTAGAGCGAAGAGCATCAAAATTATGAACTTGTTTGTTCGGGACAAACCGCTTCTTAGTATATAAAACTACCAACGTTTCGGCAATCATGCAGTGGCCTTGTTCAGGTCAATGTCAGAGTCATACAGACCTATGTCGCTGTCGCACTCTGCTTGATGGCCGAAACGTTGATAGTTTTATCTACGAAGACGCGGTTTGTCCCGGACAATCAAATTCATACTGACTCCGGCCGCGGAAGCCTCGTTTATAGCATCAAAATTGTTCACTTCAAACACGAAGATAGGAGGAATAGTTGCTTTAACAGTGTTCACTTCATCTTCGAAGTGGTTTTCTAACGCGCTGAAACTATTCTTAGCAACAACTTTGTAAATAGTGTTTGTTGGACATTTATTAGAAGGTTGCACTGATGTAGAAATTGGATTTAGTTGTCTTTTTAGGGAATTGTGTGAGAGCAGTTGAGATTGTGCATTCAACTACAGTGACATAAATAACTTGTTTACGTTTTTTGAAGAACCCCGTTGAGACAGGGGTGCTTGTCCAGTAAGGTCAATGTTGGATTGCGTTATGCTCGCTGTGTTCCTGACAAATCCATTTTGGCCCTCCGACGACGAAGCGTTCGCCGAAAGTTTTTCCTGTTGGGTTGATGATCATAATTTGTAATAGTTTCGGCACTCCAGCTATTTTGTTCGTGAATATTTTGATGCACTAACAGCTGTGGTTGATTATGTTATCAGTAATAAATCTGCACTTGGTTCGAGCGTGAAATAATTAGTATACATTTATTTATTTATTTTACTCCATAACTATCAAAAATCTCATACCAAATGATCATGATAAATCTATACTTATCGTGTTATTTGTCGGGATTAGATGAGATAGTGTCAGTGTGTTCGATCTACACCGAAGAAACCATCTTGAGTAAATTAAGGAGAGGAATAGAAAATTTTTGACCTCAATAAAATTAGCACCCCAACTTTATCAAAACAAAAGAAAAATCTTTACCGAATCAATTAATATTTTTGTATTTTTTATTTGTATTTTGTTTAGCAGATTTGGTACTAATTCAAACATTTGAAAAATCTTAAAATATTATTCGGTCAATGTGGGGGTGCTAATTTTATTGACGTGAAGTTCCTTACAAAACTTCATGGCTCCTTGTTACACGAATCATTTAATACATTCTCGACGTTCGGATGCATTTACAAAAATATACGTTGTGAAATGTAAAGACGAACAAAATGTCTTTGTGAGAAATGCTCTCGCAATATGAAGGGTTTTACATCAAAGTAACTGCACGAGAAGTAAACTTTGAATATCATCGATTAATTAAATCCTGCGAATCAGCCTAAAAGATTAAAGAATCCGGAGTTCTCTCATCATGTTTCATTCTAAGAAATGCAGGTGAAAGTAGGATCAACCAAAGGAACTGAGAAAGTTAAGTGTACAGATCGAACGGGCGTTGGAGTGAGAAGGTTCTCGATACATCATAGGCAGGGGTCGGTTTGAGGGAAGATTGACAGTTCCAATTAGAGATGTCTTGGGATTCAATGGTAAATCCGATCGATATAAGAAGTGAGTTTAAGGTTCCAATTAGAGGGAAGGGGTTCAATAGAATCAATGCAGGTACCTGTACTAATACCTATTACATATTGACAACACCACCGGGTATTAAATATATGATCACTGCCAGAATTAAGGAGGGAACCTGTGAAAATTGAATTTTCCACATTTATTGTTTTTTAAACATCAAAATATACCACATAACAAATCAATTGATAGTAAAAATTTCCTGAAATTTATTTTGCACTATTTGTAATAGATTGTTTTATATTGTTGTTATATTTTGCCATTTCGGTTAGAAAATGTTCCTCATGTCAAAAAAATTTGCAGATCACCTTAATTTTTAACCACATCTTCTTTAGACCTATAAAAAGAGAAGTTATGTATATTAATTTCAATTTCAGTATAGGTTATTTTATTTAAACTTTTTTACTAATAAAAATGAATAATTTTTGGAGTACTCAAATGTTTACTTTATCGCAGAAGGAAAACTAAATTAGTCTGGACACTCTGTATAAGTTAGCTTTATTCTTCATTTATGTACCAAACTACTGTAAAAGTTTCAAGACCATATTAAAAACTTATGACACGAGAGATTTTTTAAAGACTCTAAAGTGCTGCCAAAACTAATTTTCGGATAATTGAGTTTAAAAATTATACATATATATATATATATATATATATATATATATATATATATATATATATATATATATATATATATATACT
>NNCF01126387.1:2463279-2552152 GCA_002313205.1 Laupala kohalensis | reverse complement strand
ATATATATATATACTGACCTTAGAAAAACCCAGCAGCATAAGTGAGGCCCTCTACTACCTTCATGGAGTGCTCTTGCCTCATTACTTACTAATAAATATAAATAACTTTACAAATTTATACATAACATAAATATAATAACAATACAATTACCCTATCAAATTAACTTGAAAAACTTTCACTTACTACACAACGTCTTTACTTACTAATAATTTACACTGAATTAAAACTGAAAACAGCGAAATAAAAATAAAGGCCGCTAAATATAACTGAGAATACGCTAAAGAAACGCATACTAGTACTCCGTTATACGTAACCAAACCCAAAAACGCTGCATACAAAAATGAGCTCACTGAGGCAATAAATTTTATTTCCAACAATGGTTTCAAGTGCTCAAACATTCTGCAGAGACTCTAACAAAAATTCCTTGAAAAGACGCCGTGAAATTCCATATATTATTTCATTATTATATAAGAAAGAACACACAGTGTGAAAGAAGGGGATGTCGCACAGAGCGCGCGTGGATATTTAAACCATCAATTTGGGCATTTAAATGCGTCACAGACGAATAAGACTCTGGAACATAAAACTACAAAGTGCAATTGTATATATAGCGATGAAACGCAAAAATTGAATTTTTCAACAAATTTCAACAATTGTCATAGGTGCCTCCCCTGAAATATAAAATTAGAATCAATTTAGTATTAAACAAGGATTTAAATGGAGCTGAAAATAATCTAGATCACAAAAAATACTTTTAGTTTTTTTAACATGAAACTCTTAGACTTACAAACATAAATCCTTTATTGCAAAGATTTTACCGGAAGGTTTTTTTTTTTCGAGAAATAGTATTTTGGTGCATGAAAATAGAATTTCAATAAGGAGGTTGTGTTTCGTTCCAGGGAGAACACATTTGCATCGTGTATATTTCAATACTCAAACATTTTGTTTCTGCATACAAGTGTATTGGAGTCAGCGTGACTCAGTGGGTAGAGCGCTGAGTTGCTGGCTGGATGGCTGGGGTTCAAACCCTGGTAAGGTGGGGATTTTTCATCACACCTCAACATCCAGACTGACTCCCAGGCCTACTCAGCCTGCTGTAAAATGAGTACCAGAGGCTATCCTGGGGTCAAACCGGTCGGAGCGAGATGCTGACCACATCTTCTCCTCCTAGTGCCGAGGTCTAGTAATTGCGGAGCTCTACCCTCCGCGAACCCCTTGGGCACCTTCGGGGCCTGTTGTGGGATAGTTAAAAAAATACAAGTGTATTGAAAATAACAAAAAATTTATATTGACGAGTGTGATTAAAACTCGCACACATTCGCGTTACGCATTCATATATTAGTGAGGATTGTGTGTGATCGTGTACGTATCTGGCAATGAATGTGTCACTTCACTTCAATAGATTTCTTAGAATAACATACAATTGATAAAGACGAAGGACAAGTATTAACAGGTTATATTAAAAGTATAGGATATATAAAAGCTACATTGAAAGATGGTTGACGAAGATTGTCAAAGGAAGAGAAATTTGAGAAAAGATAATAAATGGAAGGACTTCGATATCTTTTTCATAGCGTCCCCTTCCTAGGGGTGCTGGAGTTTATACGGGCTGATGGTGGACTTTGACGTCTTCGAGAATGTCACTACTAATTTCAGCGGTCCCGAGAACTACGATCTCAACTCTAATATCGGTTACTTTAGATTATTTTGACATTTCACACCTTCTCACCCCCATCACAAAAGGTGTTTTGCCTTATAGGGGTGATCGTGTACTTATCGGGCAATGAGGGTGTCACGTCACTTCAGCGATCCCAAAATGATTTATTCAACACTAATATCTGCCGTTTTTTATTATGTTTACCTGTCTTTCATTCCCATCATTACCCTAATAATGTTAGGGGTATATTATATGAAATGTGGTCTGATTGTTAACTTTCAAGGCATCTGAGACGTCCTTAACCATCCCAACGCCACCGAAAACTATGGTTTTGCAGCCTATATTGGATTTTTCCATTATTTTTACGTCATCTCCTTCTCACCACCTCTGTAAGTTGTCTTACTCACATTGAACTTGTCCTTTAGTCAGTCATCTGTACCAAGTTTGGTTGAAATTGCTCCAAGCGCCCTAGTGATACATGAAATATTTAACCCCCATTTTACCCCCTCGGATGGATTTTCGTAAAATCGTTTCTTAGCTGATGTCTACTCCCTAAAAGGAACCTATTTGCCAAATTTCAAGTTTGTAGTCTCTTTGATTTCTTTGATTTCGTGTTTAGGCACTCAGCGAGTGAGTGAGAGGTATTGCGCTTTTATATACAGAGACGCGTTTACTAATAATTTTCGAATTTCAAGATATTGCTCGTATTCTTCATAGGAAGATAAATCTTTAACCATCAATTGACTGAAATCCCAGCAAAAGCATTTACAGAAACGTAACTGAAAACCAATGAAAACAAGAAGAAAAGTGGAAATCAACGTCGCCTTGTAACGCTTTTCCTCAGCAGACGATGTTGTGTCTAGCGACGTCATCGTTACAAGACAATGCCTCACGTCCTCGCGAGGGATTTTTTTCCCGTGCATGACACGGTCGCAGAGCGCACTTCGTTAGGCTAGACAATAGTGCGAGAGAGCTTCTGAAGGAATTTCCGTGTGCTCATTCTACGTCCAAGGCATCGGACATCCTTATTGCAGTTTGCTTATTGATACACATAATGAAATAATATAACTTGTGATCGCTATCAACCAGTTTGTAAAATTGCGAACTACAATTTATTGCTCGAAGAAATTAATGTCATGTTGTATTGTGAGTATTACATCTACTTTTTTTGCGTCAAACACAGTTTTGTAAATTGCCTTATATCAATATTAATTTCGTTGGAATCAGATTTCACCGATTGTTTTCGAATGAATTATTTGTGAAAACTGATGTAGCACTGATTATCCACAACAGGGTATTTTACTCCGGATATAGTGGTATTCTCCTAATGGATGACAAACGTGATGCGAAAATGATTAGCAACGGTGTCCTCGTCGTCTCTGCCTCATTGTGACTTCGCTGCTCATTGGCGGTAAGTGGAAATAAACAGGGCTTGACTTCTCCTTCCCTTTGGTGCTTTTGTGTTCTTCGTTCTAGGAAAGGAACGGCAAATTCGACGTTGGCAAGACCACTTCAGGTAGGTCCAAAGAGACATGGGCCCAATTTTGCGAATTGTGTTTGCATCACTCTTCCATTTTATGTAAAAACCAAATATTTAAAAATTTGTTCTCCCTATTCAAATAGTTATAAAATATAATATATATGTATAGGTTTGACTTACGTTCTATTGTGGTCCATCATTCGGTAGGTTCACGTTACCAATTAACCAGACGGCAATGCAAGGTGGAAATCCAGTAGAATACATTCTTTTCGCCGAGGTTTATTTTGCCGAAAACATTCAAGTGAGGGTCAAAGGATCTTTCAACGTGATGCTAAAGAGATATTCATGTAACATGTGAGGATTTTCGCTCTCAATAAATCTGCTTTTCTTGACGGGATTGTACCTGTCATCTAGGAATGAGGCCACTGCATAAACCACTCAGTTATCGACACCAAAATAATATATGTACACGAATATTGAAGTCATTTAATTTTTACCAAATTGACAGTGTTCCTCGAGATGTAAATATTGTAAAGCATATTCAGAGATGATACTGAAGAATTCCCTGAACTAATTATGAATGGTGTAGGATCAACGTTACTTCCTAAACCATTACGACGAGACTACGAAGACATCGCTATTACAAAATTAGGTTATTTCATCAATTACTTTTAAGATGTAAATCCTCCCTATAGTCAAAAATTTGTCGTAGAGGGCCCCACCTTTTCACAAGAAAGTTATTGATGTTATTTTTAAGGCTTTTTTTTCCTTGAAATATTTTAAATTTGTTTTATTGTTTCGTTTATGCTATTGATTTATTAACAAATAGTGAATGGAAAAAATGTGCACAAAAAGTATGTTCATCAAAGCTTATTTAAAAAAAGAGAGGTCCCCGGATTCTCGATCTCCATCCCCCACCCCTCTTCCCCGGCTACCTGTCTCATACAAATTAATGGCAAATACTCGAAAATATTCCTCGTTACTCCGTCGGCGCGCCATGTATGATTTTATAATAATAATAATAATAATAATAATAATAATAATAAGAAGAAGAAGAAGAATATTAATAATAATAATAAATATTTCTTTGAAGGCGAAGTAAAAATGTATGTCTTCTCGTTCACTTACCCTTTAAATAATACACTTCCATAATAAAATAAAATACATTTAACATCGGTGTGAAGTAAGAGAAACGCGAAATGAAGGAAACAAGGTATCAGTAAGAAGTACTCTTTTCTTTCTATTAATTTCTGTTCTATTCATTCATCACCGCATCTTCAACGTTATTGTAACCGGAATCTCCCCAGTACTAGCCTCGTGCACAACAGGTAAATGTTGGGCGCCAGGAAATTAATGTTTCACCATCTACATAAATAAATATGACACAAAATAATTAAAGCAACAATATATTAAAAATAAACAAATTCACAGATCCTTTTTTATACTAGTTCCTCTGATAAACCGCGCTACCAGAGGGCAACGCCACAGATTCTACACTCACTCACAAAACCCGAACAACACAGCGTAGGTTGGAAAATCTTGGTTTCACTCTTGGTATTACTAGGAAAATTTCACGTATCAGTAGCGACAAGCTCTGTTAAGGTCAAATAATTTCTCCTTTTTTAAAACAGAGGAAATAATTTAAAGCAAAAAAGTCTTGCCAGTTCAGCAAGAACGCTCTAAGATCTTCACCATTCACACCAGTCACCAACCGAAATCAAGCAAGAAAAAAAGCCCCTAGCGCAGCAAACGCGCCCCTTTTATACCCAAGCCAACTAGTTCTCTTTTCGTTGTCGCTTCATAATCCGTCCGCGCGTGTAAGCGTCATAGCAAATGGCGGGCACTGTGGGCAGTCATCAACCATGACGCAAAAAACTAATTTTCATTACAGTATTCATATTTCGATTGTTATATGAGTGTTTTAAAAATTAATGCGTTAATATTTCTCGTATTCTTTATATGAATAGTAAATATAAATATGAGAGTGAGATCACTTTATTCATTTAGGTTTTATTTTTCATTTATTCTTCTCCGTGTTTGCACTAATTAAAATTTCTGTACACACCCTAATGCATTTCGTGTTTCTAAATCATATCAAGAGACACGAGTGCAGCTAGAAGTGAGGTCTCGACTCCCGAGTGATTATGAAGTGAAAGCTGCCATCATGTCACCGTCTGGCTTACAGGAACAGAAACAGCAGGAATATCTCGTTCCCTGCTTAATAAAACGTATCAATACCCCGTCAATGCCTCACGTCTTTCGCCTCACATTTGCGTCACATCCGTCGTCGATGCCTCACATTTGCGACACGTCTGTGGCTGCGTTTGTGTGGGTTCATGTTCCGCCAATGACATGGTTGCCAGTGCAATGATTCCTTGAATACTGAAGACGCAGCCCCGCGGACGAACCACGCTTGTTTCTGTGAGGAACCATAGAAAAAAAATTCTATGATTTGATGGAGTGATTTCGATGTCGATTCGAATTCAAGATGTGTGATGGAATTTTCAGCGCTACTGTATGTATATTTCCCTGAATCATTGTTTGTTCGATCCGTTCATAAGTACAAAGATATACAGACAGAGAATACGCTTTCCTGAAATTCAATGTACGGTATGAAACGTCTATTTATTTTCTAAAACCCATGATCTTTCTTCGTGCCCACTTTTCATCACATCTTTTTCCATGTAGTTTGAGAAGTAAAGAAAAGAACAGATTTGTAATTGTTGTTATATTTCAATGTTGTACCATTTACATTCTGGATACTTAACATCGTTTTGATGTTTTAGGACTCTTCTTTCCCCAATGTTCCTTGATATATCAAACGAAGCGAAAGAATTCAAGTATAAGAGTTGGTAAGTAAATTCCGTCGTGGACAAATAGGTTTTGGTCTATGTGGTGACCTATTGTGGAGACTATCTGAAACAAAAACGAGTTGGATAGAGCCAAAATTCCTCTACTCGCAGTGCTAGCGATTGTTGCGGCAAATCAGAAGCCTGTCAGATTTTGTTTGCTTCATTGGTGTTTATCTTATGATTTTTAAAATGTCAAAAAGTTTTTTAATATTATATTAAAAGGGAAATAAAATGAGGGGAGAAATTAATTTAAGTATTCTTGAAACGAAAAGCTTACGCTTTTTGAAAATACCCTCGTAAAGTTGAGGATGTTCACTTTTGGTGAGCGTGAGCTTCAGGAGTAATATTGGTCGTGACGACCAGAGAAATGTAACGGAATGTCTCTGGGGAACTTGGTGTGAGCAGTCAAGGTCGTTTTGATATCTGTTTCCGTTCGACTGAACGCGCGCCCGGTGAACACTTGTATTTTCATTCACTATTGAAGAACTTCTGAAGTATTTTGACGTACAGAGGGTTAATAAATTAAAAAATATTGATATTTATCGTATGTCTGCTACTTTACTGAGATTGCGAGATAAGTTATTTATAGACTTTGAAGAATTTTCTCACGTTCCGTTAGACTGCTTAACATTTCATTAAAAATATGTAATTAATCAATTTTTTAAATTCTTCTGCACTGTTTAGCGAACAAATTTTGTTAAAAACTGCGGAGAAGCGCAAGTATTTTTGTCCATAAGTTTATGATAAATCACTTGGCAAATGGAAGGTGTAACGTGACGTAGCCTTCCGATTTATCGCGCAGATACCTCACTGCTACTTTTCCCCCGAAACGCTGCAGTTACCCTAAGGTGGCTTTCATTTAAATTACTTTCCGATAACTAATTGAGTTAATTCTTAGAAATCGAGTCGTCCTCGCTGCCACCACTAGCTTTACAACCGAAAACTAGGAAAATATTAGAACTTGAGACTGTATACATTTAATATAAATATTAAATCGGATATTTACAATATTCACAACTTGGAATGTTAACGAAAACACCCAGACATCGAATATTCAAAAATATACACTCCTGAATCATAATGTCCCCAAGTCCATAATCACTACGCCTGCGCATAAATTTCTCTCAACTCGCTCTCGTCATCTCTCTACTCTCTCTGCCCTCCACAACAATTCTGTTCTCCTCTTTTATACCCTCAGGTGACAAAGCATCACAGGTTGCCATATTTGCGCGTCGGCGTTTTAGAAAGTTTTCCACGCGCCGCCGCGTCGGGTCCAAGCGTGCGCTTGGCTGCTATATTTAGTATCCGCTCCCGGAAAAGAGACCTTGGGCGCCAGACACACGTCCCCCAATCTCACAAACTGCACAATTCCTGATGAGGAAAAACAACTTAAAATTACTCTTTTATCATGTAGTGGTTTCAAAATCTTCTCAACATTTTTCATTTCATAAAACACTCAACATTTTTCTAACCAGAGAATACGTTAAAAANATATATATATATATATATATATATATATATATATATATATATATATATATATATTTATAATACAGTTCTAGGGGTTGTGTCATCGAAACATAGAGCCATGATTCAGACTAACTTGTTTCCGCTTGAGCGCCATCACTATAGAAGAATAAAAAGGTTTGGATTTACCATGTAATATTTTAATTTTATACCATCTAACATTTTTGTCATAGAACGAAATTGAATTTACCAGCACCTCTCAGATTTGTTTTAAATAATATTCCATCACATCATTTTCGCACATAAAAGTCGCAGCCTCTGCGCCGACTTCCGCATCACTTCCAGGAATCTCCATTCCTCTTGCATTTCTTTCTCTACCCTGTAGCCAGAGCGAGTTTTTCGCTATTGGAATGCCCCTTTTCCACATTTTAGAGCATGATTCCTGATCCCTTAACTTACAGATATTTTTCCAATAGCATTGATATTCACTTAATCGTCGCTGGAGGGTCCTAGGCCCACCCTTTACTTTTTGGGAGTCTGCGACCGGTTGTTCGTTTCATTCCAAGACACCTCGCCGCAGCGTTCACATGCGCAGACTTCAAGAATCGTTCCTTGTTTTCTCGACCAAGTAACTTCATTTTTCAAGATCAAGTAATTCTGTCGTCTTTCTTTACTTATTCATGTAGCAATAAGCTACATTGATCGCTTGTTAGACATGAATAACTATTACCATATGTGACGGGTATCATCCCTCTTTTTCTAGTAATTCAAAACTGTGTTTGATGAATCCTCACATGAAGACGCCACCAGTAACATCAATTACGGACTCCAACTACGTCAACAGTTACAACAAATTCCAGCTACATCAACAATTACGTTTGGCTTACCAATTTAATTTTGAATTATAGCAAACATCAGAGCTATCTATTAAACCACGAAATGTTTTGCCACGCCCTAACTTTGAACTCCAAAGCAAGACTAGTTTTAATTTTGTGTTCTTTTAAACAGATGGATAAATTTTTAGTAGATATTTCTACTAAACTATGTACTGTTTGTTTAAAATCATTACGTAAAATGCAAGAAACTTTACAACACAAGATTCATATTTTATGTATAATATCATCAATACCTTTATCAATTATTTCCTCGACTTTACTGGAATAAATTATTTTAAATAATAATTTTATTTATTTGCTTGACTAAGGATATATTACTATGCTGTGTCAAATTTTCATATTCATGAAATTCATGAAATTTAATTTCTTAATATAATTTCTCTTACATTGCCTCATTAGATACTAGTCCTCCGATAATCCTGTCACAACTCAGTAGATTGATTTTTGTCAATTAATATAAGTGGTTGTTATATGTGTGTGTTCGGGGAAAACGTCCAGAGGCGACGATTTCACTTAATTTCCTTTTCTTTCATTTTTTGTTGTCGCTATAGTCCTTCTTTAATTCTTAAATATTTTCAGTTGCCCCCGAAGAAATATATTTACTTATATTTTTGTTTCCGTAGATAATATCTTAACTAGACGCAAATTCATCTCTTGATATTATATTACATGATATCTATTATGTAGTAGCTCATTTTCATTATGTTTTATAAATAGGAGCAGTGTTTGCCATTGTAAGAGGAATTATTCACTTATTCCCTTCATTAACTGGACTTCAATTAAAACCTAAATGATTAAAAACCCAATTTTTATTGTGTTTTGAAGTTAATGTAACATTATTTCCTCAACACTTTTTAGGTTTAGGTGTGATTTTGATACAAACATTTTTTGTTTCCAAGAAATAAGTATACTAATGAATTTTCCACTTTTTTGTTTATTCTGTATTCGAAATGTCTATAAAGATATTTAGTCGAATTAGTATTCGTTCAACGTCATGGTGCTGTAATATTAAATTTCAAATATATTGCTTGTTGTAATTGCTTAAATTGATCAAATTGTCTAAATAAAGTTTGATTGGAAACGCTGTAGTATTTGTAACTGTATCATCGGTAAAAACCATAGCATGCTGTAAATTTTCCTAAACAACTTTCCCTAGTATTCAATTGAAAATAAATAAAACGATGCAAATTTTATTTTACGCCGGTTTCGTCCTGCATTTCATGATTTTGGTGCACGTGACCTTAGTGATCGCGCGAATTAAAGTACACACGAATCTAAGGAAGAAATTATTAGAGAGGTCATTAACATTTGACTAAAACAAATAATTGAAAGAGGGGATTGCCGACTCAAAATTGAGTATAAAATAAACTATTAGGGAACTATAAAGGATAACAAACTAAATTTTCGATTACGTATTGAATATGTTATTAACAAGATCAAAAATGTATTATGGGCTACTACGATTAGGTATGAGTAAGGATAATGTTGAACAAAGATGTATTCAACAAATATAGCAGTGCTTCCTATGATTTCATATGGTTCTAGCTTATGGTTCAGGAAGGTCAACTTAGTTCATACTGTGAGGAGAAAACTTGGAAAATATTTGTCTACTGAGATGGAGTAAATGCTATTGTACGGTTTCAATGAGAGCGTTGAAAGTGCTTCTTGGGATTATGCCAGAGGATTTGTGTATTTAGAAAATGACAAATCGGTATAAAATAAGAAAGGGATAAAATTTGTATATTGTTGGTGAACTGCGTAGTACAGTTGTAAAAGGATGAAGAAATTAACGAAAAATCTACAGCTGTGTCGCCAAATCGGGTGGGAAAGAGTAAATGTTGAGAGGGATCTTTTTCGCTTCATTCACGATGTGAAATATTCACTACAGTGCTTATATTCATAGAATAAAGTTACCTGATGATAACAATTGTGTTTGAGGGAAAGGTATAGATACGGTTTCACATACACTTTATGATTGCGAGTTCAATAATAAAGATGGGATGAGTCTGACAGTCTATGAAGAAGAATATTGTGATTGGGAAGGAACTTATAAATAATGGGCGAGAGAGCACGTTTTTTAAGACTTTCAAGAAATAGTGAGAGATTATGACAGTGTGCGTGGAGATGATGAAAAATGGTCACTAGTGTGGTAATTTGCCCATCTACTCGTGGTAGGGATGGACTAGGCACAAGAAAGTGAAATTAAAATTAGGACTCCATACAGACATGTATCCCCGAAGGTTTTTGCACCGGGTTCATGACAAAAAAAGAAAAAGAAAATGAAAATATAAAGAATGACCATCCTCCGAGAACTCACTCCTCGGGAATAGCATCGTCAATAATCAACGAAGAGAGATCCATCCAATGAGCACTCAGACAAAATATGTCAATTATATCCATAAACAAGAATAAAAATCCGAGAATTCACAACCACGTTCAATGAGCCAGTCTAATTATGCGAACTTAAGTGTAAAGTCACATAAAATATCTCCTCCAGTCATCAAACTGAAGATGGATCCCCAGTCACCACCTCTAGGATACGCCCCGCACGAATCTTCAAAATGTAGAAAGTTGACTCCTGCAGGAGGAATTCTGCGCGATCTGTAGCCTGGTTATTTTGTTATTTAATTAGTTAATTAATTTCTGAATTTAGTTTCCTCTTTGCTAATATTTATTGAACGTAACGTATAGAGAAATGGAATATTATATATAAGTATGAATTTTTTTTAGAGTTTCATATTTTCATATTGGTTTTGAAACGTTGATCGTGAAAAAGCTTCACCATTGCCGCTGTTTGAATGTGCTAACTTAAACTGTCGATAATTAATTTAATCGTTGTCACATTTTGTTAACACTTCAATTCATGCATATTATATTCCTGTTTATTAATATGCCGTTATTATCAATTTTAATTAGTTAATTAATGTTTACTGATTTAATTAATATATTGTGGTACAATCCTGTGCTACTCAGTAGTGTTCTAAATCCATTTGGTAGATGACTCATTATTAAGATTTACTGTTCTTTCTTACTTCCAAAGCTTCTTTTTTAAAATTAGTTTCACCAATATGTCCGTGGTTGGAGTAAAAGGATTTTTAGAGATATACCATTATTCTGAAATATCAAAGACAAAAAAAAAAGTCTCCGGAAATGTAGAGCGGAATTGAGTTGTCCATCTATAATTGCTGTCTTTAGCAGCATTGGCAAATGTATAGTAAAAGTAAGGCGTTAAAGAGAGCGTGGTGTTGAAGGAAAATATTTATGCAAGTGTAGTCAAAGTATCTGGAGTCACCAGCAGCACTCGACTCCCTTAATTTCCCTTATACCTGCTTCTTTGGAGCCTTGCAGGGTGTACTTTGGGGTGGCAGGCATTACCGCCCCAAACACAGCGACGCTTTTGTAACGCTATATCTACTTTCCAGCGAGGACAAATTTCTATGCGAAGCTCCCGAATTTTTTATATTATTTTTAAAGAACATCAAAGAAAGGTCGAGAGGTCACGTTCCGTTGAACGGAAATGAAAATTTTCAGAGGAAACCTTCGCGAGAACGGTAAGACCTCGGCCCCGCCAATCTCTTGTTCACCGGCGACATGACATCAAGAGGATCATCTGAGTGTCAATTTCAAACTACTTTTATAATTATGCCTTGGTTTGAAGGTGTCTACGAGTCATCTTGTAACTCGACAGAGAGACATTTCTAACATTCTCTGCCACAACGGAGCACATACGTTCAACGTGTCGACAGAGATTTACCTCTGTATGTACTTGTATTTGCCTCGCACTGGAAATTATTCTTTCGCTCCTCGTGTTAAGTAGATTAGCGTCACTAACAAAATAGTATAAATATTCCTTGCCTTAGATGGAAGATTTTTCCATATTATTTTCCTGTTCTAAGATAATTCATAATTATATTCAACGGGAGTTCAAAATAGAGAGTTAAGAGCTTACATCACACTTATAAACTTATATCACACTAATAAACACTTCCCAAGCTTTCTATTAATAATACAAATTCTGTTGAATTAGTGAATAAGTTGCAATTTTTATACCATAATCTTCTGAGCACCACAACAACATAATCGTAATACATGTCATTTGTTTATTTATTTCAGTGCCCTCTATTTCTACACTTTAATCAGTCAACATTTTCCTACAAACACGATTTTATCACTTCTCATGATAATACAAAAACGAGTTTCACACTGTTGGGCGCGGAATAACTTGATTGTCACTCAGCAAGAAAACGAGTCTCATGCGTCACTGACAAAGCCGCTCTGCTGTATGAGTATTATGCACAAGATTCTAATAGCAACATGCACATGATTCCAAGTGTAGTGAAGGTTAGGTGGAGCAAGTACTCCTTGAAGCAATAGTTTACATAGAAGTATGGAAACGACAAATAACAGCGGAGTTGCAGGAGGCACGACAAATGACAAATGGACAAGGGACGTACTTTATACGAGTTGTGAGAGATTTAACATACAATTGATAAAGGCACAGGACAAATATTAACGGGTTATATTACAGGTACAGGATATATAAAAGCTACATTGAAAACACGGAAAGATGGTTGACCAAGGTTGTCAAAGAAAGAAAATTCGAGAAAAGATAATAAATGTTAGGAACAAAACACTGAGTCCTAAGAAGGAAATAACGGTTAAAAATTGCTGCCATCGAATGTCACCAAATGAAAATATGCCATCGAATGAAAGACATGAAAAAGTAGTGGAATGAATGAAAAATATAGGGATAAGAAAAAAATTACTACGCGCGATGTAGAACCGGGTATTAAAAATTTCTTAAAAATGCCAGTCGAGATTCAAAACTTAATTACATCGTCTTATGAGTGAGAGAAAGGAAGAGTAAAAGGGTGTAAAATAGATATTTCAGAGGGTGTCACAGAAGAGATAAATAGTGGATGAGAGGAAGAATATGTAGGAATAAGATATGTCTGATTGGAGTGACCAGAAAGGGGTGATGGAGGAAAGATGATGAGTGGTAATGGGTGGTGAAACGAGAAGAATGATGAGGTTATACCCCGATGAAGAGAGAAAGAGACCGGAGGGAAGTAGGCGGAGGGTGAGGGTTGGTGCGCGTGGGAGTTCCAGAACAGGTCGGTGGGCTCCGTGCAACCTGCGTGGCTGTTGCGGCTACACGGATGCTCCCTCGCCGCACTTTCGTAATTTCAGGCTCGCTGGGGCATTGTTTTCGCGGCCGCTGGCGCCACTGCGAGGACTTGCGGCGCGAGAGGATGGGGCGGTGGCTGGGTCTGCGGACGCTCTTGATTGTCGAAACTACCAGCAACGTAGCCATAGCCGCGAGGAAAGACGGAGGAAATAGAAAAATGCAGTGGTGCTGAAAAATGAAACTCGTGGGTGGTGAGGTATGAACACAAACCAAAAATTAACGAAGTACGGTGGAAATGATGAAGAGAGTGGAAATATGAAAAGCTGCGTAGTTGAAGCGGTCAAAGAGGAAAATTTTTAACACTTAACTAAGTAACAAGAGATTTGTTCTACTAACAAACCTTTGGAATTATTATTAATTAATCGTGCACTTTGGTGCATCCCCATATTTTTAATAATACTCAACAAAATGAGATAACTATGAAAGCAAAATGTTTTCAAAAATAAGCAAAGAAAACTAAAATGGTTCATGAAAGGAGAGGTAACACACAAAGATAATCGGCAAATAATGCAGGTTGGGAGCAAGTTCAAAGAAGGAGAACAAACGGTTAGCCAGATTAATGAAAGGGAAAGGCAGCGTAATCGGGCTGTGGCTTGGGGCCGTGCGAAACAACGGCGAGGAACGGGTAACAAGTGGACAACGGGTCAAGGGTGGCTCCAGTTTAGCTCGGGAGGAGGACGAGGATGCGAAGGAGGGTGGAGTCGAAGGGGGATTTCACCTGCATGGCGCCGCCGGAAATTGTTGACGCGCGAGTCCGTCACCATGGCGACCGGAGGTGGAAGTTTGCGGTGCTCCACGCGCCCACATCAGAGGACGCTGATGAGGAAGGGTGACAGTGTGGATTCCACGGGGGACGGGTCTTAACCAAAAGGGGGCGGGTAAAGTGGAAGGTGCTTGAACAGTACCGGATCTCTATGGCGAACAACGTGCTATTTAGACGACACAGTTGGAGACTTGTAACTTTAACGTTTCAGAATTGCGACTTTGATCTGAGGTAAGAGTAGAGACATGACATATTGATACAATATAGCACATATGTGACATAACATGTGGTTATTCATTTCACTGCAAATAAACATTGTCCTCGGAGCCCTTGAGACAAAATATGGTACTAGTAGGCACCAGGTACTAGTTGCACGCAATGATGGTGCACTAGGACTGCATTGGATGCCTGCATCATAATAGGTGGCCCAAGGTGTATTATTGCGGTCAACTTGTATCTCTAGGGATGGCGATTCACGACCCAGGCGGTCGTTTCAATTAAAATTTGTTGTTGAGGAGAAAACGGGAAAACGGTGTATTCCCTTTCCACCTGTCATTCACTATATCCTCCATCCCTCACTTTATCCTCCACGTCACTGATCCCTTGTCTGTATCAGGATGATGCATGACGGAGGTCTTCCGACTCCCTCGGCATATTACTGTCACAGTTTAAAGAGGCGCCATCAAATAATTCAAATGCGATTGGGATAAGGTATAAAGGAAATTGCATTTATCAGCACGCAATGATCCTACAGGTCTCAGTTGAATGTAATGCCTAGGAGTGGATAACACAACAATGAGTGTCCTATGCATCGAGAGAGAAAGGGAAAACACAGCTTTGCGTATTGTTCCAGATAAATTGACTAGTTGTGTTCAATGTCAATGAGTTGCTCAGAATAGACTATTGATTCGATATATTTTAACATTATTCCTAAAATTTAATAAGCTTTAAGGTAGCAAATATTAGATAGTATATAGTACCAACAGAAATAAAGACGAAGATTAAAGATAATTACTTGGTAGTGAACGTAATAATATAAATGCATTCACTGAAAATGTAAGTGTAAGAGAAAGACCAAAATTAAAACTGAATTAAAAGAACGGTTTATTTTAAATTATGGGAGACTGGTGCACATAACTATGAGCAGCGACTTGAAAAAGAAAATGGAAAGTAAATTCTAATGCGCCAACATTATATATCTCCACGTTATCAAGAACAGGATTCATAACGTACTCTGTTTATTTGAGAAAATATCGTAAAGAACGAAAGTATTTATTATTGAAATATGAGATACGTAGCAAATAAGTAGGGATATTCTACACATGCTTAAATGTTACAAAATCAATCACAGTATAAGTATTATTATTCTGGACTAACCGTGAAGAAGGTACTGCCACAAACCAGTCAATCCAAAATGGAAAAATAGAAAGACGTAGAATAATCAGAAGATAATAAGTTTTGAAATGTGACACTGAGACGAGGGCATGAACATTTGAAGCAAACATTATTTTGCGCATTATGACGAACCGTACAGCCGACCTAATAATAAATACAAAATAATATACACAAGCCCAGCTGGTAAAGAAATCAAGAAGTTTAAATTAGCTATGGATTCTGTCAAGTGATCTATATAAAAACAGTAGAATTTCAATTTCACACATATACTTCGCTCTCGCAACAACAGATTCGATCGACACATGTATCCATTCTGGCCCGGAATTTTCTTCTGTTTTCCTTTGGGCAAAGGTGGGTTTTATTTACAGGCTCCCTAGACTCTTGCATAGGGGTGACGGTATATTGTGATAATTAATCTCGAATTTAGAGTTATTATAATTATAAATATCATATTCCAAATAATCTATAGTTGGATAATAATTTGTATTTAAGAATGATCTTTTTTGGTGTTTTTCTCAATACAAATTTGTTGGTATTCTGCTAATACTACTACGTAGTTAACTATTTATTCTTATCTAAGAAGTGTGCTGAAATTTTCAATCCGCCTCTACCTGAGGGTTCTTGATGGGAATTGATAGGATGGTCCTTTGCTTACTTCCGAAGTAAATTAGTTTATTGTATTTCACGTGGTCATATGCAGTTTATAACTCCTATTTTGACTATAAATTTATTTTATTTATTTATATAGTTATGTTCAAATGCATTTGCACCTGCTACTTTAACATTCCTCGGTGATCGCGCTTGATCAAAGTACTTCGTAAAATATTCGCAGATTACTCTAAGTCCGGCGAACTATATTTCCCATTTATTTCACAGGTCAGATTTCATCTCCAAATGGAGTAGTTGCGAGAACTTTCCGAGAAGAGCAAACGTGGGTTTTGTGTCTCTCTCGCTCTCTGCTGCGCGGAGAGGAAGCGGCGGAGATGTGAGCGAAGGACCCGGCGACGCGGCAGCGTGTCCGTCTGCCTCAGGGGAACGACCAGCGGCGGTCAGAGCTGGCAGAGGAAAGCAGCAGCAGCAGCAACAGCGGCGGCGGCAGCAACCAACCGGGCTGCGCAACCCGCAATTAGCCATAAAGCAATACCTCGCGCGGCCGTTGTCCGAGCAAGCGCCGCCTTTTATGGGCGCTGAGTGGAACGGCGCGAGGCGAATACGGAGCTGTCGCGCACCCTCACAGCCTCCATCTCATCCCCCCGCCGCCGACCTTTCGAGCGACGGGACGCCGCGAGGGATCGTTGGCGTACAAGACTCGCCCTGCCATTTTGCTTCACTATGCTACCCCCCACGGCCACCTCGATCCGAGGCCGCTTTTTCCTACGTTATTTCGGAACCTAGTTATTCACTGAAATACTCACAACCTATACAAAATAGTGATGTGTCCGTTCCAATTTTTTACATTCCGCTTCGACTCCATCTTTTTTAAAACTCGATTCTCAATTTCAAATTCGATTCCTTAAAATTAATTTCTGTATTTTATCTCCATACATAGCTATCAAACAAAATTTACATTTCCTTGCCGAAAGCACTGTTGTACACTGTCAAAAACGTTTTACTTTTTGTTATCAACATCTAACAGTTAAGCAATGTCGGATTCATGACTTATATATCCTCTAATGCTTCATTTAAATTAAAAGGGTTATATTCCAAAATGAAAGAAGCCAAATAACTATCGTATTGTTGCTTTCGTTGTGTTGTGAAAAGGAGTAAAAATATTTTCAAGTTTACGTCCTCCGCTTTAACGGTCACACTGTATATCGCCACTCTTAAGGACTCTAATGGCCTTGCCGTTGACGAGCCCTACAGCCCCACAAAAAAAAAAAAATCGCCACTCTTACTTATTCAATTTCTCTGCGTATTAATAGATCAACAATCACTCCTTTATTATGAAAGGGTACAGTTTTGTCTTATATCTACCTGGCATTATATTTATATTGACATACATTTCAATTTAACTGTTAGCGTATAATATTGATTCTAAGGAGTAGATTGTTTGATTTTTTTTACAATGCGTGCATTTAAAATTCAAGACCTTCAGAAGCGAAATGATATAAAAATACACATTCTCATTTATGGAAAATGTGCAATTCGATATAATAGTAATGTATGATATGTTCGTCACGTATTTTGATGGGGTTGAGAAGTGAACAAGGTAAACTATGTGTATGGATATTGATCAGGATTTGAAAAATTATATTTACCCAAAAATCATAAATTCCGAGTGGAATCCTGCAGGTATTTAGTAAGTATATATTATGAAAATAGTGTCGTCTTTCTACTGAATCGAGAGAGGACGTTGGGAAACGAGGTTGTTTAATAGAATTCTTCTGATACGTGGACCTTCACGATGAAATTACAGTAATTAAAAATTACAGTTTCTCTTCTATTTGATTCAAAACATCCTATTCTGTTGTTCAATTGTTTTATAAAATCAACAATCTGAGTTCATTTTCAGCTTCATTTTTCGATAATTAAGGTAACTTTTCTGTTTGCCATTAAATACTCTGTATGAAGTATTTATTTAAATTTCATCATTTTAAGTATATGCTGCTTCTCTACGTTGTTCTTACCGTTGATGTACGGAGTGATTCAATATGCACTGCTACCAAAATTGTCTACTACCAAAAAGAAATGTACTCTTTTGTTGGCTTTTTAAATTTAACTATGTATTTAATTCAAAGTCCAAGAAAATACAAATACGAGAATGTAACATTTTTTGAACTCGAACAAAAATTAGCAGCATAACGAGTATGTGTGTATAGAAATATTTGGCAATGCCAATAAAGAGACTGATATTTACATGAAGCACCGGAAGACCTCACCGCAGCGTGAGGATGGGTGATACGCTTCATCATGCTTCACATTAGCAAAAGTTTGAATATTCGCTTTGCGGCTACACTTTTTTTATTCTTTCAAATTTAATGCATGGTTCTTCTTCGTATAATTATTTTTCTTGGTCTTTTAAAGAAGCACTATTAAAAACATACATAGGCCAATTTAAAAACACAATGAAATCTGCAGTTGGAAATGCTACAAATCATGCAAATGCGTTAATGATTAACTCTGTGTCACGACTTATCTGAGTGAAAATCGCTTGTCGATATCTTCATCCGTTTAGGAGATACCAGTGGTGAATGCTCTTCCTGGATCACTCTACTATGGAATGGGGTGGGGGTGACTTTTGGCTGACGGCCACAATTGTTAATCCAGTCACAAGTGCGGTGAAACTGGGTGCTAGGTGAGTCACCATATGACCTCCTATATGACGTCAGCGCGTGCGTCATCTCGCGTGATTTATTGTGATCATCACTTTCTGCGATCTATGTTTCAGAAGTAAATCAATAAGTTAATTGTAACCACCACTTTTCATCAAGAATGAGTACAATCAATAAACATACACTAATTGAATAATGTACCGATGGATAAAGTTTTGAAGGATTACTCTTCATTTATGTCACAGAAGTATGAAAGTAAAATATCAATCTATTCAATCCCAAAACTTTATGACGCTGTCTTCGACTTTAGATATGAGAACAACTAATTTGCTGGTGATGCACGCTGAATCAGTCATCGGTCTGACGTACACTGGATGGTGACGAGAAATAGAAGATTGAGGGAATGAATGAAATACAGAAAATAACCGCTTCCAGATACTCAACCATAGAGAGATTAAAATCGACACTTTTAGTGTAAGGAGCTTCAGCCCTGAATGCTTATGCCGTCAGCCTAGTCATTGTATGTCTTTAACACAGGCGTGAATATCCTGCCAGAGCTAGGCAAAAACCCAAATACATCTAGGAAAACAGAGTTAGCAGCACTTCAAAGTTAAAATTCAACCCACTGATGGAAAGGTCGATTAACTAGTTTTCTTAACTTGTTAAACAGTCTCCCTTGAAAAGTAGTCTTTGTTCATTTTAACTCTGAAAGTGTCGTATTCCTCTCTATCATCTTGATAACACTTTGTTCTTGGACTTCACAGCTCCAAAGAAGGTTATTCAAACGTTTATCTGTGCTTAGAAAATATTTCTTTGAGTTACACCGGCACGTAGAAGAGAAGGAAAGATGTAACAAATTAAAACTCAGTTAGTTTTATTCAATTCACTTAGAATTTCATTTCTTTAATTCTTCCTTCACTTCTATAAACGGAGGATTGGTAAATTTTACTTTTCAGTCACAGACATAATCGAGTGATCAGGGAAATTTCCATCGCGAATTTAATGAATTTCACCATTCCCTACGCTAAAAAGAAAATTATTTAAATGCTCGATCTTCTGGCAGCACCTATTCCGTACTGCAAATCACCAACCAAACACTAAATCACTACCAGTAATTCTACGTATTACGTCCACGAACACTCGCTGTTGTAGTGAAACCTTTAGGGGTGTTTTTCAGTCACAGACATAATCGAGTGATCAGGGAAATTTCCCTCGTCAATTTAATTTCACCATTCCCTACGCTAAAAAGAAAATTATTTAAATGCTCGATCTTCTGGCAGCACCTATTCCGTACTGCAAATCACCAACCAAACACTAAATCACTACCAGTAATTCTACGTATTACGTCCACGAACACTCGCTGTTGTAGTGAAACCTTTAGGGGTGTTTTTCAGTCACAGACATAATCGAGTGATCAGGGAAATTTCCCTCGTCAATTTAATTTCACCATTCCCTACGCTAAAAAGAAAATTATTTAAATGCTCGATCTTCTGGCAGCACCTATTCCGTACTGCAAATCACCAACCAAACACTAAATCACTACCAGTAATTCTGCGTATTACGTCCACGAACACTCACTGTTGTAGTGAAACCTTTAGGGGTGTTTTGTTCCAAAATGCCGGGAAAAACTTGCAATTCCCGTCGGCCAGTCCGAGTAACACTCTCTGAAATATTCGGCTCTCGAGGCAAGCGCACCTTCACGGGAGACGACTCACTTATTGAATCCACTAGTGACAATGTGAACTTACGGTCAGTCACTTGTCATCACTGAAAACTGGAAAAGAATTCTAATTATCTTTTTCCGAACTTAATACATCGAACTTCGTTAAAACCAGCCAAACAGTCAAGAAAAAATGGTGACAATATTTTTTCTAGGATAAATATCTAAATACATATCTAAGAAATAAATGTTCGTGTATTAATATTATATAGTATATACTTCAAACTTAAAGCGTGTTCATAAATTGTACAAATCAACTGCATAGGGTAAGTTATCGTGTGGGAAGTATTCTCAATTTGGGGAGATGAAGTTCTTTGGATATAGGGCTTGTTGTGACATAGCTGAGTTTCTTTGATTTAACGAGGTCGTCTTTAATAGCTTTTGCGCGCGACAACCAGCGAGTGCCAGGCTGTGAATTGCTAGTGTATGGCTCGTGCTCTTATGTTTTATGGGTTCTCGAAGTATTACGAGAAGTAGTTGTCTCCTGATATATATCTTAAATGATAAGTATAATTTGAAATCTTTTCTACGTTGACTTTTAGTGAGAATCGAGAAATTTTTGTGTCTTATTTGTCCGATACAATGTACTAAGGAGAAACCATAAAATACATTACTTATGACGTGTCCTAATTTTGGGAGGTAAAGTTCCTAATTTGGGATCTTTCTGATAGGTGGTATTAAAATTTGAACCTGGGAAAATTATTAAAATTTTCTGTACTCCTCAAAAGCAATGGGGATCATTCCAAAACTCAAGATTCTGTGACTTAAATACTCTTAAATTTATACGATTTGTAAACAGTTTTGCGTTTTAACTTATCAAACTTATTGCACCTTTTTTTAATATTTTACTTCAGAAATTGCGTATTATCGATAAAGGCATAAAAAACAATTTTTCATAAAATCTTTTAATTTAGAGCCTTTTCCAATGAAATACAATGTATTTGAGATGTATCCCCAGATTAGGCGTACGTGTTCCTAAGTTGAGGAAATTGTCACTTTTGGGGGTTTAATTACTGGTGCGAAACGTGTTTATATATCTATTTACAAGTAGATCAAAATGAACATAATGAGTTACTCTATTGAAATACTCCCAAAATTAGGGCACGTCACTCTTCATGTAATTGAGTTTCGTAAGGAATAAAGTTTATTTGAAGCTCCTTAAGTAATTCATCCTTACACCATAACATTTATAAATATTTGTGTGTGTATAAATTTACGGAAAGGACAATTTTCATAGAAATTAACAAAGAGAGAGGTAGAGATAACATTGAAACAAACGATAATTCTGCATAATAATACGCATGTGAAGAACGATAATTTATGCCGAAATCCAATTCATTTTGTCTTCTGGAGGGTTGTTAATTTCTTTAAGTTCAGTATTATAAAACGTTATAAAACACAAATGTACACATTTTTAATTTGTTTTGATACTTAATTAGAAACTTATCACGATTAAGTAATCAATTATTTATATACGTCAGAATGTACCGTTTCTCATTCATATTTTTATTATTATTTCTACTTCTTAAGTCTTAATAATCCTTAACGGTTATAGATGATTGTTTCTTTTTTTCTAATTTTAATTATGCACACGAAGTTTCACATCTACCATTTGGTCTTAAGCATACTTCAGAGGTACTCACTGCTATGAATTATTGACGTCTACTTAATATACATCCCCTCCAAAGACTCACGGAATCAAGAGACACGAGCAGTGATGCTGTCATTTATGGGAAGATACGCAGACCAGGGTGTGTGGTGGCGCGTGTTTTCTGCCTCGCTGGTTCGCCAAGCGCTCAGGCGACTGTGTCCGTTGCCACGCAATTCGTCCGCTTCAGAGGTACTCCGCACTTGTAATCTTGTTTGCTTCTCAAGTACACACGTCACCACGCTACGTTTATCTCTGAATGATGCTTACCCCACAAATCGGTCACCGGTCTAATTCCCGTGGCGCTACTACTCCTGCTACGATTGCACTGCCGAACCACATCAACATTATAGCTTCTCCGTCTCCATTTCCTACTTGAGCAGAGATCGATTGAAACAGGATGTTTGCAACTGTCTCAAGCAGAACACCACCGATACGCCTCCATTGCGTCGTTAACAGTACATGCATTCTCAGCTTTCACTTTCAAGAACGATAGAGACAATAATGATTGATTTAAGATGCATTTAGTTCCAAATAGAAAATAATATTTTATCTCCAAATACAAAATTTTCCACATTAAAACAATTAATTTTTATTTATTTTAAGCTGAGATTTATTATGCTAGATGTTACGTTTCACTCACAGAGATCTCATGTTACGACCGGAACGCTTCTTTATCCAATCAAATCTAAATGAGAAAATGAAAAAGAGAATTCAAACGCTTTAATTGGATGCGTTATATCTACTGGTTTCCTTTTTGACAATCCGTAATATGCATTCATCATATCCATCAAATACAGAAATAAAAGTAGAATGGAAGGATTAATGTGGTAATTACTACCAAACTTTTATAGCCTTATTACGAAATGAGTGATTTATGGTGGCGGTGTGAAAGCCTCCGGGGCAGCCTTTCATCATCTGTTCCATATTTTAATGGCCAAATATATTGGATCTATTTGAGAGTAAATTTAAAGGGGCAGTACTTAATGACAAACAAAGCTGCTGAAAAAGCCTTATTTATTCGTGCCTTCTTATATGTAGCAATTAAGTGTGATTACGCAAATGTCTGAATGAAAATGTTCGTATACGAAAGAGTATATCCAGAAGAACTGCTCTCAAGAGGCTGCCCGGTTATCCCTCAACACAGGGAGGTGTCAGAAATTTTTCGAGTATCCTTCATCGCCATTTGAGCGGCACTTCTTTCAACAAACACGATGCCATCCACCAGAGAACCACTTAAAAGCATCCACTCGTATCCAGGTACGATGGGCAGTTTTTGGAAAGACTCGCCAATGTTTGCGATATATATTTTAGTATCCTTTAACGACTGTGCAAGTTATTCACTACGACATGAAAGCCCGTCACCACGACCCGTTTACAAAGTCTTCTCCTCCCCTGGGAGTCACTGGATGACGCGCAAGGGAGTCGAGGGCGAAGGATGAGAGCATAGAAGATAGGGATGGGAGGATGAGACCCCTACCTTCTGGGGGACGTGGCAGTGTTTTCAACAGGGCAGCCGGACCCTCGTGCTCTCCTTTCCCGCGTCTGTGGCTCGAGCCGTTGAGATCTCTCCGCTACATTAAGTGTCACCTCTCTCAATAGCGGTTGTTTCTCCACGACGCCTTCCTTTCAATGCGCTCATACTCCTCTACCTCCCTCCACTGCCCCGCGGCGCACTCCGTCCAATGCTCGGTCCGCGCGTTTCACGTCATCCCTGGTACACGCTTTCCCTTTTGTCAACGCGCTCCGTACTTGTTAGTTTGTACAGATTAATCTCTCCCTCCCTCACTCCACCTCCAGTTCCAGCCTCCTCGCGTGACAAAATTACGACACCCTTTCAACCTTCTTTTCGAGGCTTTTCACTCCTCATATTTTTAAGTAGTAATATTGGTTGCATACGTGTAATATTTTCAGTTTTGTGATGAGTTCTTGAATGTCATTGATCGTACGGATTCTTTATTTGCTGTTATTTGTTCTTTAAGTTTCATTTTTTCATAAATATTTTCATATTTTAAGGCCTTTACAGATCTTATGCTGCATGAATTAAACTGGATTTTTTCTTCAAATTTTCGCTCACAAATAATACGAAATAAGCGTAATATAACAAATCTACACACTAGATCTATTCTTAAGAGCACCTTCGCAGAAAAGAAAAATGATTAGTATGCATGGTATATTTGATTTTTTGTCATATAACGTTATGATATTTCAATAATTACAATTATTTATGTGCACCAGATGATGACTCATGTTAGCGTTGAAATGTAGTGCTTTGAATAAATACAAATTTTGTCAACGAATGTTCTAAAAAGGTTGTACAACATTAAATTTTCTTTCTATTTTATAACTATTGTATAGTGTCTCAAAAATGAAACAAAAAATAGGTAACACTTAACTGGCCTCAAAAATTTTCTTATGAGAACTACTGGGAGTGATGCGTATAAGACGATCTCAATTTTAAGTCAAGTTTCAAAAATTGTCCATAAGTAAAGAATTGATATTTAAACAAAAGAAATAAAGAAAGTGTCTGAAACAACTCAACTTTCCAGGAAACGTTAGATAATATGTTGCTTTTCCTATTGTGGAATGTCCATTAGTATATAAACACGATTACTGTGGTTTATTTCTTTTCTAACCTGAATTTAATTTAGCGGAAAATCTTGTCAATTACGTTGATTCCCCTTGGAGAGCGTTCCATCTCAATCCACTTGTAGTGCTCCGTCGCCATTCTGACGCCTCGTGCTTTCAACGGACACTCAACCCTCTTCCCCAATCCGTACCCCACCCGAAGCAGCGCCTTAACGCTACGCCTGCTTGCTCTTTAACGATGCGGGTCAACGGGTCACCGCATTACGTGTACCGGTAGCGCCAGGGTCAGCCGTTTGAGTGGTGGTGGTGCTTTTATTACGAAGGTTACAAGAGCGGAGCGCCTCGCCCCACCTAGGTGCCCCCCCCCGTCTGCTTTCGTACCACCCTCACGACCTGGACGCCATCTTGAGGCTGTGCCAAGCAGTCTTCTCTTTCCCCTTCCTTCGTGTTCCTATGAACGTTTTCTCTCGACTTCGAGACAATGTTACGACACTGAGAAGAAGCGAAACGTGCAAATAAACCTTGGACCCGAAACGTCTCTATTTCGTGAAATGGCCCACTTCACGTTTATACGAGTGAACGCAGTGAGATTCCTAATTCGACATCGAAAGACAAGGTTCTGTTTTCCGGCCAAACTCGATGCCTCATCAGGTACGTTCAATGTAGACCAAAAGTGGCATTTAAAAAAAATTCTATAATTACATTTTTTCTACCTTCTCTGTGCCTAGGTATTAGACAAAAAAATTATATTATCGCGGTTGAGTGACTATCGAGAAACTCATTGTGAAACGACCACCATTCCCACAGGAGCTCCGAATTTGATCACCACCGCTTCAGTATACGTGGAACGTTATGAGAGTGTCTCGCAATAGTTAAGATCCCTTTATTTAGGAGGGACTGAGCACCGACCTAGAAGGTAAATTACTGTGCAGGACACTTTGTTCGCAGGTGAGACCGTGAATAAACATAGATTCCCTTTTGAAACAGTAAATTCGACTATGAAAGCTAATACCACCCAAATAAATATTTTATAATATTTTAGATATCGTTTCATATATTCTAGTTGAATCGACTATTTTGACGTAAACGAATGACCCATGAATTCAAGTGGTACGAAAATACCGACACACATATCTGTAAAGAAATTAATTTCGACGCGGACGCTTTGTGGTTCTAATGAAAACCCAATAATTATGATTGGTTGTCTGTGGTGAAATAAAATTTAAAGGTACAAAGAAAGATACTCAGAAAATTTATTGGGAAAGAAAATTGCATATTATACGCAGATTGAATTTTAAAATGTTACCCCACAAAAGAGTTTCTTCGAGGTCCATAAAGAAGAGCATTTTGAAGCGTAATTGCACGTTATCCAGCTATATTATATATTTCATGCAAGCAACAACGAAACAATTTTCCACCCACGGTGAGTCAATATTCCACGACTATTATAGAGATGTTGCGGCAACCATGAAGGGCACGAGGCAGAGTCTACGGCAGCGCAGGCCCAGCAGTCACTGTCAATCAACGTATGGGAGCAGACAAATTTAATTTTCCATCTTTGCGCGCCGCTGGAGTTCATGTGTTGTCCTGAGCTATATCACTCAACCCCATATATTTTCATCTTTTTTATACCCAAACTCGTAAAGAGAACAAAAGTAATTTATAGTGGATAAGTAGAAAAGGAAAAGTTTAAATACTCCCAGCAATTTTACAAATAGTTTTAAAGTAATAAAATTTCCTGACTCTGAAAAACAAAGCGTTTAAGGTTCTGTTGGTAGGATTCTTGTAGGGACGACCCTATAACAACATTCATATCAAGTGTCTCCAAGAAGGAAAAAACTATCTAAGAGTAGTTTCCTTTATGATAAGTCGTGACATGGGGCTAACCATTTAAATTATTGTAATGATTTGTAACTTTCTTAGCCGTAAAAATAATGTCGCTTCCATTAATTTTAAAATGAAACTATAAATTATTTTCACCGAGCACTACATTAAAGTCTAACAAAAGAACAAATACAAGGATATAACTCTTATTGGACTTGAATTAACAGGCCAGTCTTACATCAAGGACTGTCTTGCCGTGCCTTGCGGTAGCATGAGCTCTTCTTAAGCCCCAATAATGTGCTCATTTCTTATGACGGACCTCAAAATATAGGAATATTGTCGGCGTCGTTACCTCACTGTTGTTCTTTCCAGTTCATATTTTCCGTACTTTTTTATATTTTTTGTTATTTTTTTTGTATTTGTACTGTAAATATAGAAAACATACAATATCAGATAAATTGAAAAAAAAACTGGTGTGATGATTTTCACAAGTGTTATAAATAATATTAATTCATTTGAATTATGTTGTAATATGAATTGCGAGTTGTTATGCTTTAATTCAGAAATTCTTGAATAAATAACACACTAAAGATATTTTCACCACAAAGAAGTCTTAAACGCCTTTAGTACTGAATATAATCGAACATGATATATTTAGTATTTAGGTTAAAATAAGATTAAAATAAGGAAATTTACATAGTCAATGCAGCTTGATCAAAAGCTCAAAATTTTCATACTAATGGAAGAGTGAATGATCCGTCATCAAAAAAGATTATTTGAAGTTTCGATAAACAAGAGCTCAGTTCCTAGAGACTGGAAAAAGCAATTGAAGTATAGCAATTATTATATTAATGCTGAATATTTACTTGAGAAAACAAAAAACTATGACAAAATTAAATGTGCTCTTTAAAAAACGATGGGAAATTTAGAAAAAAACGAAAGGAACAAAAAAAAACAAGTCATAAATTAAATAGTGACAAATACAGCAGAGGAGGCGTGCTCTATTAAACTATCTTCCCAGGGAAAGAAAAATGCCATCACAAGGAATCGCTGTGTTCCAGTTTCTTTTTCATTGCTCCTTCATACCATTTTCCCTCTGGTTTTTGGTTCAATAGAATAGCCAAATCGATGCTGTTCAATAAAATGTACGCAATTATAATCGTAAAGATTATGGTGAAATGAAATTTATATGTTCTGAAAATTATGACATTTTTGGAATATTTAGTCTTACACTCTCGACGAAATTTCGAGTGAGATTTATCAAGATAAGGAAATGATGTATAATGAGATTTAAAATATTCACGGTGAAATAAATTTTTTTGATATCTGAGGTACACGTGTTAATCTTCTTGAAAAGATATGGCACATTTGACGTTTTCGAACACTTCTAGCGAAATACTACCAAGTTTAGTTTTCAAAATAAAGTGACACACCAAATAACAAATGCGTCATTCATTATCTTTGAAATTATTCGAAACAGCATTCCAATTATAATTGCATTATTCTCGTTCCTTAACGTAACCGAAATATACTAATGGCATCTTTAGGATTAAAAGAGTTCTAAGTAGTGATTGACATGTTGTGATGGGCAAAATCATTTCAGAATGTTTTGGTTCTTGTCTCAGTCTACTTTTGTGCGCGTGTAATTCTATCAAATACCGTTTACATAATCAAGCCATTCGCTATATCAGTCTTCATTTTGCATTTGAAAAGCAAAATAATGAACGAGAAAAAATTATTCAGTTTTTCTATCAAATTAATTGGGTGGTCGATTAATCAATACTAAATGTTTTCATTATTTTCTAGAGTAAATGCATTCTAGAAAAAAATTAACAAAAAATTATTTATGCTCTGTTAATCTTCAAATACATGATTAGCTCAAATACGCATCCTATCGACTTCGAACAATCATTTGGATATTTTTCCTTCTAGTTCCATTTTTTCCCTTCGAAATCTCATACTTAAAAAAAAACTATTCTTATCGAAAAATTTTGATGTTTGACCGCAAAACACCTCAATCTTGTCTCAAAAACGTATTTTCTACCTTTCCAAAACCCGTCTTTTTCCATCAAACGCCTCATTCCTGTCCCGGAAATTTTCCACATTTTTCAAAAACTTGTCTCACCAGCCTTATCGTCGAGTCGTCTCGTTAGTCTCAAATTTTTCGGAAGATATCTCCGAAATCCAACGGATGACTCTGTAATGTCTTTTTAGTGTCTCCTGTGAGCAGCGATTCCCGTGTGTCTCATCGGCGTTTCCGAAGAGCCGGAGTATCGTCCCCTCTCCAGGGCGACGTGGCTTGCGTCATAGCGTAAGAGGCCATGTCCCTTGCGCAATGCGTCACTAGTTAGAGCCTAGGCTCGTCACCCTGTGAGAGCGACCAGCGTCCCAGCGGAACCATACGACGCGCGAGACGCACAAACCGTCAACATGCGAGAGCATCGCGTGCGCGGGTGGCTGCCGGCGTGGCGGCGGGGAGACGGAGAGGACGGCCGCGATATGCCCAATGGTCACACAGCAATTTCGACAGATCGATGTCACGGCGGTGGACAAATTTCAAGCCACCCTTCCACGCGCTATAGAAAAGACACATCGGAGATAAGAGACATGACAAACATACATGCCGATTATATCACTGTAAAATGACAAAAAAAATTGTCCTCAATTACATTTGTTGAAAGTAGGTTAATTGTTTCAAATTAAAATCTGGCCGGGAAAGTATGTTCTTTTGCAAAGCTCAAGATAAACGGGGCCTAGACGATTTATGAATTTATCCGAACATAAACCTTCACGAAAAGGCGAACAATTAAAATGTGCAACTTGCTTCGCAATTCTGCAACGTTCATAATTTACACGTAAGCAACCATAATCCTTTCCGAATATGTTCACGCATATTCTGCAAATTTACGCACATGACCTGAATATTCTTCGTTCACGCTTCATTATGTTATGAATTATTAGCTATCCCTATTAAACTAGTTTTACGTTATCCATAAACACCAGGTTACTTTCCTGAACTGGAATTCGAAGAGAAAAATTAAATATATTTCGAGTTGTGGTCTTAGTGTAGTCAAAGTTGATCTTAATGTTCAGTTCAAATCTTAATCCAATGACTTGACTTGATACTTTTGTCTGTAACTTTAATGAAATATTAACAATTTTTCGTCTTCATAAATTACTTTAGGCGTATGTAATTCATATACTTGATGGATGTGCTACATCTTCGTAAAACGTTCCTCGTACGCTTTCCATCATTATATACTTATTTGTTCTAACTAAATCTTCAATGTGGAGAAGAAACAAAGAAAGGTGAGAATTTAACATGTTAATCAGCTTCCTTCTTACTGTAGAAGCTCGCTAAGAAAAAGTTTTCTTACGGTATATCCTATTTTAAAGTGAGAAAATAAGATGGAATGTAATTTTTCTCATTTTTGCTGTATCTCACGAACTAATCGTGCTACTAAGTCGGTTTTGGTTTCTAAACGTTGCCAATTCAAATATCTGAAACCAGATTATGTTTTTTTTGGTATTCCACTTTTAAATGTCTCAAAAGAGGTAAACAAGTATTTTTTTCGACTTTGCCAACATTTCAACTTTTTACCTCTTTAATACTCGAGCATATTACTGGACCTCCGGGCCCTCCTACAATTATGAAAGCCATAAAATATTGTCTCATTTCCATCTTGAATTATAATTTCTTCAGTGTTAGTTTGCAATAATTTTATGTTTTTTTATGGATTTCAAAGTATTTATAACTTTATTGTCAACAAAGTGTTTATGATAAATAATTTATTTCTCGAAAATGCAGTTACAAACTGCTCTCAACCCCGTGAAGGTCAATAAACAAAAGTTACAATTGATTTTTCATGTATGATAAAATTTTCATAAGATATTAATAGCTCAAAATTACATTAACTTCAGGGCACAATTAACTTCAGGTTATTGGTATTTCGCTTCAAGTCGTACTGCGCCCACGTCCTCAAATTTTATTTGATAAATATTTTAGTAAAACCATACTTTCATGATATATTTAATTATTTTGGCATTAATTAATTATTTAATTATTTAATTATTAAGCAAATGGCTTGTAGGTGCCAATAGAGTGAATAAATAAATTAATTATTGCGTGAAAGAGCAAAATATTTCAAACTATTGAATTCTCTATTTTCAGAATGTATTCATTTTCATTAAATGTGAATGGATGTGATACACGAAAATTTTCTCTTCAAAATTCAACCATATACGCTTAATTTGCCGGTTTCTTTTTTCATTAGAGAAATAAATAATGAATTTAAACTCCATTATCAGAAATGGTGTTATATTTACGAGAAAATTCTGTGTGATCCTCTCCATTGAGATTTTATGCTATTAAGTGCAAAAAGTGACGGATACGGAAGGGAGATGGATACTGGATACTGGAAATGCTGGGATAAGCCTACTATTAAAACGTCGATAACCATGAATTACTTAAAACAGGAGTGTCTGTTTTACCTAAAATCACCTTTCAGAGTATTTACTGGAAAATATGAGTTTTAATTGGCAGGACAGAATAGAACATAAAATCTCATGACGTTAAACTTGTGTGTGTGAGAGAGAGAGAGAGAATATCTGAACATCCATGGTTTAAAGCTATCCATGTCACAATTGTTTCCATAATGTTGAAGAATTTATTTATTTTAATAAAAGAAGTCGATAGTGTTTCAATTTGTTATGAAACTCCTAAAATCTTTGACGGGTCAGCTCTCATCACTCGCTACAGAGTTTCTGTCGTACATACTTCGATCTTCGCTTCGAGTCCGTGTGTTATGTTTCACATGTATTTAAACGTTCTACTAACGACCTTTTTCCGCTATTTTCAGCTTCTGGGTAGAAGGTAGGTTTTACCCAGATGGGAAGCAGAAACACCAACTTCTTGGAGCATCGCGGTGGAAGGTTATGAATGCGACAGTAATCCACGGCTGCTACTCAGTGACTTCCAGGCATCTCTGGACTCGTAGCGGGTACGTCTGGTTTTCCACATCAAACACGAAATTTACTTCCTGACATCACTTCAAAGTGACCTCAATAGTTTGTTTACTGTAAAATCTGTTATTTCATGTTTGTATTTTATTATTGATTCCCTGCACTCTGAGAAAAGCTCATTCAACATTAGTTACCTCTGGGTAGAGTCTTATAAATATTCAGCACATTGTGCATCAATCTACTACCTCTGTTCAAAAGTTGTAATTTTTTGCATACTTCGAGATCTCTCATTACCCCTAGTTAGTTCAATTACTTTCATATAAATGTTGTTATTATGATTAAACTTGATATACATGCAATGGAATGTCTTCAAGCTTGATAGAGAATTTTATTGTACTACTAGTGTTGATGATATTAACAAATGTACAGTGAAAACATAGATTTTGGACCTTTGTATTTCTGTAGACCCTTTAAATGTAAATATCTCCTGAATACTTAAAAAAAGTGAGTCATTTAGAGACTGCTACACTCAAAATGTATTCTAAATCATAATCAGAGTACTTGTTGTACCTGACTATAAGAATTGAAAATAATGACATAGAATTTTCATGAATCATATTAGTGAAAACTCACTAATAATCTCTTGTACATCTGATATCTCTTCACTATATTTCCTCTTTACCAGCAACAATCGTGCTTGTGTATCACATAGTAATTCTTTTTAAATTTATATCTGTGTTTGCGTACTTTTGAAAATAATCTGAGCTATTATTGTAACATTGAATTTGTGAATTAAAGTTTGAGTTGTTGAACTTGAATTGATATCTGGAGCCATCTCCATATTAAAATCCTTATTCATCACAATCCGGGGTAGTTATATATCCATTCATGTGCAGTACGGACATACTACACCATTATCCTATTAAATATTTTTATATTGTAGTTAATATTAAGTAAAATAATGTAAATTCATCAATTCGTTAATTCATTTATGTATTATATCACCTATGTATTAACAGTAAAGTAAATAATTATTCATGTGAATTGAAAGTTATTTCAATGTATATCTTTTATTGTTTGTTATTACTCATACGATAATATTTTTTATCTCTGCCCTAAGTTATCCCGGGATTTCTCCAGCTTTCCTTTGGACACTTAGATCGGAATTGATCAGATGGTCCCTTAGTCACTTTCGGAGAGTAAATTAGCACATTGTCCCCCTACGTGGTCCCACGCAGTTTTTAACTACTCTGCCATCATTAAACTATTTATTTATAATTGTGTTTTGAAGAATTCATGCTCGCTTTCGTGTAATCCAACATGTGATTCTCCAGACACACACAGCAGCGAGGAGGAAGAAAGCGAAAGCCACAGTTGAGATAGTCGGTGTGTGATTAAAGCACGACGCCCAGTACTATCTTCAAATGGAAACCTCAACTTTTGACTCCGGTGTCCTCTAGCCTTGGTCTTTCACAATTGATTGTGTGAAGATTCGATGAACATAAATATTTATGGCACCGAAGAGCGTAGTGAAATTTGATCTCAAGTCCACATGAGTAAGATATTATTTACAATTAAGTCTTTCGAAATTAACCATACCGTTTAAATTTGGATCACGTTTGTCAGAGCGCTTTTCTCTTGGTTCAAATACACCACAAATTCCAAAACATAATTTACAGGTTAATAGAAGAAATATTAGAGAATATGTCAAATCCCTCCATGCACCGGTGATAGAAAACGAAAAGAGAAGTCGTACCAACGCAGAGATTTCCTTTACCCCGACAGTTCTTCGTCTTCCGCTCAACTCGCCATTATTCACGATTAAGATACAGAACTCACTACCCTTGGGAGAGCAGTGCTACTGAAAATAGCACCGCTCGCTGTAGTGAGGACGAGGCGATGAATCTCTTGATTTCCTCGGGAGGTAGGGGGTGGGGGCACGACGGGACAGGAACGAACCTCCGAAGGTCGGCGATGGGAGAGATTACCCTCTCCTTTATGCTCACTCAGCGAGGGATATCGGGTGCAACCTAGCGGAAATTTTCTTACCCTCGGTGACAGTAGGGTAGGTGCCGTCACAGAGTAGTCCTCGCGAGGAGAACCGAGCACCCAAGGACGTCAAAGAGGTCGGCGCAGGGGAGGAAGAGCCGAGACGCGGCGCTGCGACGTCGCGCCAAAGGAAATAAAAGCTACCGGCAAGAACAATCTCATGTTTCAGAGAAGCATCGAATAACTAAATAAGCCCTATAAAGGGGAAATTTCTATTTCCGCAATTTTTCTCGTCGGTGAACTGAACCTTTTTCATTTTCAATTAAGGACTATAAGACAATATTTTCCACAATTTGAGCAGGAATGAGAGAGCTGGAGAAGATCCAATTACGCGGCTTGAGAAATTTAGTCAGGAACAAACGCACCTTTAATTATCATCATTTTACGAAAAAAGGAAGGAACTTTTGAAAATCCTTCGAAAACTTTCAGCACAAATTTAGGAAATTAACAATAACGTAAATGAAAATTATTCGTTGGACTCTTCCTAATAGGGATTTTTTGCAGAAAGCTAAAACTAAAGGAGATGTACTTCTCTAGCACGTGATAGTTTATTATATGCCTCAGAACGTAGAATTGTTGTGGAATAAATATGGAGTTCAATAAAAGTACAATAAACCAAGTTATTTTGATTGCAATTAAACAAGAACGCCAACATTTACTGAGGAATGCGTTACGGGTCACTTCCTCCGCATTAATGTACAAAAAGGCAATCTCCCCAAAAAGTACTTTTAAACCTATGTATTCTTTTCGAGCACAACGTCTCCTATAGGCGACAACACGATTGCTGTATTTTGTTGTGTGCGCGTGGGATTGGATTCGCATCAGCTGAGAAACGCTTTGAACAGTCGTTCATTTTTTATGGCCGCCCTACGTTTTAGTGATTCTAGTGGCTAAAATGATAGATTAGTTCCCATTGTAACCTGGACTCTGTCATTATCACCAATCGAGAGAAAGGGGAGGGTTGCCTACAAATCAATCAACTGTCCATTATACTTTTAGTGTGTTCGTTCTTGCGGGTTCGGTGTAAATTATGACTGTGCAGTAATTGTAAACAATGTGAAATACGGGTTCACGAGGAAATAACAATACTTATTATTATATTTATTCCCAACACCTCACAAAGTCACAAAGAGTTCAAATTGAAACAATTCGACGTGTTTTAGAACGTCGAAAAAAAAATTTGAATTATATCTTAAAATGGTAAAATGTTAAAATTGTGATAATATATTTGTACTTTATTTGTACTCTACCTACTATATCTTATTTTATAATATATATAAACTAATAAATTAACGGAGATAAGAGGACGTGATTGTAATTTTACGATAAATGAAATATCAATTTTGAGAGTAAATCAGATTTGAAATTAATCACATTAGGTTTTATGTTGACTCAGTCACTAATACTCCAATAGGTTGAAATTGAGAAAATTTTGATTAGATATCCCATACATTAACTGTTTTCTCATGGTGAATTGCTTGGACGTGTTAAAGACTGGTCAGATATTTTCAGTCTTCCATTACGAGACAGGCGCCATCATTACAGAGCAAACTGGTAATTCCATCACCGCACAATGGAACTTTTTCTAGGTGGCTAATCAAGTCCTGTTCAATAACTAACGACCGCGTCATTAATTTTAGCCACTATATCTTGGGGAACCGTTAGCATCCGAGAATGCAAGAAATTGGCACGCTGACTAAAGCAAACACACTTACAAGGGAGATCTATGTAAAATACTTTTTTGAAAACTGTATACTAGCATACAGCACATAGTATAATTTTCATGATTCGTCTTATTTACTCGAAATATGAATTTAGCTACAGCATGTTTGAAAGCTTTACGTATAATTTCAAGGAACATAATTTTTAAAACATGACATTACGTTTTTATTATGAAGCTTAGAATAATGTTACTCTAAATAGGCAACTGCGATAGCAACAATCGCTAGAGGTAACATGAGAGTGTTTATGAGAATGCATTTTTCATATGGAATGATGGTTGTCTTTAAAAGGGAGTCAACATAATGTTTACATTTTGACATATTTAATGCTAATCGTTTATGATATTGTAACTCTCCCAGTAAAGTGTTTTGAGGGTATTTTAACCAGGAAAAACCTTAAATAACACCAGCATTAATAAAACATATTATTTTATAATGATATAATTTGGATAGTGAAAGAAATATTTTTGCGTGAATTCTTCCATCTCCACATTCATTTTCTTGATTGTGGAATGTGTCTGCAGTGTGAGTTTGTTTCCTTTTATTGTTCGATGCAGAAAGAGTAGATTGAAATTATTTACTTAATATTTTTGGTACTGTAACGTATAAATATAACGACGTTCGGTTGCCACTAAGATAAATTGTAATACAGTTTAAATAATTTAACGTATTCAAATGATAGTAGTTTTTTCAGCTGCTGAGGTATTGACACATTTCATCTTTTTATAAGTAGAACTATGTTCATTTTCAGAGCAGCTTTAAAGCTCAAGAAGAGAGAATGCAATGATATATTATTTATCGGCTTTGAGTGAGGAAAACAGAGTAACGACGCCGCTTAAACTTAAACATTTGCAGAAGTCGACAAATGAAATGAGAACACTCCCGACGCACTGGAAGACCTCGCGCTGATGCTAGGCGCTATCGTTCTCTTCTCATTCATTATAATAGGAATGATTTAAAAATTCACAGTGCTGTTACGTTGTTGTTGTTTGTTCAGACTCAGTAAATGTTGTATGCGTGTATTTGTCTTTCCGCGGGTTTTAACCTTTATATCCGTTAAGGAGATATTTGAGGTGCTTATTCTCATCGAATCACCCTCTATTGATTAGGTAATTTTTAATTCTGTTACATTTCAAATCAGAAGTAATGTCATTTTATGTTTAAATCACTCGTTCTCAACTATCTATAAATTGAGACCACGAGATATATTTTCATATTTTCATTACAATGTATTATATTCGGTTGTTGGGAATACTCAATAGATCCCCTCATTTATGTTTACAGTTCCGCCTCCCGAAAGGTCCGAAAATAGAAGGCGGATCGTCACCCAACAACACACACAACAACGCAATTCTTTTCCCTGACCTTCACACGAGAACATCGTTGTTTCGTCCATTGTTATTCTTCGCACTGCGCCTTCCTAAACCCTCAGGTAGCCGGAGCGCCACCATACATCTTCTCCGGCTCGGACTTCAGCCCGTAAAACTTTAAGCACTAACATTACGTCAAAGAAGGAATTACCACCGAGAGTGGCTACAAGAGCATTCTAGTTTGTGGAACTTGATCGCGAGAGAAACATGCACCAACATTATCGGCAACGGTATTACTCACAGTCATCAACAACACATCCAGATAACATACACAGTCTATATGTGTAAATATTTCCTAGATCCGGTGCAAGTTACTGCTTAAAAATACGTGACAAATATTTACATTTTTATTTCTAGATTATTTTACCCAATATAAGGGGAAAACTCTAAATAAATCTACGTCACAAATTCAGGGAAATTTATTTCTACACAAAATTGGTGATACACACCTGGAGTGTAGACAGATTTATCTAGTGCACGTGAACATTTGGACAACCTAGTTCAGAGTTTTTATCTTAGTTCACGTGAGTTTGTATCTTAATGTTACAGCAATTGTTATGAAATTGGAAACAAGTTTCCATTTTGTCATTCGAGAGGTACGATGTTTATTTTTCATATTTGGAAGGTAGAGTAAGGAACTCCGCACGGTCTCCAAAGTTATTATGTGAAGAGATAGAGACACGACATGTGTATATTCATTTTTGTTAACAAAGGGTGACGAGTTAAAAATATTTTTAACATGCACAGAGAAAATCGAGTATTTGGGATTTACCGTTCATAATGTTTCATCCGTTTCAAATTTACAAAAAGTTCCTGGTGAAAAATCCCGTTGTACTCTCTTTACAGCATATAGTTTTCTGTCAAAGAAATCTGGGTGAAATTTTTTCAATGATACGGCAAATGTTTTTCTCTTCAGAATAGTCAACCCATTTTAAGTGGTCTTGCTCTGGTTGCTTGATCATCTCAGAAGAATTAATATTTTGTAAGTGCATGCCCTAATGGTATGAGAGTTCCATGATAATTAGAAAAATATTGTCACCTTTTCTCAATATGTTAAACGAAATTTCAATTTTTTTATAGAAAACAATTACTGTAGGAATAGGAAACAAAAAAAAGATAGTTTCTTGAGTTTTCGGGCATATTTGATTTCCTGAATTACTCCGCACTGGTTTGGCTTATACTGCTCAAATTAATTACGTTGTGTTCAGTACATGTACGTCTACAAATTAATTTCATATTTAGTTACCTAATAGGTTTTCATGTATAATTTTTGTAGCAAAATTTTCCAAATGCAAATTAACAAAAATCAATATACACTAGGATAATTTCTCAAAGACGGAACATTTTATCAGATGCATTTTTTCTGCTTTTTTAGTTATATAATGATAATAACTGTAAAATGTCAATAATGAGTACCTGTCCCTTGAAAAATTAGACAGACTTCAAAATTGATTTTATTGTTTATTTTTTAAACTTTCAGTTACAATATATCTGTTGGGACAGTATCAGAAATCTCAAAATTGCGCACATAAAAGCTGTATATGATATAAAATTTCAGAACAAGATACAACTTTGTGATTTTACTCAACATATTATTTACTTAAAAAATTGTTGATTTGAGCAAAAACGTTTCATTATCACGAACAGGGGGAGTGACATTCTATTTATTTTGCAGCATTTTTAACAAAGAAAACAGTAATTTTAAATTCGGTCCCAACAGACAAAATACAGCTGAAAAATTGAAAAAAAATCAATATTTTAAAGCGCGTAACTTGTTAAGGGTGTGTTATTCGCCATTGATGTTTTATTTTTAAAAAATATTCTTTTATATTTTAATGCATAGCAAAATTGTGGCTGAGAAACTGTTCATTCTTCGCTAAAGTGCCCCACGGGAATTTAATTTTGTTCATTCGCGTTGAACAATTTTGGCAACAAAGAGTACATGAGTAAAAAATATTAGGTAAGAAAATATGTCATTACATTGTAAATCTACATAACACGAAGTTTATTTGAAGAGCCTAAAACAGTGCTAAGTTATTAAGAAAACCGTACAGGTACGAAAACTGGAAACAGTGCGCGGTCTATAACAAAAATGGCAGACATTTGAAAAACAGCGACAATATTTCTTGTAAAATCACCTTAGAACTCTCGAACAAAAACATCAACTATAAAATATAACTTTTTTGGGATGGTTAAGTAACCATTCATTTTTGTCTGGACCACTGGAAATCGATTGACACAATATTCCTTGCATCCTGAAATGTTCTATGAGCTAACTATTTACTGTCGCTAAAACAATCTTGAAAGCTTAGCAGTAATTTTGTTGTGTAACAAAACTTTTTGATCATACATATATGCATTAAAAAATTGTGTAACCGTTCTGGAGCGATGTAATGTTTATTTATCATTTCCACATTTAATTGAAAGCAAGTTTATTTATTTATACAATTTGAGACATAAGCTAGTTTAACTAATACAAAATATTTACTGCGCACAAATATTTCTCTCATCTTTGGACATCTTTCTAAATAACTTGTGGCATATAATTTTTCTTACAATAGTTCATGAATTTTAATATATTCTATGTTGCGGTCTAGGAAATTACTTCTGAATGCACTTCACCGTATTTCCACTCTCCAATATTATTGTTCAGTTGATTCATTTCACATTCCTCTGATGTAAACTTCAAGAAAGAATGTCAGATATTTTAATGAAGCAGTACTATTGACGATTCAAACCTTATTTACGCTTGATGTGAACGGTAAATCCAGCAAAGGTGATGTCTCATTTTTTAATTGGATTTAAACCTGAAAAGGGAAATACCTTTTTTTAAAGATGGTCTTCATAAATCTTTCATTTGTAAGGATCATTTTAGTGAACCAAAGGTTGCGCAGTTTTATAGCGTTAAATCAAAGAAATATACCTAACGTTCCTTGATCATATTTGGTAGAATTAATCACTGTTTGACTTTAATGTTGCCCTCAGCTCATTTACCATACCACTAACATTTTCTGAAAACTCGGTATGAGTGGTCTAGATAAATTGCGGTGGGCAAAACTGAAGCCGAAAGTCTATTAATTATACCAAGAATGGTTAAATAACTGGGTAAATGTGTCACGCACTTAGAGGTTCCCAGAAATATGACTATTATAAATGGACTTGACGTCGTTTTAGGCCAGTTAACGATACCTCTACCACCATATACAAAAAGAAACATGAAAATGTCAGTATTGCAAATAGACCTGAACAGTTTCGGATGAGTAGGTAATCACTATTATTTTGTTCTACTGACAATACGCTGAGCTGAAAGAATTAATTTTTTCAACTAAAGGGTACCGGAACTATGGGTTGAAATACACAAATTTTTCTTTTATATATTTGAGTGGAAGGCAGGAATCAAAATTGATACTACGTTTACCGGCCCTGAAGTACAGGTGATACATTTATCTATATAAGTGCTCGGCTGAATAAAGGTAATGAAGGTGTTATTTTCTCCTTGTGATATTAAAAGCACACATTTCTGTTAGAAATTTAACAAGAAAAAACATTTAATTAACTTTTAAAATAAATTTCTAAATGGATTTGTGTCTCCTTAAAATATATAGCCCTAAAGCGTTAATCATGCATTAACTTAAAATGACCTTGTCTAACAAATAAACTAAAGAAGCATTCTACAAGAAATACATTCACTAGTGTTGTACACTTAGATCTTTGGGGGATACCGGATGCATTACCAAGTTTCCCACGAGTTTCCCTCTAGCATTATATTGTTCGTTTATTGGACTTATATTAAGTAGATACCTTATATAAAATAGGTGAAATTAAAATACAATGCTAACTATAGTTATTAGTATCGTATATAATAGTAAAGATTTTCATAGTACGTTTCATTGTTTTGGTTATGATACAAAATCATAAAATGTACACTTATTAAATTGTTTCGTACTCTTAATAAGCTCAATGCCCGCAGATTTTTCTTCGGTTAATTTTGTACATGTAGTATTTCAAAAATACTTGTAGGAAACTGATATAATTTTAAATAATAATATTTAATATAAAATTCTGTGAATTATATTGTCACGTTATGTAACATATGTAGTACACCACTAATAAAAGGATTTGTAACTTCCAGGATTATGATTGGAAGGGAGTATTGATAAGAATGTCCTAGATATCAGTTCATGTACTACAATCACATTTTTTAATTACATTGACTTAATACTAATTGACTTAATACCCACAAAATAACCCCCAAAATACACAAATAGTTGAAACTGTATTACTAAGTTCTAACTTAAAAGTTATTTTTTGTTTGTTTAACTCATCGATAAGCATTATTCAATAATGTTTTCCCTGATAAGCTGCAATTCATGATAAGTTTCTTGAAAATTGTCAGAAGAAAAAGACAAAAAAATAAAAGGTTCTGAAAATGTTTCAAGAATGTGATTCTGCCATTTGTTAACTATGTTTCTGGTTACACGAAAGAATAATGAGGGAGGATGAAGAAGGAAAAAGTAAAACAAGGAGATAAAATGTATACTTCCTTCTTTGTGGGAATTTAGAGCTCGTCAACGTCAAGGTCATTAGAGCCCTTTACTTCCTTATTGTTTATAATGTGCATTGTATTTTTTAAAAGCAGACTGCAAGTGTAAATATAGTCGGGGTTTAGCACTTATGCAACTATATTTAAACAATAACATTATGCACATTATAAACAATAAGGAAGTATTTGCTTATCCTGGCTGCTGATTTTTCGTGGTTCTTCAAAGGTGATCAAATATTCTATTTGATTTATTTTCCATGATTGCTTAAAATTCTAAAATGTAAATTTGTTGTCACTACATATTTTTTTTACTTTTTGCACAATACATATATACTTATGAAATTCAGTACTCTTTTTTCTTTTTTTCTTTTTTTTGTTTGGGATTTAGGGCTCATCAGTACTCCTTTTTAAAAAAAGTAATGATTTAATAAAGAATAGATCGGAAAACGTAAGTACCATGTAGACTGAAACTAGAAAATTTGTAGAGAGTTGTGAATGCCAAGGTACAGTTTGCACAGTCACAGTACTCTCGGGCTTAAATGTAGTTGCGTTAGTGCTAAATCCTGACTATATTCACACTAATAGTCTGCTTTAAAAGAAAAATGTCTAATAAAACCCCTTTGAATTGAATCGAATAATTTTTTACAGCCAACATTTTCACAATACACATACGTGTTGCGGGTTGCTTTCGCATCCCCCCTTTTTTTACGAAATATTCCGAATGCGAATGACATACAAAATACGCTTCAACTTCGGTAAAACAAACTGAATAGAATTACAAAAATTTCATTAAGATATTCTCATTGACCTACAGTGGTCAACAAGTACATCTAATTTTCACACTCAGGGACGTTGCGTCTCTACATTCTCTGAATTACCAGCAGAAGTAATTAACACTTTAAAGATTGAAATATTTAAGACAAATTATTTATTTTCTTAAGAGAATATTTTCCGTTGATAATTTTAAATTGTCGTAAACTCACAATAATCCGCGAAAACCAATAAATGAAACATTATTATTATGCTTGAGTTACTTTTCTCGTTTTTTTGTTCACCACAGTTTTACCATTTCATTGTAGATCCGACAAATTTTCTACCATACCATGACTGCCTGTTTCAGTTCTGTGATTTCATATTTCAACTCCTGCAATTTTCTAAAGTTAGATTATTTGGGAATTACGATAAGTTTTTTTTTAAGATTCATTCACTTCAATAATGTCCCCTTCGAACCTTTTGTTTCTCTTTTATGCCTTTCACAGACACAACTTCATTTGCTTTCATTTTAAATATATTAATTATTTCGTACTTGAAGTCTGTACTTGCTACTATTTTCTGTTTCTTATGAATCTGCTCGTGAAACAAACATAAGAATTATATTTTAACTAAATTATAGACCTTCACACATGCTGAATGTTAAATCAAAAAACTATTAATTATTTATCTGATTCTTCATTTTGCTTAGGCGGATTCTAAAAAGAAATATTTTCAACTGTTTTTTTAAATAATTCGTAGTGGGCAAAGATTTCGTAAACATTATGAAGTTGAAAACCCTCCTTAAGGATTGGCAAAGATCACAAAGGATAGGTAATAAGATACTGTTAGATAACACACATTGCACTTCAAATATTATACATCATACATGCATTATGCACTCCATACTTGCGAGGAATTTCAGTACGCAACGATGATGAGCTACACTGATTGACATGTGTAATTACCTCTCTACCTGAAACTGGGTCGAGCACACTAGAAACTGAGGTAATTATTATCACGTTATTCACCTTTGAATAAGTTAAATGTCAGTCAAAAACTGCTCTACAGGTGTAAGAACATTTTTCTTTCGTTAAAAACAATAAAAAGAATTTGTATTCTCGTGGTAGTTTTACCCTCTACATTTTGTTCACAACTTTTCTCTCTAACGGTCAATTTGGCTTTCACCACACTCAAATTTTTTGAAGCAAAACCTCCACCAAACGTCAGGTCTTTCCCACGTCCGCAAAGTTTCTTTTTTCCCATAGTCATACATTTACTTTACTTCTTTCTTTCAAATACAGGCGATTCTGCTTGTAAGGGATTATTTTAACGTACTGGTCCCCATAATATTATTTCTCAGATATGACACTTAAGTCGTTCATAAACCGGTGCACATACTTTTATTTTTAACAACGAATTTTAATCTTTTATCACATTCTTACAAAAATATGCGTCCTTACAAGTGTCTAAATTAAAATACCATATGTGTATCATACAAATATCGAAATTTACGCAAACAAATTCTACTACCATTAACGTCTGGAATCAATCCAAATATTCCGAATCCCGGTACATTCACGTACTAATGATCTTTTCGAGATCTGAAATTGCAATTTTCAATGTGATATTTGTTATTGTGTCCCGATGGTGTTCAATTTGCAAAGTTCAAAGATACAATATTTTCCACTTTTACCAAGCACATGTGTGTTCCAGGGTGTGCGAGTACAAACGAAAGTTATACATTGTACGGGACGCATTCGACAAATATTTTACAATCCCAAATGAAATATAGCAACATGCTATTGTTCAGGAAAACACGTGTTAATATGAATGGACCTTTCCAACATGGGCCTATAATAACCAAATACATGAATCATTGTTTCTTAATCGTTTTCAATTACCCTGCTGTGTCTTGTCACATACGACGAACAGCGGAGTTAGGAACGATCACAATTATAATTCATTATAATTAACAAGATACCACAGACTGCTAAACGAGCGAAATTCAGAGACATTATTCAACCCGGCTTAGTTCATTAGAACTTTAAGAGATTATGTCTTTAATTTGTTTTGACTCAGGTATATCACAGTTCGAGTGGATTTATGGTAATGAAAAGGTAAATCCACGAAAACAAGTCAAAACGCTGAGTCAAAATTTCACGATTTTTTTGTTGTTGTTATCTTTAAGAAAGGTAAGTAGAATTAATTCGTGACATTTGTATTTAATGTGTATCGAGAGTTATTATTTTCTAAGAGTAGTAATACATTGGCCGTAACTTATATTTTCTCGACGTAAACTAACAGTATTAGCCAACTCATAGGTAAGGACTTTATCAGTATAGGTACTAAATTTTCCGAAATTAAAAAAAAACAAAAAACTTTGACAATTAACTTTTTCTTGAAGACTAGTTTTTGTCATATTTTACCCGAATGACCGGTAATATAGAATTTTTTCCATTAGAAATTACTTTTCCTGAATGCCAAGTAAATGGCTCAAGCAATAACCTATGTCAGAGATTTCTGACTTCACTCTCCAGATTGTTCACACCATTAGATAAGGAAGGTGAATGAAATGCGAACAACAATTCGATTCCTACATCTTCGCATCAATCCTCCACAAAAGCATCTGGAGATGTAAATGTCCCTGCATTGGTGTCGGTAAACGGGAAGCGCACAACTAATAGACGCAATAAAAATATTCGTTCTGGTTTCAATGTGTACGTGAAAGATGGATACGTTTTTGTCGACTTTGGCCAACTTTTTGTCCGGGACAAACCGCGTCTCAGTGGACAAAACAATAAACGTATCGGACCTCCTGCTGTGGTCTTCTTCAGGGTAATGTAAGAGTCGAACGGACCGCAGTTGCTGTCGTACAATGCAGCGTACGACAGCAACGTACGTGTGCGCGTCTCTGACATTGCCTTGATGAAGGACACAACATGATGCCGGAACGTAGGTAATTTTGTCTACTGAGAAATGGTTTGTACCGGATAGACAAGTGTACTGTTTTAATTTAGTCATAATTTAAAAATTGTAAAGTAATTTTATGATAAAAAAGACAGTAAAAGAAAAAAATTCTTTTTGTGAAGACCACAACTTTCTTTTATTTATAACTGTATTTTCTCCATTATTATAACTCGTCATTAGACAAAACATTTACACAAAGTGATGAGAACTCTTGATGAAAAAAATACTGGAAAAAATACTGTACTACACAAAAAATTAAATAACTCGTCCAGAGCAGAGCTAGAGAAATATACTTGGTAACTACTTTTAAGCGCGGTACGGTACAACTTTAAAGCTCAAAAAAGTACGAAAACAATCACATAAAATTTATTTAATTTGAACAAATAAGAACAAGGATACAGAATTGCGACTAATTACGTAATTGGTTCAATGGCACAATAATATTTGNTTTAAGCGCGGTACGGTACAACTTTAAAGCTCAAAAAAGTACGAAAACAATCACATAAAATTTATTTAATTTGAACAAATAAGAACAAGGATACAGAATTGCGACTAATTACGTATTTGGCGCAACGACAAAGGAAACTAGACACTTCTCTCACCGTCATAAGACCTGACTCAGGAGTGAGTCGAAGACATTCTCTTCTCTACCATGCTTTAAAGGAGAGAATCTTTAAATAACTTGACAATGTTTCAATCTTACATGTATATTTTAAGTCATTTGCGAGATATTTGATGTGATCGTTATGATTGTCTCATCCGGTATAATATTGTCGGCAAATAAGCATGCAAAGAACTTTGTCACAAAAAATATTCATTAAAACATACTCCGTTAAAAATTCAACGTGGGACGTGTTATTGCTTGTTAAATTTGCAATTTTGGATGTAGGTGATACAAGAAATTATTCAGTTCGTACGCATTTTATTTATAACAATCGTTTCAATTGCCTGAAGCACTCATCTTTAGTGTCCCCTCAAATACATTTTTATTGCTGTCAAATGCAGATGATGAGCCACAGAGGTATGTTTCAATGAAAATCATTCAGTCAGAAATTATACTAATAGATCCCAACGTGTCATTTGAATTCATAAATTTTGACCATTTCTCAACACAGATGATTGAGCGCGTAGGAAGGAATGCATTAATAACGTTCATTAAGTAGTTTGGTATGTTTCATCACTAACTGTTATAATTTAATGTATTCGAGTGGATCTTTTATGTGGATAATCGAGTGGTATGTGTTACGTTCACTGAGAAGATGTGAGGTAAAGGTATCAGTCGTAGACTTTTCTCTAGTGTTTGACCCTGGGGTAATTATTTATTAAGTAATTTATTAATAAATGGCACAATAATATTTTTTTCAATGCATGGAACTCCAATATATGAGGTAACAGAGCAACATCTACAGTTAGTGTTAACTTGTCATTTTTTCTCCATTCTAGATATTTTTACTTAGTGGAAAATTGACAACTTTCTTATGCACATCTGAGCTAAAGCTCTACGTACAATTATTTTTCCTCAGATAAAAACTTATTTAATAAATATTCAATTTGAATGTAATTTCAAGCTAACGAACAGGAGGTGAACGAGGTAAAAGTGTCACAGTAAGATACAGAAAAATGTAAAAAGAGAGACAAAGAAGAAACGAATCAATTAAATTAATGACACAAACTAAAAACTAATTGTAATGAGAAGTTACTTGATCCAAAATTGTATACAATATTAAATATGTGTTCTCTGGGCCAATATGTGTTTTTGATAGGAAATAAGGAACCTGCACAGAGTTACATAAATAGTTATTTAATGATATTCATTATTTAATAATAACGTAAATCAGCAATATTCTTATAAGTTAGTTTAGTACCCTAATATAAATATTTTATTCTTTAAAAATGTATTTTTCGTTAGTTTACCCTATTTTTTATTATTTATTTGAGTTTTAAACACTGAAGTGTCAGATACTGGAGTATCTATTTTTCAGTGACATGCACTGAAGCAAAAAAGTCATATTTAAAGCGTGGCCTAATTGTTTACGTATCTAATTACGCCATTATAAAACTAAACAATAAGAAAATATATATTAGTAACAACAAAACCTTTCAGTATTTAGAGTAAAGTAACAATTTTTGTTTCTCGAAATGTTGCAATAGGGTCTAAGATTGAAACCATTACCTTAGTTACTTTTCATTGTATAATGAGGACGATTTACGTAATTTCAACTGTTTAATGCATTTCCATTTTCATAATAGCATCACTCACTACTAATGTACATTTGAATTAGTTTTGGTGAGAATATATTGAATTATCTCATTTTTTTTCTGAACGCATAATGTTCCCTCATTGATACATAACTGATAAACATCTTGATACCAACCGAGCTGAAAAAGTCTACGTATAAGGTATAAGAAAGAAAATATAAATGAGATTCTAAATGCCCCGTAGGTTTAATTGAAGGAGAAAATAATAACCAAACAAGGGCGTTAATTAGTTTCCTCGGTTATATAGACAAGTTGACAAATTAATGTGAAAACTACCACAAAATAATTTGGAAAAAAGTATCCATGGAAAAATAGATCACTCTTATCTCTCGGCAAAAGTAATGAATAAAACGGCAAGAACTGGATAATAAAAATATTAGCAATGAATGAACAATTCAACTTTACTCATAAGCTTTTCCTGTTTTTCATTGAGTAAATATAGTGAGAATTTCCTGGACTGTACTCAACTAATATGTAAGAATTGAAGTATTTTATATAGTACTAATAACTTGACGCAAGATATTTGGTCTCCGTCGCGGGGATCTAGTTTCCGCTGTTCCCGCAGTCAACGTTCAAGAAGCTTTTGTTCGCTGGATCTTTCTAAGCTTATACTTTTCATTTTTATCGCTTTATATTATTGTAAAATGTCTCTTAATATTAAATTATTTACCCTCTTCAATTTTTCCTTATATAAATTTTTACCATCAATTTTTAACTTGCGTGCCTTTCTGCTCCGTTCTCTCTGAAGCAACAACTTTTCATGGATGAAATCAACGATCTGACGTTGATCAATCAATAAAACGGGTTACATATTTTATGTCTTTTCTTTAATCCTCTGTGATCCATTAGTTCCAAAACAAAATAATCAATTAAACTTCTTACAAGAAAAATTGATGATGATATAATGGACAATACTCAAATTGCCCGGGATACTCGTATTCAAATTTTAATCTATATCAACTGCTCACTTAACTTGCAGACTCATTTGATAAATAAGAAGAGGAGGAGTTTTTGCGATCCACTCAATAAAACGAAGAAATGATTTTTCCTACTTCTATGAGAGAAACACTCATAACGTCACTATATACGCTTGATTTTAATTATCGTGTTTTCTTCTCCCTTGATAACGGGAGAACTAGTGCATACTGCACAAAACTCACCCATTCACTTTACTTTCGACCTAAGAAAATAAGATCGCATATCCTAGTTCTTCTAAAACACGAGCTTTCTGATGCATAAGAAACGTTTCTTATGTTTGCAATTATTACAAAAGCCACTTAAAAAATAGCGGAATGTTTCAAATTTCTGAAACTACTCCAGGTGTAAGTCTAGTTCCTTTTTGAATTACAAAGCATAATACAACACTTCCCAGGAGACTGTTTCACGTACAGCAGAACAGAGCCGCGATCGGATTATCGACTACAATTATGCGTCTCTACAATTATGTTTCTCTCCATACAAGCTAAAATTTAAATACAAGCGGCGTCTCTCTACCTGGATACAACAAAATAGTATTTCTCATACCAAAAACGGTATATCCCTATAAAATTGTGAGATGGTCACTGGACATTTATTCCTCAACTTAAATGTAAATATTACCCTCTCTTCTCTTTTACGTGTTGTATCACTAGTATTTTAGCTTTGTAGACACTCGTTAGAGTGTACCCTACGGTCAGAGTCTAATAACTTTTTGAAGATGATACGTTGGTAAGAAATATCCCACCAAAACCGAGTCTATAAAGACGACTAAGTCACGGTCCGGTAAATGAGACTATGTGAGATCTCATCTACAATCCATCTATTGTCTTACGGAAACCTATTTCCTATAGAGGTACACATGTTGACCTACAGTATAAATCAATACATTTAAAAATTGGGTGATATGATTATATTAATGTTTTGGCACCCTTCCCGACACTGCTCTTTCCACGCATGATTTTCTAACAGTACATTCCTTCTACACAAGAAAACAAAGCAAAATATATTTTATATGTTCTTTGATATAATCATTTCCTTCCTGAAATGTAGAGAGATATTTGGTGGTATCTTGTTGGAAAACTGTAATCTAATCTTAATAAATATCATATATTTTTAAATTGTCACATTTCTGCAGTCATGACAAAATTAACGCACGTACAAAAAACAAACAAAAATATCAATTAAATTGTATTAATTTATTTTACTATAAAATCATTCCCTTTCTTAACCGAAAACCATCTTCATAAATAAAGAATAGTATCAAATCAAGTACAAATATTTCAAGGATATTTCTTTCAATGAATTTCGAGGTGTTTCAAAACAATAAAATTACTCTGTTCCACTCTTGATGAACTACTGCACATTTCTCACCTTCAAGCCCGTCTGTGTTCGTGAACGTAATATTAGCGTATTTGATAACTTTTATTAATGTTCTCTTCACTGTGATTAATGTCTCCTGCAGTATCAAGAGGTGAGGCGTAGCCAGGGTAACGAGTGAATAACTTTGTGTTAGCAAACTCAATTTATTTAAGCAAACTTCTTGGTATACGGTCTTAATTGTATTGAAATTTAATCAAACACGCCACACTATTTGAATACTCTCTTTCAAAATAATTTCAATATTTAAAATTAAATGATTGATTTTCATCAAAAATATAAAATAATTCCAAAAGGAGCCATTATGATTGTGCGACTTTCGTAGATTCAATTTAATTTATTAACATGAATGAAATTACTATGAATTCAGAATTACATATCACTTCCGGACACCGATAACTTAAAATTATTGATGATACGAAGAAACATTATCGATTAACATATTTTTATGATAAAAATAAACTCCATAAAGGAAACAAATGCTCAAATGCAAAGTACGAAACAAGCTTTAGTTTAAAGGTATTATTGTGAGAAAGTAGCACCGTTTAAGCCTCTCTAAGCTCTACGAGACAAATTATTAAATCGACTTAAAAGTGAAAGTCAGCTTATCGCCATGCGCGTACTCTGAAAAAACTCACTGAACATGGAATTATTTTATCGCAAATGTTGATCCAATTATGTATTCTCTTATCTCAAGCTTGCAGCACAAGTGAGCATTTTCCAAACCTTTCACATCGTGAATGAATGTGGTATCAGAAGAGCCAATAAGAAGTTCTATTTCAAATATTTTCACAGCGTCCTAATCCTCTAATATTAAGGAAGCAAAGTACATGTATGCATAAGTACGTAAGTATCTGTATATGCATATTTCTAGAATTATTCGTGGAAACGGCTCTAACGATTTTGATGAAATTCACATAATAGAGGTGTTTCAGATCTATGATCTGAAATCTGACGTGTTCTCCTTTCTGAGAAGGCTCGTTTCAATACTTTTCAATATGAGAAAATGCGAACATTATGAATCCGGTAACTTCATTTTACTTTTTAAATGCATGAATAAATAAGTAAAGATCTCCAGAAGAAGAAAGTCCTCCCACGAAGAAAAAATCCAAGAATATCGTGTGGACTGTAGTGGTAATGCCAAATTATTATATTATCTAAACAGTAATGCACACAATTTTCAACTCAAAAAAGCAAGATTACAAAGAGTATATAAAAACTGTGAGTCATAATTGTACTTTATAACGCACTTTTCTCCGTCCATATTTTTCGGAAGAAAAAACATTCAACTCATGCATGAAGATACGCCATCAAGTGTTTCAATTTCACAGTAGCTGCCAATACACTGACAATAACCTAACTATTGATATAATTGAATTCACTCGATTTCTAATGCAGTTATTGCAAGTCATCCGTTCTAAACGGACTGCAAACGATTCATGTTTCGTTGATTTGCGCCATCAGATACGTGTCGCCACTGACACAATCTATGATAACAAAAGTAAATGTAAAATGGCATGAGAATCCCCGAAATGACGTGCATTACTCCACGAAAATTTACAGGATAATTACTGGTTCATCTTTCGATTAAATTTGGTTTTACGCAATAGTCAATATATTCTACAAAGAGTGAAACTGAAATAGTTTTTACTACTATACGATTGGATATCTAACAAGGATTGGTAAATAATCTGAACCCATACGTTGTTGAAATTTACATACATCTAAATATTTCACACTACACTAATCGAATGGTCATATAGAATAATTTAAAAAATGATAAGCAACTATTAATCAGCACTTCTCGAAGCATTGAGGATAGAAAAATATTTAGAAAACAGTTTCATATTTGTTCCGTATAATTGTAAATAAGTCTGCAGAGTAGAAGATAATTGTACAGTAAATTTTATGACGTAATATAGACTAATTTTAAACACATCTTCCTTAAAAATAGATATAACACATAACGCGTAACTGAATTGCCGTATTTGACCTTCATTTGAGTTTTTAGTCATGAAGCATTTCATTAATTCATGCTCTGTAGTAGATTTTGGGATTACGGTTGCATTCAAAAAGATTTTCCCCAGTCTTTTTATAAGTGGAACGTCAGAGTGACGTACTGCTTTATCAGAGACGCATAGGTCAGCTTCCAAAGAATTGCACCTTCATTAATTCTCGAACCGAAGCGATACGTCTCATTCTCTTGATGACGTCGATGTACACTGGAATTGCGCACCATTGAAAAAACGGAACAAAGGAGATCTTGCTCCACTGACAAGATGATACTTAAATCTAAAGGCTTACAGTTAACATGAGATGTTAGGCATGAGAGAAGGAATTCATTCTCACTAGGAGAATCACATTTAGATTCTTACAGCAAACGTAATTATTTAGAAATATGTAATGCAGGAATTTCAATTCAATTTGGTGGTAATAAATTATTGATGGTTTCAATGAAACTTACAAAATTGACGGTAATACGGACACAGCTACTTACACATTCATCGACACAAATTTTGAGGTAGTTGCCAGCATTCTAGAAAAATGATTGATGACTTTTTGAAATCGCTTTAAATACAATTCGCAAAAAAGTTACTGTCGCGTGCCAGAATTTTGACACCATTATTTTCAATAAGAAACAAGATAGGTTTCTTTCGAAAAACTATAAATTAAAAAAAAACCTTCTCCGTCATTAAGGTCTCACCTATTTTTAAATGTTCTGCAAGACAGGAAACGTATCATACTAAAAAAACATTACAAAACCTCCCAACAAAATTGAAAAAAAAATAGAAAATCTTGTAAATTTGTTTATAATACTCAAATTACTTCATTGTTACACTGCGTTGCGCCGTGGCCGTGGACAAACACTAGCGTTTTTAATGGAACCTATATTTTCCCTTCAACCATCGCATTGTAGGACGTATTAACAGAGGTTACTATGTGTTACTAATTATCAATATTTTAGTACTATTTTGCCAACATCTCGCGTTAATACGATTTACGTGGCCAACATTGTCTTCGAAAAAAGTTTCCTCTTATTTGGATATAACAAATAAAAATACGACCCACTGGAAAAATTTTATTTCAATACCTTTTGGGTAAATTAAATCAAACTTATGTTCGGAATTATTCATAACTCACACAAATGGGAATAATGCTTTCAAAACATGTTTATTTACAAGCTACGAGGAGTAAAAATTTAGGTTCGTCACCTTTTCAGTTAGCTCAAACAACAGCGTACAACTTAAATGTCTTGATCATATTTTGAAGTCAAAAATAATAAATAAAAAAAACTTTTTGAAAACAATTTACTTATTTGAGCCATGTACTAAAAGGAATATGGTAAGTTAAGGTTTTCATTTAGGTAATGCCATTCATATTTTACCTTAGAAAATCCTAATAAAATTAAGCGTACTTACTATCGTTATCGCTGAAAAGATTTATTACTTTATGTTGAATTACTTATCTTCAAAAATCTTGTGGTGCTAATTGTAAAGAAAATACATACTTCGGCAAGTATTTATTAACCAATCACTGTCCTATGAAATTAATTTGAATCTATTTTTATGAACGTTTTTAGGAAGTCATTTTGTGACCAGCGACTAATCACAATAGCCTTTCCAGCTCCACTGCAGAGCTGCCACAGTGGTGTTTGCAAACAATGCTGGAAACCACAGAGTGGCACGGGAATTTCGTGTCATGTGATGTGGGCGCACTGCTGTGATGAAGGCGTACACGTTTACACGCGATATTCCTCCATCGATTGACAGCTTGTGCGGCGCAGAGCCCTGCAGTCTCGTCACTCGACGCACGCCGCCGACACTTATTTTCAAACTGTCACCCCGTCTCTTGTCTCCCCTCCCGGCTCCTCCTTCCGCGTCACCACTTGATCCGCCAACACCACGCGCATCGTGGTATCCATCACAGAAAGGCGAGTTCCCGAAAACACTGCAACCGCAGCAGCACCGAGCTCCCAGTACCTCGTGGATGACGACCGCAGAAGGTGGTTGGGGTACATGCCCAGTGGGACGAAGGGTCTGCGAAGGGTACTATTCTCATCTCCTCGCAGCAACATCGGTAACACAATCAACCGTTAATCTTTGTTTAGAAACTCCCGTCTCGAAACGGTGCATATTTAACGAGATTCGCTCAAAAGTCCTCCAAGTCACTAAGCAAAGAGCGAGCTCTCATTACCCGATGACGGCGCTCTACCTCCGCGTTTCGTTGACGAATTTCTGGAGGCCGCCTCGACGCGCGATGGGGATTTCATTAAAAAACGCGCGAGAGTCCCAGGCACCGAGGCCAACCACCGTGTCGAGATGGCGCCTCCGAACGAACGAAGCGACGAACAAGAAGAAGTCTTCAGGAGGGAAATGAGGTGAAGAGGAGGCGATATGCGGATGGAGAAACGAACAGACGCACAACTGGAAACATAGGTAGAGGAAGGAGGTTCCGGCGACATTGCCTTCCCTTCTCGTCTCTTCTTTGTCGAGCGTAACGAACGGATAAGAGACATCAAGACGAGAACAAAATTGCCTGGATCTCAGCGGGCGTCTTCGCCACGACAGGACGGACATTTTCTTTGCCGGCGCCGTCCCTGTCACCGCTTGTACTTTCGCTTTCATCACCACCGACGTCACCGCACCTCTAGCGACGACTGTCCCCTACTTGTCCCAGCTCGAGACCCTTCGCAACGGCTACCTCTTCGCCACGACATTTCCATCTTAAAACGGCCGCGCGCCTCATGAAACCGGGCAGTAGGTGAGGTGGATGCAGGGGAGGGTGAGGATCTGGCACCGGGGACAGCTCGTACGGAAACACCACCCTCTACTCTACATCCTGGCTGGAAAACTAAGGTCTGCAAGTCCAATTAGGGATGCAACATTTCATTCCTCCCGTTAAGTTCGCCTTCACAGCAATGCATACGTAACGAGCGCACGTGTAGTGCAGGAAGTGGCACCCGCTGCCCTCCGCAGACTCCTGGTGTTCACTGTCCACCCGAAAGCTCCAATTGCGCGCGCCACGCACGACTAAGTCTTGAATCACAATAATCTTGCTCACTTTTGCCGGTGTTTTTGCGACGTCATTGTGGAAGAAGCGATCGCTAGTTGACAATGCTGCACAGCACGCCCGCGGCACAATGACTGGTCTTGCAACTCAGTTGGCAAACGGTCCAATTACGGCGATTTATCAGTGGTGGGTTGGTACAGGAGGGGGAGGAGATAGAGGCCACCAAATAATGGCAGCTGGCGGTAAAGATGCTTGAAAATGATGGTGGTTGGATGATGATGCCTGGAGGACGGTAAGGAAGCTAAATAACGACACCAGAATGAAACAAATTTGAACCTTTAGGGAAGAGGGAAGAGAGGAAGGTGTGTACAAAGAAAGGAAAGATAAATATCGGAAAAGAGATTTCAAGAATGGAAGGGGAAATTGCAAGAGATAGATGAAAATAGGGTGAAGAAAAGATAAAACTACAGAAGAGTAAGGACGAGAAAAAATGGTAGAGGAACTGTGCCAACGAAAAGTGATAAATGGGTCGGCAATGAGCGTGGTTGAGGGTAAAAAGTGGGCAGAGAATGAAGAGCAATGTGGTGAATGGGGTGAGTCTGGGTGCAAGGAAATGAGACGCAGAGAAGGGTCGAAGTGGCGTGGTCTGACTGCCAAAGAGTGCAGCAACATGTGAGTGACGCTACCTGCCTTCCTCCAACTTAGCCTACCGCTCGCATTTATTGCGACTGTTTTCAGGAACCCTCTAATCATCTAGTAAAAAACATTACATCAAAATCCTTTCACAATAATAAATTCTCTATAAAATTTGCATGATATTAAGCTAATTGACGCAATATGTACTGTAATAAAACCTCATTCCCCTTCAGTGTACGAAGCTATACACCCAGTATCGATACTATCATATAGAAATACTAAGTCAAGTTGTGAATAACAATAACATGTATTAAAAATGTGTATAGAAATTATCACTTTTATTCGAATCCTCCTCAAAATATAGCAAGTTGTATTTCAATCTCCAAAAACGATGATGTGTTTGAATTTTTCAGTTTACACTGAGAAGGCAGATATGAGCAAGGTTCCAATTACTTCATTTACCCCACACATACCGAATATTTTTTTCGAGAACAAGGCTCTCTTTGCTTTGGGGATTATAATTAAAATTCTCTTCATTTCAATTTTCAATATTGCTTTTATCAATATTTGCTAGTAGTAAAGAAATGAAAGAATAATCGAAGCCATTCCTGATTGTAAAATTAAATATTATGTTATTCTACATGGTTTTAACGAGTAAAAAATTGTAAAATAAAGTATTCAGAAAAAATATTGCAATACATTTTCCTAAAAATGGATACGCCTATGTCCATGTAAGTTACATTTTAATCATATTTTTTCGAATAGTAAGTGAACTGGAGACCAAATTTATTCAAATACAGGTTAATAATAAAAGAATATGAGATACAAAATAATAAATTAAAAAATAATCAATATCAGATAAGCATTTACATTTGGACAAACTAGTATCAATATCATCAAAATCAATTATGAATTTAAATCATATATCTCTGAATATCTCTTAATGCGTAGAGTCCTTTAGGTTATCTACCTCACTTCTCGATTATCTTCAATTCACATGAATTATGATAATAAATCTCTACTATCATTATCAATAAATAATTTGACGATCAAATATATCATTGCTAAAGTAAATATATAAAAAAAATTAACAAAAATCATAAAAGAGTACTATTAAAATAAATAGAATTTTATTGTATTCAGAAATATAAAGATACTATTAATATCATAGATATTCTCGACAAATAAACTATTTGAATAATGAAGTTTATTTGTCGTTTGAATAATGAAGTTTATTTGTCGTAATAATGCAGTTTCGGAAGAATATTTTAGTGAAATAGACAATTATTTTCTCTTTAGGGAGATATAAAAAATTGACTCAAGTGGAATTCATGTCTTAACCGTAATATAATGCACTACTGAACACTATTTATTAATAAGATCTGAAGTATTTGCTTCCCCAGCAGAAACTGTGTTCGGACTTAAAGTAAATTATTTCATGGAATTTTTATTATATAATTAGGAAACAATATTTTGGAAAATTTATAAGACTTTGTGCACATAAGTAATATTATATTGATTACACGTAAGTGGCGTTTCATATCGACGTTATACGTGACTTACGACATATAATCAAAGAGCTCGAATATCTAGAGTTATTTGATTCATCATATCAGAGCATGAACAAGACAACATTATTTTTCGTTGTACTAAAATAAATGATGCGTTCTTGGTTCGCGTGTTTTTTATTAAATGGGAAAATTTGAGTGAAATATTTTTTCAGACATTATTTGGCACGAAATTCCACCAACACTCTTCTAATTTTATTTGATCTTTGTTTTATTTAGAAGATGAAATAATGAGTAGTATCAGTAGTAGAAGAGGGCGATAAGAGATCCCAAAGAACCACGATGGTTGCTCCATTCCCCGTTTCTTCCGAATGATGCGCGCGCTCCTGCGATCTGCGAGAACCACCGAGTACGCCGTTGCATGTTGCAAAGACCGCGAGGGATTCGATAGGCGATGAAACACACTCCTCGCGTCGCTGCAACCGCCGGCAGTGCTCATGGGACGGTCGGTCAGGGTCAAAGGGCTCATCTCCATCCCTCGGCGTCACCGCTGCCCTTCGACGTCGACGCTCCCAGAAGCACTGCGACGCCGCCAAGCTGAACCCTGACCACAGGGAGGCGAGCCGCTGGGACCACCGTAGGTCCGGGTCGCAGGTTCTTCTCCGCTGTGCAGAGACCCGTCCAAGCACCGGACCCGCCCTCCACGTTCGTCGTCGCTCCCAACACCGCCTCTGCCCGCAACCACTCACCGCCACCACCGCACGATCGCCGCGGAGCGCGAGCAAATTAATGGTCTGTCGTAACGGTCGTATCGCTCTCTGTCCACGCCAGCCGGCCCAGGGCAAATATCCGGCTGCGGCGGGACAATTCATCAGTCCGGTGGGCGGAGGCGGCGGAAGGCCGACCGGACGGTGGTTGCAGGGGCGGGGCGGGGTCGAAGCGCGCGTCGACCATCGCGACCACGCGCGCGCTCACCTCGCCGCCGATCGCCAAATCCGCAGGGTGGTGCGCGAACCCGCTGTGACGCCTTCTGCCCGTGGTCCATCCTCGAGGACGACCGCATGGCGCCGCTGTGAGAGCGCTGTGGCGCGTGGGTGGCTGGGAGCACCTTCGCTTCGCTTCTCGTCTCACGTGCGCTCGCCGTCGCGTCGCGCCTGCGTTGGCGCGTGCAGCCGGAGCGCTGTGCCCGGCGGGTGACGGCGTCGCTCCGGCACTGCGCGCCGCGCGTTCGCGCTCGCCGTCGCCGCCGACCGCTGAGTCGCCGACCGCGCGCGCCGCCGACCCAACGCGCAAGCGCGCACGCGCCGACGGCGTCGTCGACGCCGCGCCAGCGGAGCCTAGCGGCGGCCGCGGAGATCAATAGGCGCGCGCCGCGACCATCGGTGCAACCACCGCCGACGCCGCCCCCGCGCCTTAATGGAACGATTGAGCGGTGTATCGGTGGCGGCATGGACAAGGGGCGGGCACGATTGGTGTGTGCGGGGGCAGACCGCGAGGCGGTGCACGTCGCTTGTGACACGCCGACTACACGCGCTCAGGGAGAGGGATCCCGGAAGGAGAGAAGTTGTCGACGACGGGTCACGAGGACCGACGCTAGGACGTGAATAAGAAACGACGGACGAGCAGAAAATGCAGAGGGATGCTGGGCGCTAACCACGAACGCTTCACTGACAAAGTCACTCGTTTTCACTTTCCAATTTACATACGAAGATTTTATTAGTTTTGATAGTTGAAAGTTTTTGACGACACTTGACAAAAAACGATAATGTCGTGGCAGTTAACGGCGGCAAATCTTCATTCGAAGTAAACATATTTTGTCTTAATTTTTTGAATTATTACTGAAAATATCATAATCTTTTATCACACTATCACGTCATATATTGTAATAACGACAACCGAAATAGTTATGAAAACGGTTCGAATTAAAATATAAAAAAATTAATTCCTTATTAAGTCGTTCAAGATTTTACAACACTTTATTACATGAATATTATTCTATAAGAACAGATATATTGCGTACGATAGTGCTGACAATATACCTACGAAAATTAATAAAAATAATAAAGATATCACAATATTCACATACACACCCCAGTGTGTTTTATTGCCAATCCCCAGTATCATTCCTAGCGATGGTTGTTGGTATGATATGAGCAGTCGTGGATACTTCGTTGGGGAGGCATGTTTTATTTAAAGCAGACCTAATTTATGCATCACTTTGGTGAAGTACTATATGATTGTTGCCGTGCAAATAATGGAACTATCACATTTTCCCATACATCGGAATATAATCCATGAATTTTGGAGACTGAACTTGCCACCTAACAACTTACACACAAATAGATGTTCCTTATTAGTCAACACATTATTGCCCATTCATGACCACCTTCCCGTTGTCAGGGACGGACATAGAAAAACGGAAAGTCAAACCAAAAAGAAAAAGAAATAAGAGATAAGCAGGAGACGAAAAGAACTTCAACAAATGACAAAGATGACAAGTGAATAAGTCGTGTAATGTCGAAAGATGAAGACAGGACATCAAATAAGTAAATGAAACAAAATATTTCAAAACATTTAAGAAACCAAAAGAGCAATAAACATATTGAAAAGTGTTTTTTAGGTAAATGCAAATATTTTTGTCTCATTTTTATAAGTAAATTTTGCAGTTTAACAAAACAAATAGTAATGAATTTTGTTTAGATTTCGACGTTTTGTTAGAGAAGAAAATGATTGGTAAATGAATGAGTATAAATTGCTGTGTAAAAATACTTGGTACAACATACCAACAGTAATTCAATGCAATGGTTCAGAACAGATAGTTGAAAGCGAAATAATAATATCATTGTTTTCAGATCCAAAAAGTAGAAAGTCCGATGACATCGAGTTCCAAGAATTGTGTGTAATGATTTAGCGCAGTAAACCACGCTTGAATTCGATTGTCTGTGAGTCAAAATATTATGCATGTTGTTTTAGGATATCACCTTTATCGCAGTAGCACCGTTATCATCTTTATCGCAGTAGAACAGTGGTACGTTGCATTCCGTGTGCGGTCCCGAGACTGAATACAACTCGAAGCAGATATCCCCCCAGGGGAATTACATCTAGTAAGTATGTGTTTGGCAAACACGGGGCCCCGAGCTGAGTCTGGCATTACTTCCACTTACTTGTGCTATGCTTCTTCCTTTCTCTTTCCTGACCTTCCTTGGTCACCTCTTAATCTTTTCGATTCCGACGCTAGGTTATCTTTCATTTTCCTCTTCCTCTCTGTGTCTCTCTCCCCCTTTTTAAATGATATTTGTAATGTTTTGATATTTTGATATTTGAGTTTTGAGTTATAATTAAGGAGGGTTTTAGTGGGTATGGTTGAGTCATTCGGCGAGTCCCACATGTGGGGACAGTCATGTTGGATCTCTCTAGTGCGTAACTGCATTTTCCCTACCTGTACAAGTTTTTAGGGCTCTAATGACCTCTATGTCGACGAGCCGTAAAGCCCCACAAAAAAATCGAAGCACATATCACCACTGCGGTAACAAAAGGTTTCCTGTTGAATACTATAGTTGTACCTGTTGTGGTGGACCTCGGGTTCTACAAAACTCCCATTTTTCTTCTTTCCAACTCATCCTAGGTTGATGAATAAAACACGTGGAATGAAGAAACCCGAAGTTACCCCTAGACAATAGAGAACAATAAAGCAGCAATCTGGTCATGGTGCGTTCTTCGGACTTCACTTTCCACCAACAGCTCATACTAAACTATGATACAACTACAATATAATGAAACTGTCTTATACTATAATGTATAATTCATTGTAATGAATAATTTATGGTCGTAGTATGATAGCTATTTTCATTGAACACATTGTCATATATCGTTTACTTACGAAATTTGTTGTGTGTTATTTTGTATAATACATGTTCTTTTCACATTCAATAAGGGAAAAGAGTGAAGATAAACATAAATATAAGTTTAAAAGTTATCGGTAAAAATTATGTAATGCAGTCCATTCAAAATGATTAGTTAATAAAAAATTGGTATTTCAAAAATATTTCTTACATTTTGTTTCTGCCGAGAGGTAGGATATTGCAGTACTATAGATTTTTGCTCTTAAGAAACACAATGACTATCAAAGTAGTATTACAATGAAAAGTAAATGCTTTTAAGGTATTTCCAATTTCGAAGAGAAATCGAACAATTAATACCTGAAAATGCAACAAATGGCTGAAAATATTACTTATCCATGTTAAAAGTTTCATTGTCAGCTTTAACATATGTTACCGACGGAGAGTCCATATAACATAGAAGTGGGGACTTAGGTATTTCACTAAGCATATAGATACTGAGCAGTGGATCTTTTTAAACTCATTGCAAGTTCAAGTAACAAACACATTTATTCACAAATAACAGATACATAAATTGTTTCCTTAAATGCTACATATACAGAGTTACTGATTTTTCTTTCTTGCAAGAATGAGTACATATTCCCAAAAAAATCCCCCAAAAGTTTTAAACAGAATGACAAAGTGGTTTTTAAGCAAAAGTGAGGCATGTCCACAACGGGCACATGCTAAATAATAAAAAAAGAGAAAACCCGAATAAACGTCAAGTTTTTGACGTTCCCCCCAACTAAACAAAACGAATTTCTACGTACACAGTAAATAGAGCAATGAACATGAAACGCTTCATTTGATAAGTTATATAAGCAATAATTTAAATAATCAGCCAAATAAATAATGGCATAGTTTGACAATGATTTGTCTTAATGAGCATGAATATACAGTGAATTTTGCGATATGATGGTTACAGACTTGTACATGATCCTTGGATTGAGCCATGATTACAATTTTTCCATGGTCTTGGAACATGAAGGCTGATGCGAAGATGACTCCATCGACTGGCAGTAGAAAAGCAACAAGTGATGGCTGGAACTTGTAGATTGCCGAAGATCACTGAAACTTAGAAAATGTCGTGAGCTTTGATATTTTCAGTATTTCGGCGTCGATATAAACCACACGGTTATTTGCGTAGCAACTTGAAAGTCTGCCACGATGAAGACGTATTGCAGCATTGCAACTCAGAATATAATGTTTGCATAATAGCAAACTATCGTGCAGCAGAGTAGTATTCTGACTGTGTGCGCATAAATGCGCTGACGAGTACTTCGACGTGCTTGTAGAAGACGAGCCGGACACTGGAAGCTGAAGCAGAAAGCTGTCAGCGATTGCCGAATGCTGCCCCTTATATACAGGTATGCACAGAACGTTTATATCTTCATAGAACTTCTATATCCAACGAACTTCTATATATCCATAGAACATCCATACATCCATAGAACATCTATATATATTAGTGTAATTGAGAATAATGAATGAATGACAAGTTCTTACGAACGTTTGGTTCGTAACAACATAAGTATGCCTGTATCTTGAAAGGTTACCCGACATCTTGAATTTCATTTTCTGCAAATTAAGTGACTAACGTTGCGGTCTCGTTTACAGCAAAAGTTTCAAGAGGAGTTTCGATGTTGTGGACACGTCGATGCAGGAAGCAAATGTCGGGTCCTCGAAGTGAAACCCATTGATGCGTTCCATGCTCAAAAAAGGACTCAATGTGGACAAGAGGAGGAAGAGAGTTACGGCAAAAGTTGCTTCGCGAAGTCCTTGGCAAGCACGCGTCATTATTTCTAAGAAAAGGTGGGGCAACATTTCTGTGTCCGAGTTTCCGACTAAGTAAAAGGATCCCAGCAACACAGTTGGCAGAGTTACGACTCAAGCTGGGTACAATGGAGGGGGAGGGAATCGGTGCTGCAGGCGGTGATGGGGATTGAGATGAGCTGGTGGTGGTGGAATGGTGGTGACGATGTAGTTGTAGTGGAGCCAACAGTGGTGGCGAAGTTGTGAGGAGGCGGCGGTGACATCGCATTGGCTCACGCTCCAATGCCTGTATCCTCTTCCGACAAGGGGATACAAAGGCTCAGGTGGATCACACATTATGCACGGACAACGAAGCAAGTAGAGCTAAAGAGAAAAAAAGGTATGGTCACGGAAGAAAATCCATACAGCCAAACATTAAATAAAGTTGGTCATTAATCAAAGATCTGAAAATACGAACTGTCGTGGTGCATTATAATTATTTATTCTTTTATTTCAGTTTAATATGTTTTATTTATTTATTTTTACTCAGAGAATACGTAGACGCTACATTGTTCTTTGTTTCAAGCTCTCAAATTGTTATGTTACGATAACGTAGCTAGGCAGTTGTTGTTGGCATTTATATGCAAACTTATTTGGGATAGTTACTAAACGCAGCTGAGAATAGTCAATAGGATATTTTGCTTCATGACAATGTTATTTTTTAATATCTCCATCACAGAAGAACTACGACGAATACAGAAGAGAACCACGGTGGACGGAACACATTATTCCAAACCATGTTGAAAGAGAAATTTCTGGATAACAATTAAATAACGACAGATTCTCGAGAATAAATTACCATAATTGAGAAAGAGATAGGAGAAATTTCAAAATGAATATTTACAAAAAGAACGGGAAGACTTCAGACGAAGATTAAGATATTTATAAAGAGATGCGAGATTTATTGGAGAGAAGAAAATTTATGTTGCAAAAGACAAAGCAGAAGAGGGGGAATCAGTTTACATTTAACGACCGAGACAAAAAATAATCTAAACATAGAATACTCGATTGAAGTTGGGTAGGTGAATGAGTGATGTGTATGAGCGGGAGGCCATGTCGAGGGATTTGGAGCGGGGAAGGAGTGGTGGATTCCCCGCTCGCCGTCGCTGGAGGGCGCCAGCTGCACTTGCCAACGATGCGGAAAAACAAAGGGAGGCTGCGCGGTGTGGAGACGCTGCTGGTGCGCACCCACTACCCCTCAGCGACTGGAGATCAGCCGAAACTGCCCCTTTGGAGGCGGGTGATGAGGGAGAGAGAGGTAGGAGTGAGGAGAGAGAAGCGGGTGGCCGCGTACATGTGGACTCTGCGGCGACTGCAGGACTTGTGGTAATAGGGACTCGACAGGGAGACAGAGTTCATTTATGAGGATGGAGTCCGACTTAGAGAAGACGGTGAAAATGTTGAATTGCGTAGATATAAGAGGATGGTGGCTTCATTGGTCGAGATTAAATGTAAAATGTAAAAAAGTGGTCGTATGGCAGCGAAGCGAGTAAATTGGAGAAGAAAGCGACAGTCGTGGAAAATGACAGAAACGACTTAGCCAGATGGACATATCACAAGAGGAGACAGTCGTAAAAGAAGGGCAGGGAATTGCTTTCCAAGCGAGGAGAAGTGATACTGGGTGGTTAGAAACGGAAGAAAATGGAAAAGGCAACTGAGAGTCAGCGCCAAGTGAGCCTATAGGAGAAAGAAGACACCGAAGGATTGTGAGGATGCGAGGGTGGTGAAGATGGTGAAAAGCGGCGTAATATAAGAGACAGTAGGATTAGGCTCATTGACGCCAGCGCGACGGCTCCCAAAGAGTACCCTCATTCCCTTCACGAGGTACTACGGTCCATTCCGAAGTTCAAACCTCGTATGTTTTTTGACTCGCGACGTACTTGTGTGACCACGGAAATCCCCGTTCAAGAAGATTCTCATTCCGAATTCTCATTTTGAGATCAGCCAACTCCAGTGGCAGCATGGAACGCAAGGAATAAGAGGATATAACGTACAGGAGACACTTTACTTACTGCTCAACGGAGCAAAATAACGAAAGAATATGTAATAATGAGTTTTGTGCAACGCATGAGTAATAATTGAATATAATAGACACGCATTTTTTGTAGTGAGACCACTTTTGAAAGGTACTTTTTGTTAAGCACCTTTCATTTAATAAATATCTTTAATATCTGTTCTACATCTTCGTACTTTTCTCAGTATTATCTCCGCAAATAGGTAGTACGTCGGCAATCAAAATTTCGATGTATAGAGAGGTAGTTCAAGAGAAAATTCTGTTTTAGTCAAGAGAAAAATGGTTTAAAGTAGATATGTTGTTCAGTATTTTAAGATACACCTTAACATGTGCCATTCATTACTCTTCTACTAATTGAATAATTTCTCGTATGGAGCTTTCTCTATAAATATTTTATTATTCTCAGACACATTAAAATTTAGAAATTATTGCTAAAAACCATACCATTTGGTAAGTTGCTATCTGATCCAAACCATTTCATCCAAAATCAAATACATATTCATAATTTCGCAGAAAGACGAATGATACTTTCCTTTCCTTGAAATGTACTACTCCATTTGGTGTAACAGGTAAAACGCGAAAAATTTCAAAAGTTAATAAATTTACCATAATGTACGACAGTACTTATGAATTGGCTTAAATAAACTTAATAATTGAAGACAATAATAAACGTAACATTTTAAAATAATTTCTAAAGAAAATAATTTACGTAAGTCAATTGGTTATTGTCAATTATATTTACTGATGAGTTGTTATGATATTTTCTGTCAACAACTTTTAGATATTTTTCTAATTCCATTGCATCCTAACTCAAGAAAACATTATAGATTGATGAAATTAGTTTTATCGTGGAGTAATTCAAAACCCTTTAACGTCGATTCCATTTCTCGTGAGTCACAAACTCTTTGCGAAAATAAAATAATTATATTTCATCATAATGTCCAATCCCTTTCAAACAAATTGACAGACATTGAAATTCTGGTACACGAAAATCGATTCGATTTGCTATGCCTCACAGAGCATTGGCTTTCAACTAACAACATCAACGATACTGCTATTTCTAATTATTATTTAGCAAGTTCTTACTGTCGGCAAAATTTTAAAGGCAAAAATCCCCACGGAGGTACGTGTATCTACGTTCGTAATGATATTTTATCTTCTCCACTGACAGGCTACGAGAACTTCTGCGTAGATAGTGTGTTCGAAATTTCTGCAGTTGAACTGACCGACACCGGTATTGTTGTTTTGTGTATTTATAGACCTCCTCAATCAGATCTTGACATATTTTTTCGGAACTTCGAAAATGTTTTAGAACATATCGCACATAAATCTACTAAATCTATCGTTATATGTGGTGATTTCAATATCGATTTCTTGAGTACATCCGACTCTGCACATTCACCAGTTAATCGATTCAAGAATCTTATCGACTCCTTCAACCTTATTACTACGATAAATGACCCCACTCGCCTCTCCGGCTCATCTCAAACATTGCTAGATCAAATTATAGTCAACAATGGAATCTCGTATCTCTCTGAAGTGTTTATCGCCGGATACAGTGATCACCTTGCTCAAGTATTGACTATTAATAATACACTAAAACCGCTTAAAATCCTTTACAAATTTACAAGAGAGTTTAATGACATAAATAAATCCATATTCGTAAATTATTTGCGTGAAGAAACATGGAAAGATGTTTACAATTGCCAAAACACCGACGACAAATTCAATGTATTTATCTCAACATTCCTAAAACATTACAACTCTAGTTTTCCCATAAAACGCAAGTTAATTAACACAAAAAAATACAATAGATGGATCACCCTAGGGATAAGAATTTCTTCAAAAAACAAACGCCGTTTATATTATCTTTCAAAACGCTATAACCAGCCACCCGAATTCCATAATTATTTTCGTAAATATAAGACTATTCTCCGAAAAGTAGTCTATGCAGCTAAAGTTATGGAAAACGACAGGCATATACTAAAATCGAACAACCGGATGAAAGCCATGTGGAATATTGTTAACAATTACACGTCAACTTCTGAAAATCGCGAAGAAAATGTTTCTTTACTAAACGATGGCAAGATCGTGTCAAATCCTCAGGACATCGCAAGTTTGTTTAATTCTCACTTCTCAGAAGTTGGTAAAATAACGAACTCAATATATCCAAATCAATGTCCTCCAATTATTACCACCCACATACCCAATTCTATGTTCACTTCCGAAACTAACGCCAGTGAAGTCATGGGAATCATCAGCTCCTTAAAAAACAAATTTTCACGAGGCATAGATGATATACCTGAGTTTATTGTTAAATCTTCGTCCCACGCTATATTAAATCCACTCGTAAATATTTTTAATAGTTCTTTATCGGAAGGGGTGTTTCCCAATATATTTAAGATGGCTAAAGTGAAACCTTTACACAATAAAGGAAACAAACTTAATATTGGAAATTACCGACCAATATCTCTACTACCCACTTTCTCAAAAATCCTAGAAAAATTGTTCTATAAGCGTCTTCTAGATTTTTTATCAAAATATAACATTCTCTCTGACGATCAACACGGTTTTAGGAAATCCTTTTCCACTACAAGCGCCATATTTTCCTTCTTAAACGATGTTACCACATCTCTAGACAGTGGAGAAAATCCTCAGGGTGTTTTTCTTGACTTATCCAAAGCATTCGATGTCATCGATCACGGAATTCTCCTTACCAAATTGCATTCTTTAGGCATTCGTGGACTTCCACATCAATGGCTAACTTCTTATTTAAAAGATAGATATCAACAAGTAGAAATATCCTATACTAAAAATAAAATACTTGAGCGTTGTCTTTCAGAAACAAAGCCACTTACTTGCGGAGTACCCCAAGGATCAATTCTCGGCCCTATACTCTTTTTATTGTATGTGAACGACATGTCATCATCCACATCAGATTGCAAAATGGTTCTTTTTGCTGATGACACTAATTTACTATGTAAACACGCCAATGCTCAAAAAGTTTTGTCTAACCTTTCGACTTGGTTCCATGCAAATCGTCTCATTGTAAACACTGACAAAACAGTGTCTATGTCATTTCACAATAGTATCACAAAATCTTTACCCCAGGTTTCTCTTTCTTTAAACGGAACACAATTAAAAACTGTTACAAATACAAAATTCTTAGGTCTCCATATTCAAGACAACCTCAAATGGAATTGTCACATTGACAATCTTAATTCCCAATTAAGCAAATTGTGTTACGCATTCCGAATCTTAGTTAACGCAGTTAGTCCACGTATTTCCCGTTGCGTATATTTTGCAAACGTTTACTCCCATTTACGTTACGGCATTACCTTCTGGGGTAATTCCGGTCAGAGTATTCAAACTTTCAGAATTCAGAAGAGGATAGTTCGGATAATTTGTAAATCTCACCCCCGAAACTCTTGTAAACCTTTATTCAAGGAATTAAATATCTTAACACTTCCCTGCATTTATATTTATGAAACAGTCGTGTTTGTTAAGACCGAATTACTGAAGTGCCACCCTTTCTTTATACGAAACAGTCTCGTTCACGAACACTATACACGCAATAGTAGTAATATTCATCGCCCTAGAGTGTCAACCACTCTTTGCCAAAAGGGACCATACCATTCGGGAATCGTTCTATATAATTCCCTGCCCAAGAATATAAAAGATATTATGAAATTGAATATCTTCAAATCCGCGGTTAAAAACTACCTCCTGCACCAGTGCTTCTACACTGTAAAAGAATTTATTGATTTTAACAAAAGTTAAATTCGTCTTGTGCTTTATCACGCCATTGCTGTAGTACTTTTTAAACAACTTATAACAATTTCAAAAACTATTTTCTTGCATGATTGTGTTGTCTTATGGCTCATATTAATTTAGTTTTATGTGTACTCAACATTGGCACGTTTGTGTACATAAATTCTGTAGCCCCATCCTGGCCCGGGTTTTTCTCCGGTTTTCCTTCGGGTAGAGGCGGATTTATCATACAGGTTCTCTAGGCTTTGTCTAGGGGCGGGTCTATTGTAACAATAAATCGTGAATTTAGTGTTATTTCAATTTTTAAGCACTATACTCAGAATAATCTATAGTTCGATAATAACTTACATGTAATTTTTTGCTTAAAATTACAAACATATTGACATTCTATTAGTATTATAACTCGCAGCTAACTTTTTATCTTATCTAGGAATTTTTGCTGAATTTTTTGAATCCGCCTCTGCCTTAGGGCCCTTGATCGGAATTGATGGGATGGTCCCTTGCTTGCTTCCGGAGAGTAAATTAGTTTTTTTCCCCTCCACGTGGTCATACGCAGTTTGTACTGTTTTTTGACAATAAATTTATTTATTATTTATTTATTAAACAAAATGCATTGTTTCTGTTAACCATCTATAAAAATGACAAATAATACATGGGATTATGTTTTTGAATAATGTATAACGTAAATTTAATGTTATGAAAGCTTGAAGTTAAGTATATTTGGAACTATCCCTTTTTCAATTATGTTCAAAACTACAAGAATATTACTAACTCGTTTTGGGATCACAAACTCGCCTCAGATTTGTTGTCTTTGTAGGATCTTCTATCACTCATTCGAATATATGAAAGCATTAAAAAGTCAAATTGATGAGGAATCCAAACGTTTTAAACCACCTTTTCCGTGCAAGCAAATGATCCCCTAAGAGCCATCTAGTGAACTCCAAAATCTTAAGAACACGTGTAAATCAAAGGTAACGTAGTATAACATACACAAGGTAAATAAAATGAATTTTCACCACGCTGTTTTGAAATCGTGGAAAACAACAGTTTTCTCTTTTCATCGACGTTACAAATGCGGATATAGATATTTAATAACAATTAACCTTTATTCAAGTTTCATTTGAATACCGAGTAAATGTCAGAATCTTCAGTCATTGAAGCACAAGGATGAGAAACATATTTTTATTCATTATTGTTTTTCTACGTGATTTTTAGTAGACATTCATTTGTTTTCAAACTGTTTGCTTTAATTGTAGAGAGTTGTGGTTTCTAAATATGTATTACAGGATATATTCCTTACTTGAAAAGGAAGATAAATTTTGCAGAAAAATATCACCACACAAAACGAAAAGTAGTCTTTTCCCTTACAAACTCCCGTTTCCCTTCCAAATATTCACTCAGGGAACAGAGGAGGGGAATAAATGTTGAGAGGGACTTAATTTCTCAAACGCTCTTTCGAACGGAAGGCCTTAGATGCAAACTCATTCTGATTCTGAGAGACAGTACTTTTCGTGTAACTCGATCAACTTGTGGTAAATGCGCATCCTGTAGGGAATCTTTTGTAACAAATGCCGAAGAGAAATTAGTGCTACAGTCTTGACATAAATTTTCATGTGCTACCAGAGACAAAAATTTGAAAGAGTGATATACCAAGGAGATAATGAAAGAATAGCATGGAAGTAAAAGCCGCAAATTCAGAAAAGCAAGTGCTCTTTCCCTAAATTATGTGCGTACTCCTCGTTTTTGGAGAGAATTTCTCTGAAGTCATTAGTTTCCAAATAACAAGTACAAAATGAAGTAACATAATGTGTCATTATGAAGAATACAGATATACTGGGACGTGAATGATCATAAATTGATTTTGTATGTCTAGAAGTAATTAAGTATTTCTCTTACAGTCCTCTCAGTAAATATTTTATATTTGTTTTAGTTCTTGAGAAATTAAGCTTGCTTTCATCAATATATTTTACGAAATATTTATTATTGATGAATATAATGTTTCAAGAATAGAAGATATTTGTGGAAGCAAAACTAGTTTAAATAAGCAGTTAATTTATGGTAGAATGTAGGTTAGTTCTGGACTTTGTACATGACAAAAAATATTACCAACTGAAGAGAACCAAATGATTTTATTAGTGGCCAGTATGTTAGAACCTGAAGTAATGTTGGTAGCTTAGTAAGTTGTTAGTGGTAGTGCTGTAAGAATTGTTTGAAATAAATTTTTTTACATCTTCCATCAAAGAGATATATTTGATTGCATTAGTAAACAAATTTAATGCACATATTAAATAAGTTATAATTAGTTTAATATAAATGAACAATTACAAGAAATGTTAAAATATTTATTTACAATAGAAACGTATAAATTTTAACTGCTTATTTATAAGAATAGAAAACACATTACATAAAATAATCGCACCCAAATTTGGTTCTCAAGAATCGTTTAAATCAGTGTCATTAAAACATGGAGAATAGCGGGAAAAAATCGGATAAAACTTTTTAAGTAGGGCAATGTTTTATTTAAAATAAATTAATAGATATTCAGTAATATAAAATTTTAAGAAACATATTCTCATTGATCACATGGCTTTTATTTGTACAACGACTTCTCACGGACTTTCGAATATTTTTATTTATTCTTATTTTTCCTTTTCTTAACTTCATCGACATTCGAGATGAAACAACCTTAAAATACTTTTTACTGAAGACGCTCTTGATGGTCACAAAAAATTATTTATACTGAACAAAATTTACCAGATTAGGGCCATTTTGTGACCCTGAGAAGCAAAAACAAAGTTTAAAAACAAATATTTGTCAGTTTCAAATAACTTCTTAGGTATTATAGAATGAAATGACACTAAATACCATTTTCAATAGAATTCCAGTAATTTCCAGGTAATCCGAATGCATTTTTTTTTATTGTTCCATATTCTTGCGTGGTTAAATGTGGTTCTGATGGTAAAAACCAATACAGTCACATTCCTTATCTCACCGTCATTCCCATTTTCTGCTTAAGCTTTGGATTCGTATTCCCGTATAGTATTCCTCGAAATGTCAAATTCCACTGGACTCTACGCTAAGGGCCCACGTTCCTTCTTCATCATTTTCAGTAAGAAAATGGAGAGATGACCATATCTAAAAGGAGAGCGTTTATTTCAAAAACTCTTCAGCATTTTGTTGCAGTGATCTCTGGACGGTTTATTCATTCCATAAGTTGGCAACCTCTAAAGCGTGGTTCCAGTGTGAGTGTGGAAGGTAGTTGAGCTGTGGTGATCAGACCGTTCAGAACAAGAACCAGTCAGTTTGCATTACACTAAATATATTTATTATCACAATCTTTTGTAAATTATTTATTATTTCAGTCCATGTACAACCCATTTACACAGTAAGATTGATAATAAAATGTTCATCCTTTCATCTTGTACTTGACAAAAAGGTTTATATTTTTGGAACGGTAACGAGTTATTGTGTACATTCTTTCTATATCTTCTTAACATTATGTGGTGCTATTTGTAAGTGAAGTTCAAGTGAAATATATCGTCACTACGGCAAAGTTTAAAAAATATTTATGACAAAGTTTGCTGAAGTATATGTGTGACTCCAATAAGAAATAAGCAAAGACAGTACAGATAAGAAAATGTAACAAGAAAGCGAACCCCCGGTGTTCAACATGAAACCCACGAGCTTCCGACACACGTGTGGTCCATCTGGAAGTATCACCCCTCGAGGTGAATTATGGAACGCCTCGTAAAACACTATTTCCCTATTTATGACGAGGAACGCCTCCATCACTTCCACGATATTCAAAAGCTTCTTCGACGAAATGCTTTAATATGTAGTAAACATTTTTCTGATCGTAAATGGACTACAAATATTTTTAAAAACAGTGGCAGGAATAGTTTAATTCAATACAAACCAATAACTAATTTTCAAAACATTCTGATTTATGGGAATTGAAATTATTTTATTATTTTTAAAACTCAAGAGACTGCATCTATTTCTCCAAGAAAAGAGTTTTTGAGAAATAGATTTTTTTGAATGAATGTCCCAAACACTCTCAAAATATTATTTTCATAGTTCCTTCGACGTACAAGTTCATGAAACTTACGTATGGAAATTACGTAAACAATTAGACCCTACGCAAGTAGTGAAGTTCTTTGTGCCTTCGCATAGCTTCCCTAATAGTATGGTCTTAAAAGATACTCTTGTTATCCAGACAGACCCTTCTAAAAGAGAAAGAAAGAAGCGAAAGACAAAATTTGGAACGAATGAGATGAAAATTTAAGACGACTGACTAAGCTTAGAATTCCAGCGAATGAAATCCTCGAAGTTGACTCGGAGGCTGTCTGTGTCTTAGAGCACGGCACCCCTCCCCGTCACCCACTCAACTCCCACTTCGCATCTTCTCCCCTCTCCTCCCCTCCAAATCGTGAAAACAGACCCGAAACTCAGGCTGGCAGACGGCGACGCGGAATGCGCCTGCTGGATTTGACGGCTCAGTGGGCCACTGGAATAGCAATGAGGCGGAGAGCAGCATCGACGAATGGACGGGGGACCGTGAACAATGCGCCGATGGTGCACTATAGAGGAAGTGTCGAAAGTGGTAACAGAAATGGCGGTAACGAGCCAGTAGAACGGAGGATGTTAACGACGGAGGCGGCGGCGGAAACCGTTTCGGATGAGACGGTTGTGGGACAGGGACCGTTCGCCACCACGCCGGAGACGCCGATGGCAGGGAAGCAAAGGCAAGAGGAAGTGCGAGGAGAGGAGAGGATTTGATGGAGGCGAATAAAGAAAGGCATTAAAGGGTACATAACGATTAGCAGGTTATGGCAGGAGCAGTGTGACTAGCGAAGGAGATTGAGACGAGGGACAATGAACTTTGAGTTATACGAGACAAGTGGCGGTGAAGCTGCTTCCGAGTTGAGTCCAGATATCTCATTTTATTCTTGTCCGGATTGTGAAATCAGTATTGATTTGCGGCTCAAAGAAACAAAATTTTCGTGAAAGAAAGTTTCCACGATTATGACGCAGTTAACGAAGTCTTCAAAAATAATACGTTGCAGCTAGATTCAGGTGCAGGGGTCAGACAGGACAAAGTAGGAAGAAGAAAAAGTTGGAATTCGCTTCGCTCAGAAATAACGAAAGAACGAGTAGAGAACATCGAGATAAAATAACTCTCGGGCAACAAAAGATTTTAAATGCGATTGATTTCATCACAAACTACGGAAATCCTTCCATAGTACGTTAATATTAGAAAGATATCTTTATTAACATAATCATTATACTGTGGTGTTTCCAAAGTGGCGATAAACTAAAGGATGAAATATTTCTACAGTACTCAATTTCTCAAGCGATACAAGTCATGATTCCGACTGTGTTGCCATTGCATTCCTTTTAGGATGTGAAATGTGGGCGCCAGTTCCGCCATATGGAGGAATTTGTCACCCGCAAAGTGCAACTCAGAGCTCATGAATCGAGGGAATACTTCTCTTCGCACGATCTGCTGGAAAGTCGTCAAGAAATGCGCTCCGTTGCATTCGTGGCAACGAGAGACGCGGGTAATTTATCGCCCGTGACGGATGGAGCCGTAGGACCACCGTCATGTGGCAATTCTGCTCAAGAAGCCGATGTCTGCGAAACAATGCATTTCAGAAGCGTCGAGATACACGATATGTGGATTAAAAGTAAAGAAAACTCTTAAGACACTTATTGTAGAAAAGCGTTAACAAAGAAGAAATAGCTCTTTTCAAAAGTATTTCCGGCAACAAAGTTGATTACCAAAAGTTCTAAAATACTTTTAATTCGTTGAAAAAATAGTAACACGTACATGGAACACACGAGAAGAGCCGATCCAGCGACCATCAGATCACTACACTGTTTCTGTAGAATGAACAGTAAAGATTTTAAATTGTTTCTACGTCTTAAAAATCTGATCATCATTAATGTCAAAAAGTTCAAATCACTTCCGGTCTAAAGCCAAAGTCCAAAATAACTCCCAAATTAATTTGAAGACGTTTGTGTAAAAGAAAAATTCCGGGAAAAATATTTCCCTTACCTTTGAAAATATCAGTCTTCTCCATTTTTTAATGTTTTTATTAGTAAACAAAGAAAATATTAACTTGCCCGTGAGGAGTTGGAAAATTTCTAGACATTCGCTGGTATTTTCCATACATTTATTTATAATATTGTTATAATACGTAGTTATAATGATACAATCGTTACATCCTCTAAATGTTCATAAATAGTTGTAAAGTTTTTTTTTTAATTGGAGTTTACCAAATTGCATCAATCACCAAACCTCAGAAATGACAAAAGTGAAAATTTTTGGAAGAAGTTATTGTGTAAATGGATACTTTTCTAGGCTCCCCTGCCATTAGGCAAAAAGCTTAACATAAGGAAATGTAAAATTGCAACTTGATTCCAAAGAAGTACAAGAAAGGAACTGAACACGTTTTGACAAATCCTTGAAAGAAAGACCCTAGTACTCCTTATTTCTCCCTGTCTGCCGTGAGACAAGCAGAAAGTGTTCCTCTTTGTAAAATTGTTTCTAATCCTGCAGGAAACTTTCCTCGCGCTCCTCCTTTCTCTTTGACTCGGGTTCTTTGTCGAGGATTGTCCTCGAGGGCGCGATCACCTGTATTTCGATGCCGGAGACCCCTTCGCAATAACTGACGACACTGCTTCGGGGACCTCATTAGACCAGCACCTGCTAAAGGCACGACGAAAAGCGAACTTCAGCTCTCGATGTTGGAAAGCGTCAATGCAAGCGATTAACTGGGCGTAAATGCGCATCAGCTAATTTTGATGAAGTCTGTGATGGGATGGAGAATGAATTGGTGCGCACTCGTGCAGTAGTTCTCGAACTTCTGAACCAGATGCAACCACTTAGAATGGTTTAAGAGCCGGTCGTTTCAGTAGTATTTTAACACGATTCGGAACAGTAGTAATTCATCAAGTTGGAAAAAGCACAGCTTTACTTTCAGATCATAAATTACATGGTAAAGAAACGTCACAATTGTGATCAGTGTTTTTTTTATTGTTTAATGACACTCTTCAGAGGGTCGTCTAGTAAAACCCAACATTACATTTTTACATTTAGTTTTATTTTGCTTGGAAATATCATTACATAGTTAGGATAGAAACTGATTTTCAGGTAAGTGATGTCACAGTAAATGATGCGAGAGTTGTTAAGAAAAAATGTAATCAGATTGCAGCAAAAACTGTTCATGAGTTGCTTCTTTTCAAATGATTTAGTTCCTTCATCCAATGATCCAAATCCTGTTGCGCACACTCATATGAGCATGCACAACGTGTTATATCAAATTTAATTTAGTTTACGGACCGGTTAATCTATAAGTATTATAAATAAGTTATGTTCCTGTGTGTATCCTAATGACCTTACTTATTAAGATGTTGAATTTTACTCAACAACAATTATATGAGATTGCTTAAAAACAGATTTATCAACATGCGTGTCGGGAAATGAATTGATATGTCTACACAATTAAGTATTGATTTAAAATGGTGTATTATTTTGATCATCTTCCACAGAAATTAGAAAAATATTTCAATGCGGGAAAGTGAACATAAACGCAATTCAAGAATTTTAACTACAATAAGTGATTGTTAGAAGGGGAAGTTAGTGGGAAAGAAAGAATAAGTGCCATTCTTGAAAGATCCGGAAAACAACAATTCAAAAGTATACAAACCTAAAGAGAAAGCAAATCATTTCAATATATACTACGCTTCAGCGTTTAGTGACAATCCAAATGTCACTACAATAGAATGTAACATATAATACAATTCCTTTGGAGTCAGGGTGGACCATATCAGAAAACATCTAAGAAACGTAAAGAATTAAAAATTGCTCGGCTCAGACGGATATTTTAAAGTTAGGAGGGGAAGCTATAATATCATATCTAACTCGCAGTTTTGAAATCCCGATTAACAATACGCAACTACCACAAGACTAGTAGAATGCGATTACAGTTCAGATGCACAAATCAGGTAGTAAAACTTCAGTATCAAACTACAGAACAGTGAACTTAACATCGGTTGAGTGCAAGATAATGGAATACTTCACAACAACTTATTTAAGGGAAGAGTGAAGTAAAAGGATTCAGCAAGCAACATGGGCTCCGACCGGGATACTCGTGCGAAAGTCAAATAATATGAAGTCAGGACATCGGAGACACGTTAAACAAGAGACTGGGTACAGATGCAGTCATTATAGATTTAGAAAAAGTGTTTTATTAAGTATCTCATAATTTATGAATTAAGAAAGTATCAATTACAGGCATTGATAGAAAGGAAGTGTGACGTCAACTTATTTATACAATATTTCCGAAACCATAACTCTTTGCTTGGGATTATGTAGAAATTCGCGAATACGCTCTATCAGGAGTCGCATAAGGCAACGTTCTTGGACCTTCGCTATTTATAGCATTTGTCAACGACCTGCGAGAGAAAATTAATTCAAAAATTATTCGCGGATGACTGTATAATTTACCGCACAATAAATAACTTGGAAGATAGGCTAATATTGCAACGAGACCTTGATGAAATCCACATACGGATAACTATGACCCAAAAGAAAATATACTCAGAGAAGAGTAAAGCTCGATTTTCTCTGGTACCAATACCGCAAGTAAATTAACGCAAATATTTGAGTATCATGTTTTAGAATAACGTAGAGTGGTCTGATCAGGTTAATAGTGTAGCACAAATAGCTTGGAAGTCTCTAAATTTCATTAAACGAATTTTAAAGAAAGGCAATAATCCGACGACTAAAACCCCTTGTTAGTCCCCTACTGGAATATGCACCGGCAAGTGGGAATCCACATAGAAAATAACAAATAAATAAGAAAAAAATCAGAAGAAAGCTTTTAATTTCATAAACGTAGGTAATAATGCAAATAATTATATAAAAATACAACCTCTTCAAGTTCGTAGGGAAAGAGCGCGCATGCGGTGTTTTTTCAGTATACTTAAAACCTAACAAGCGTGGCGGGATGTTACAGTACGATTAGAAAAACCAAGGAGATTGGGTAGAAAGGATCACTTTTTCACAATTAGGGGAAATAAACAAAAAAGAGACATAGGAAAATACTTGTTTCTCAACAGATCCATGAAGAACTGGAACAATTTACCTGCAGATGTCGTGGGAGCACTCAGTAACTTCTCTTACATTCAACTACAATCTAGGGAAAAGGGGGCAAATATGGTACAAAGTAAAAATAAATACCACAGTTTTAAGATTTTTTGAGTTTTCATGTATTTTACATGATTGACCCTTGGAAGTTTCGTCTGCGCCTCAGTTTCATTTTTAAGGTAGAAAAATATAAATCTGTTGTGGATAGGCTCATATAATACGACATTTAATGATGTAATATAATGATCCTTACTTTATTCAACATGCTGTAACTTGTAACTCCGTTCACTCTAGTTCTACTCAACTGTCTCCTTCTCAACATCCCAGTCATTAACCAAGTTCCACGGAAATCCATCTAGAGGTCACTGCTACAACTCCTCTTTTTTGTAAATCAAATGAAGATAATGGTCTCTCTTGCAGGAAGCTAATTGAAAACGTATTCCTTTACATATACGATAAGGAGAAAAAACATAAATAATATCAATATTTTGAGAAAGAAACATAAAAACATCAATACATCAACAAATATTTCACTTACATAATCCAAATACTAGGTTTTTATTTTTACTTAAAATACATTTCCAATACAAATTTCACTTTCAACACGCTTATATAATCGAAATGCTAGTTTTTAAACACAAAATCACTACATTTTCAATGCAACACATCCAAATTCTATACAAATTATTTTATGATACTCGGTTGAAAACACACAAGGAAATTATTAAACAAAATACTCAAGACAAACTGGTATATATTGCACCCTTGCAGATCTCCACTCCACGACAGGTGATATACTTCCTGGATTTAACTAAATTATTACTAAGTGGTGTACACCGAGTAATACTAAAGTAGCCATTAGCAACTCCTTAGCAGAAGCATAATAATTAATGAGATTTTCTTCAAAGGTTTTCTTTTATTAACAACTGTTTTAGATGTAGTCTATTACGCATTAATATTCTCTAGGTTGCGGGAGAACATCATATGATCTATGTTCCTCCGGTTTCTCATTAACTAGTCGTGATCCATCAAACCGCTCATTTTGATTATTTTGAATCCTAACTCTGCCACCTATCTGTAATTCTCAAAGTACCTTAGTTCGCTTATCATAATTTAACTTTTTGTTTTTCCCGTCGCTGACACAATCTTTTTCTTATTTACTAAAAATCAAAATGACGTCTTAAGACTTGTATTAAATGTAGTTACATACCAATTTAGATACCTTACAACATTACACAATCAGGACAAGGCAACCCCGACATTATTAGAGAGTTTCTTTACTCGAGAAGTTCTTAATAGGGATTTTTCATAACGTCCTGTCATTTTCAACATTCTTATTATAGTTCAGGTTTCCTAACCATACCATTACTTTGTGAATATTTCAGTAAAGACATTACACGTGTAAATTTCCATTCTTTAGCATTTTTTAAATCACCACTAATAAATTCAGATGCTACGAGTACTTCTACTGAGTTATCTGGCTAATGACCTAGTTGTACCAAATTTGAAAAATAACCTATGATCATAGGTAAATAAATTCTGTAAGATAAGTACCAACCTCTATCCATGGAGCGTTTAGAACTTCATGAAAAATTAAAGGTTCCTTTACATTCTTGTTTCTAAACTGTAAACAAGTTTCATAATTTTGTATTACATCTAATTCTTTCATAATGTTTGGCCAGAGAAGTATTTCTCTTCTTTTTTTTTGTCCTCTCAATATCTGAATTATTATAATACAATCTTTAAATAATTTTTACTCTCAGGACTTTTGGCAAAACTAACTTAACATATTTAAATAACAATCCATCAATTTCTGCTTTTCGCAATTAAAAGAGAAGTATTATTTTAGTCAATTCTGGTGTTATAGAATTTGGTTAGGACAACCATTTCTTAGAAGATTTACCACATCCTGTATTTCATGTCTTTTTGATTTCGTACTTTGAATTCATTTAATTTTTCGTTTCATGTTTTAGTGGTATAACTATTGTAATCTACTAACAGGATACACAAATATTAATCTTTATTACATACAATTTGATAATCATTTATTGGAAGTCTTGATAGCGTGTCTGCAAGATACAAATCTCTTCCTGATTTATTCCCAACACACTGAAAATATTTTCATTAGCCATTTTTGCTGCAATTTCCTCGTATGTTGGTAGTTTTTATAGTGTTCCCATTTCCTAGAAATCAAATTTTGCGGGTCTAAGCATATTCTGAACGACCTATCTGTCTATTTAATTATAACAACTCCGTTTTCAAAATATGTTGGATCATTAATATTACATGTAATAGTTTTCTTATCTATTCCATCTATCTCTTTTCTTATAAGCATCTAAAATTTTAAATGGTACTTTCCTACATGGCACACATTTAGGCTGACTATCAGATATGAGTGTGAATCCTTGCTCGAAAACTGTCAATTCACCTAGGTCAATGCCTTCAAGTACGCTGCGCTATACACTTAATAATTTTTAAACATTTGAATATACCTCTGTTTTCCATCTCGGGATTAAGTTCTTTTAATGTTACTTTAGATAGAAGTTGTAGTTGCACAATAATTAGCAAACCTAATATGGGAGTTGCAGAATACGTATTTAATAGCACTACTCCTAATGTTAGTATTTTGGAGCCATTATAGTAATTAAAATTATCTTTATTAGAATTAATTTGTACTTTTAGATTAAAATCATACAAATGCTTGTAACTTATTATATTATATCATGCCCTTGTATCTAATTTGAAAGCAATGTTTCTATTAGAATCCATGAACTTCATCTCAGTTTTCCATGAAATTTTTACATCATTTACATTTATATTTTCAAGAAAAAATGTCTTTTAATTCTTGTCTATATTGCCCTGCACCATATTCATATTTAATTTATTTGATCGACACATTTGTGTGAAGTGGTTCGTCATTCTACATTATCTACTCTGTTTTTCAAACGCGGGACATTTTTCCATGCATGGACATTACCACACTTGCCGCACTTCCGAACCTGTTGCCACTTATTGTTGACTGACCCTCCTGTCCCTGGCGTGTTTTGTTCAAATGTCTGCGACTTGACCCTCCTTGCGACGAACTTACTTTTAAGATTAGGACCCGTGCTTCCACCTTTCCGCTTCTTCTCGTAGCACCTTCAGTTGATCCGTATTCTCAGTGTTCAGAGAAGCCGATGTTGCGCAAATTCTGCTACTTTGCACAATCTAACACATCTCTCCAATTCCAAGCTAGCCTCACGCATCAAGCAATCTTTTACTGCCATGTTGTGTATACCGGCGATTACACAATTTTTGAATAAACGACTATTTAATATTCTCAACTCCGCTTCAGTTCTGTTACAAACTCGATCACAATTTTTGCCATCCCTGGAATAAAAGATGTCTGTCAATATTCTGATTCTTTTTCACATGTAAGTCTTGTAACGCTTGTAACGCTTTCCGTACATCAGTGAACTTAGCTTTTAGTGTTCTTATGTTTGACCAAAAGTTTCAAATTTTTCACATGCAAGTAGAGCGACTAGTATTACTACATCTCTCTTTCCTGAACTTTCAATGACATTGAAATATTTGTAAAATTTCATGATCCATTTTTTCCACTTCTGGCTCATATATCGTTCGAACGATTTAGGTTCTGAAAGCTTCAGACCTATTCGCTGCCACATGTTCACGGTCTGAGCCTCTGCATTCGCCACTATACGTTCCACGTGGCGATCCGCAGGTACTTGTTACATCCAATTAATCCACTTTTCTTTGATTCTTCACGATATTACTCTTCTATCGCGACACCGACCGGCAGCGTTATTTTGTGTACGGGCTCAAATAATAAAATATTCATTGACAGAATATAATAGTGCTTACTTTACTCATCATACCTTAACTTATTAACATATTCAAGACAGCCTAATTATTTCAGTTCCACTCAACTGTTTCTTACTCAACTTCACAACCACAGGTACAGATATAGTTCCACCTATATATCTAGAGGGCGTTGTTAGAAAACTCTCTTATTAAAAAATAACTAAAATCTCAAGAAAATTAAATGATTTTTGATTGTATATTTAACGAAAATATAAACTGTTTTTAAATCATAATATTTTAATGAATAGTTTCGATTTCATAAGAATTTGATACGAAGTGTAGTGTTTGAAAGTAAAATTTATAGTTTGCATTATAATTCTGTCACATATATACACATATATCACATAAATTTTGCATTTTGTACAAATATATGACTCTTAACATCTATTTTCATTGATTACATAAATTTGTAGCTTTTTCCTCAAGTGTATTCTGAACACTTTCCTGCATTTTGATCGTTTAGTCTTGCTCGGCCATCCACCTTGACGGGACAAAGCGTAAGAGAATTCAAACTTTCGGTATTTAGTTTAGAACTGTTACGTAGGCCTTGGATGGATGAGATGATGACAACGGTATCTCACGGACGATCGATTAACTAGCGCACTGAATGAAACAAGAGAACATTTCTGAATATTTAGGAGTTTACTAGCGACACCATTTCAGAATTGGTTCACATCTGTGTAATACTTGGTAGAATTTTTTTAGAAAAATTGTATTAGGATGGCAGATATTAGCTGCGGACGCCGTGAGAAGCGGATGGAGGCTTGGCGTAGAACGCAACAAAGATGGTTGATTGTTGTGGAACCTATTTAACGCCCAACAAAACATAAGAAGAGTGGAACCGATTGCAGAGGAAGCGGAGACAGAAGACAGTGACTGATATACGAAATGTATTGTAATTTCTTACCTCGGACCAGGAACTGAGTACATTAAATTTTACCATGTTGCACTTACTAAATTTAAATTTTGTGAAATTTAAAGTGTTTAGATTCACTTAACCTTGTGGAAATTGTTATGCGATATAGATTTGTTATATTTTAAATATACCAGATTTTTTTAGATAGGTTATCTTCTTTCAACGTAACTTACTAGAATGTTTTTCTCAAATACAAATTCAAATATGTCCTAATATAAAACTTCGAAACACTACGCACACATGGACAAAACATTCTTCTCACGCGTTAGTTTGCCTTTTACGTCTACATATCGTACGCCTGCACATCTCTTCCATTTCAGTCATGTATTCGACGATTTCAGACGATTTCAGACGATTTCAGACGATTTCAGACGATTTCAGACGGTACTTTGACCCTGCCTTCTAATCTTATTTTGTTTATTTACTTAAGCTTGTGAGGACTGCTCATGTGAGTGTGAGCATCGGTTTCAGCTTTAATACAACTAAGGGTATATTTTATTTTTATGTGAAGACCATTACAATATTCTGCAACATAGCGGCGCACCCTATTCAGTAACGTCATGTGGAATCATGGTTGTAGTGGCTCAACAAATTTTTGCGGTAAGTGTTTCCTTTTTTAGTGTATTGGAAGTGGAGAGCTAACAGGATGTTATGGAGTTGATTGCAGAATGATGTGGCTGATTGGAGTCTAGAGCATGGAAATGGAGAAATACCTTGTTCCAGGTGGAGCAACATATTACTCGTAGGTCAAATAAACAACTGGGTTTTCGTGATGCTGACACGGCAGAAAATGAAAACAGACATAGTTTGTAATGTGTTTGAGAGGATTCAAGAACCTCTGACTGCGGCAGGTGTTCAAAATTGGACAGATACTAGATTTTTTCAGAAAATATATTTGTATAAGTAGGGATATTTGCACTGTGCGAGATATGGAAATCTGCAATCCAAGAACTCGAAAAAGCACCTAGACTCGTATAAATATTGTTCAGTTCATTAGTTATACCGGTGATTGCATTTTCTATCCACTCCAGCCCGGTATTCAAAATATGCCCTGGGAGTTCCGGGAAGCACTGAAAACAGCTGCATAACATGGGAATTGGGGAAGTACTCGCTAGATGTAGTTTTGAAATTAAAAACACTTAAAACCTGGTTAGAAATTAAAAATAAGGAACGAAATAAAAAAATGTTAAGAAGGAAGCGCAGAAAGTGATTTAGGTGACAAAATTAAAACAGTTTTATTCAACTTTATCTTCAGCAACATGTGGTTCACCGACTTTTTCATGAGCTACTTCTGACCAGATTTGGACGAAATATGAGCTCCGTTACAGGATAGTGAAAGATATAATTGTAAAAAATAGATTATAAAAACTGTCTCTCGTAGTTCACTTATTAGTTGAAGGTGAATGGGAAGCAAGTCATTCATGGACTGGTTAGGTAAGGCCGCTATGGCAGGTAACGCGTGGGTAAGACTTAGAAATTTGAGATTATCAAAGACTTTTTGCCCGCTCTGCAAGGAATATAAGGATTGGATTCTGTCCTACTGCAATGTGTTACAATATAACGTCTTAGGAAATATTGTCTATGTGAGGGAAACTTTGTAGCAGACCGCGAGATGTAACGTTGGGTATCGAAGTCATACGGGATAACCAATCACCCGAGGTGCAATCTCTAGAAAAAAAATTTCAACTTAGAAGAAAAAGTGAAAATAATTTTATGAAAAGAAGCTTTGGAAGAGAGTGATTCCGCCGGCCTTCCTTAATTCTGTTTCAGGTGAAAATAGTGGAGATCGGGGGTGGAGAAAATGATGAAGATCCAGAAGTCTACATTAGTATGTATTAAATAATTCCTGTCTATTATTAAGTAATGTGTAAATATGTACGTATGTTTTCCTTATCCTGACCGTTGGTTATACGTAGTTCCCAACGGTGCTTAACAAACATGCTAGTGGCCAAAACATTTCATTTTATTCTATTCGCGGTAAATAACTGAACTTAAACTCTTAACTTATAAAACCTTCAAAATATGTAATTATAACATAAATGCTTATGATTATGAGTATTGAATGTGCAACTGGCAAGTTCCTTAAGAGTAAATACCAGGATAATGCAAGAACAGCCCACGGCAAATACAGGGCTAAATCTCAGGCGAACGGGTCATCAGCCTCACTAATTCCAGGTTTTTGAAGTAAATTTTCAATGTAAATAAATTGTCAGTGTAAACAAATTTTCAGTGCAAATAAAGCCCTTTTGAATTGTATTGTGTAGTGATATATCCCTATTTCAAGCAGTTTGTAAATCGGACACAAGTCACTTTTATAGTAAGATTATTGCATCAGAATTTATAAACAATCAATTTTTGAAGAAAACATTGCTGTTTATTACTTACTGACACTGATTATACTACACTGTATAATCATTGTAAAATATTATAGACTGTATAATCATTGTAACATAAGTAAAATCATTTTCAACAGATTTCTAACACAATTATGTAATTACCACACAAATAATAGTAATATGTTTCAGTGAGAAAATAATTAAATGTAAAAATTTATCCAAAATTTATGTGATTTAATTGTATTAATGAAAAGAATTCATGCTGAATTTTTATCCGTGAAAACAAAGTTTTGGATAAAAAGAAAAATAGTTTAATTATTTGATTTGTTTTTTCTCGACCTTTATGGTATAGAATGAGGAAAATTCTTGAATTCGGGTCAAAGTAAATCATTTATTTAATAACTTGCATCAACGTTTCGAATAATATTGCGTTCTTCATCAGGGGCTGTTAAAACTAATTATGATATTATTACAAATGATGGTCTTGTTAAACTGAATTAAAAAACATTATGAATACATGTTAAAACTTTGTACCCAATTTAGTACATCAAACATCTTATCTTTTAGTACATCATGATTGCCGTCTCGTCTAGGTATTGACTGAAATTGGTCTGCGGTATTAAATTAAAAACAATATAAATACATAATACCCAGACGTGTCGATAATTATGTCGCCAAGATAAGATGTTTGATGTATTAAATTGTGAACAAAGTTTTAACAAGTATTAATATTGTTCTTAATTCAATTTAACAAGATCATAATTTGTAGTAATATCATCACTAGTTTTACATGCCCTGATGAAGAATACAATATTTTCGAAATGTTGGTGCAAGTTATTAAATAAATTATTTACTTTGACCTGAACTCAAGAATTGTCCTCATACTAGTTTAATTAATTTTTGTGCTTTACAGTTTCTTGCGCGAAAAGCATAGAAGATTGAGGTACGTTCAGCCCACTAAAAATTTGATTCTTTAATGTCAGTATTTGTAGTAGTCAGTAGTAAAAATTTACATAGAGCAAATATAATATTTCAAAGCTAAGGAACAGAGAATCTCAAATTCTATAGATAGCTGGAAGAAAGCTCAATTGATCACAGCGTAAGAGGATTATTACACTTTTCAGTAACATTGTGATACATGTGAAACATTTTATGTTCTTAGACAAATCCACTGACATGATATTCTTCTGCGAATGATATCAGAATTAGTAAGATTTTTTCTGTGTGTCTGTCCAGTTTATGTAGTTCTGCACTTTGACACATTTTTGTAGAGTGTTAGTTCATCTTCCCTCAAAACACACTTCAAGCAAAGGGAAACAGATAAAATTTAACTAGCTATGTAATTTAGTGGGTTGTTAAGGAAACAAAGCGAAAAAATTATATTTAAGTGGGTTTTGTTACCTCTCGTTAAATGGACAGAAATATCATTTGATTGGAATTAACATATATAACAAGCTATGTATATACTGCAATGGTTTAGTGTACTCAAGATGTGAGTGAGATGGGTACTGCATTGTTTGCAGACGCCGTATTGTATGTACTAAAAACTTAAGGGGTTAATGCGAATGTACTTTTGGACTATGACGTTAAGGAAAAAATGTTTACCATATAACATTTTGTATAAGACATATCGTCACTAGGGTCGCAACGATGTGTTGCGGACAAATGATGTAGGAAACAAAATATCGAATTTTCTCAGAGACGAGATTTTTGCTGCCTTATCATTGTTGAAGATTTCTGAGCATCTTACCGTCCAATCAGGAAACATCATCAGAGCCATCGACTTCCGCGCTAACTCGTGGTAACCTGCATTTAATCAGAGGCATTCATTTCTAGGATCAAAATAAAAACTATCCTATAATTTTGGGTTAATTTTGTACCACAATTAAAAATTTTGGGCTAATACGGAAAGCACCAAAACGAGTATTGCTATGTGAGTACCTCTAAAACAAGATCACTCGAAAATATTATACATTGTTTTGACTCGAAACCTATGTAATTTACACGTAAATTAAAAAGGTTAGCAAGTCAAACTTCAAACATGATATTATACTTGTACACTACTGATAACATAAAAGGGCCCATTTATTTTTCTAAGTCCCACGCTCTGACCAGTTTTGGATCTGTTAGGTTTGCAACGCGTCTCTCCTCCTGCTTCCCCTTCGACAGGGGAAGTTTCGTTCGACCAATCCTAGGTCTATTTGAAACGGCGCCCATATTTGGCAGACTAATAGTACCGCTGGTAAATCGTAACGAGATAAAATGTTTCATTACACCGCTATTAAAGAAATATTTTGTATTTTTTTATTATACACATTTTGGACTTCTATAACAAAAATATTCTGTATATTCTTGACTTCAATAAACTTTACCATTCTCTATATTTAAACGACATCTCGAGATTCGTTGTCTCGAGAGGTCCTCAAAGGCAAAGTAAACGATATTAGACTTTCTATAAAAAACGTTTGCGTAATACTGTGATAAAATATAGTTTTTAACAGAATTTGAATATAATTGCAAGATATCGTATGGAATTGGTATAATTCGAATAACAAATTCGATATTTTAGTTTCTTTGTGTCTAAATGAAAGTGTTCAATGATATATTTTACGAGGAATTTAGAAACGTTCTTAAAAAATTCAATAAACATGTGCAAAAATTTTTTATATTGAATTTAAAAGCAAATAATTTATATTTAAAGAAAACAATGATACTAAAAGAAATTCACGAGTTCGTAATTATACCCCAAGTATTAAAACTTTATTTTAATAAAAATATTGAGTAGATAACGGGTCTAATATATATCCAAAACCATATTTTCAATAAATATTTATTCATATAGCATCTAGATTTACAACATTAAACCATTTGGAGAACAATGTTTGCTAAAGAAAAAGGTATAAGCTCTATTAATTTAAACTAACAGTTTTCGTAGCAATAAAATAGCAATCGCATCGTCCANAAGGTATATGCTCTATTAATTTAAACTAACAGTTTTCGTAGCAATAAAATAGCAATCGCATCGTCCAATTTTACTAAGCTCCATAAACTCAAATTCCCCCTCTACAGAGTAACAGGAGGCCGTCTGATCAGGTAAGGTATTTCAAACCTTTCTTCTTATAGTCGTAGATGAAAGAAATAATTTCAACCAGGAATACCTAGAAAGAGAGAGAATTTGCGCAGGTGATTTAAACTTTCGCTTTACTTGAACGCAAAGGCTACTTCATTTGAAGGTTAAAGTATACTTTTGAAAAATATTCAAAAACTGTTCCAACTATTTTATTTTTCTTAAATATACTGTATTCATAGTGTAATTAGTATATGTTTAATCCGCATTATCGGTAAAGTTTGGTATAGATGCAGTGAAATAATTTCCACTCTCATCGCATACTTTTTCGTTTACCAATGGTGAGAATCCAAAGAGTGTGTTTGTAGATATGTCATTTTAATGTTATTTTTAAAGGAGAATAGAAGATAGTGTGCATCTCATGTTTCTCATTGTATTTGGAATCTTCCACCCACACGAACGTTCTTAGCCGCGAATTCACATACAATGGCGGTGTATCCAGTGACGGTGAAGAGAAAGAGAGAGAGGGAGAAAGAGAGAAGTAGGAACAAAGAAAGAAAACAAGAATCTGTTGTTGTATTTCACAATTTCATTTGAATAAATTAATAAAAGAGATTTCAGTTTTAGTTATATTTGTTGTAATCTAAAACACGTTTTTTGTAATATTAAACTCGGATCACGATTTTATATGCTGCACGATTACAACCAGTGTTATATTGTAGATCATTGTATTATTAGAACATATAATTTATTAGATCCTTGAGTGGTTTAATGTGATTTATAACACGAGAAATAAAATTTTGTGTTATTAATTCATATTTTATACAAAAGTTTTCTATATTTATTTAATTTCTTTTGACATATATGAAAAAATAAAAGAATTACAAATTATGTGAAATTACGTTAGACAATACACGTGAAGAGAGAGGAAAAGAAAGAAAGATAGAGAGAAAAAGTAAAACAACGATAGAGAAAAGTAAGAGAAAGAAAGAAGGAAAGAAAGAAAGAAATAGGAAGAAAGATAAAGAAAAGGACCTATGGTATTAATATGAGTTAATACATTTCAATTTGATTGGAATAAATAAAAGGGACTTGTCTATTTTTATTTATTCATATCTGAAACGAGGTTTTCATATTATTGATCTCTGATTATTTTTTTAGGTTGCACGATTACTACCA